>CM062805.1:276333053-276759922 GCA_031772625.1 Pinus tabuliformis | reverse complement strand
TATTTTACATGTCCTTCCATTTGTTGTAGTCTGTTATCATTTATTCAAAAATGCTGCTTACAGCTGTCCTGTGGCAGCCATGGTATTAGGGACATTTCTGTGTCATCAAAATCCCCAAAGACTCACACATGGCCTCATTCACAGACACTTGGGGGTTTTGAACTTTGGTTCTCAACATCAATACAAGTCTAGTTACCATGCTACCCCACCAGACCGGGTTAGACCACACACCCATAGGATTAAGGTGTATTTTTTTGTCTAACTTGTATGATGTGAATGGGGTTTACATGCTTATATTATTTTATTTAGTTTATATCCTAACTTTTGTGGATCAACTCTTATATCTTAGGGACATGGTGATTGCTTTTGCCTCTCCTTAATCTTTTGTATAACTTGTATGATGTGAATGGGGTTTACATGCTCATATTATTTTATTTAGTTTATCTAGTAACTTTTGGATCCACTCTTATATCTTATGGACATGGTGATTGCTTTTGCTTGGAGGGGCCAATTTCTACATGGAAGTGTAGAATAAAGTTCCTTTTTATTTTTTTCTTGCATACAATTACTTTCCCCAACTGTCTAAGACACCATGCAAATGCAAACGGTATGTTAAAACGGTATGTTATTATCTCTTCCTGGCTACAAATCACATAAAGTCCATTTGTGGATTGTATGTTATACATCTTGGCTTTATAGATTCCGTTGGACAGATTAATGTCTTTTAATTAATTTATTTTTATTTTATATATATATATAAATATATATATATATAATTGGTTAATTAAATATAGATACAAATAAAAATATGTTTCTTTATATATAAAAAAGATAAATATAATATGTATATATAATTTGAATGTTTATTTACAAAGAGATATATCATATTTACACATAAATAAAAATATTTATATAAAAAAGAAAGATAACATATATATGGTATTTGTTGCCTCAAAATTTAGCAGGTTTTGTGAGAGGCCTTGCAAGACAAGAGTCGGACTAAGGGACAACACTATGACGTGGAGGCCCATTATCAACCACAACTACCACCTCTTGTTTTTCAGTTAGAATTTCACCACAAGAGAGGTTTCCCTATGTAGGTCACTTAATAGATATTGAAAGTCTAAGGCTTGGAAGTGACAAGAACAGGTCAGTTATAGCACTCAGCTTAAGGACAAGACTCAAATCAACAAAGACAAGGCAAAGTGTGCCTCCAAGAGGCCTATCTAAGACACTTATGAAATACAGTTTAATAAATAGGCAAGGACAAAGGCATACCAAGGTGCAAAATGCCAAGAAAAGGCTCATTAGAGATAAATATGATCAACTATTAGAGCAACAAGCCTTCAAGAAGCCCTAAGTTGAAGCCTATGGTTAGGTTACGATTTACATTAGGGAAAAATTACCTAGGGCTTATGACATCAGCCCTAAAATGGAAGAATTTACTATGGAAAAGGGTTGATATTGATGCAATATGCTTAAACCACGTGAGTAAAACTCCCAAAGCCAACGCACTCCTAGTTGAATTTGGCCCTAGCCCTAGCCTAATAGCTTGCCTTGAAAGGTCGAAAATATGAGAAATAGAGAGAGAATAAGCTTTTAAAGAATTTTCTATGGTGTGATCACCTATGTGGGTGACCAATGCTTGATCCTTGGGTGATGCAGTCTAAAGGAGACCTACTAATGGAAAAATCAAACCCTAGTATGGAGTAAGGGCAAGAAAAACCATGGCTATCACTTTATGAGGGGATAAAGTCACTGAAGAGAGCTTAACATGAAGATTATCTCAAGGGATTGTCACACACTTTGCATACAATACTTTGCCAAGATTTCATAAAAAAATAATCAATAAGACTAGCACATAGAAACCCTAACAATAACCATTCCATGCAATAACCATAAAAACGTAATCAACATATAGAATACTTACAAGAAATGCATGAACCAATCCTTTATTATCCCAAAATGATGTCTCCACAAGAGCAAGTCTCTAAAAGCAAAATCTCCACAATAGATCACATTTCCACAAGTAAACAAGAAATTTTCAGCTAGGTTGAAATCCTCTAAGTAGGCCAAATTCTCCACAAGTGATGATGAGAAATGAAAATAAGGTGACCTTTATTTGTATGAGGTTTACCTCAATAAATTATAACAAAACAAGTTTGACATGAAATCAACCTTGGGTTACAAGCCAACCCATTTGTGAGTCATAGCCTCAAAAATGTTGACATCGTGCCCTTTTAGGGCTCCAAATGTCATGCCAAGGTGTGATGGAGGTTGAAGAAGTGTCTGAGCGACATGATCATCCAAAATTTGAGGATTATCCCTCAAATCCACTTCAAATCATCCTCCCGGGTCCTAAATCTAGTTGTGGTGTCACCATGTCATCTCTATGGGTCTCCAACTATCAAAGCAAGGCCTCCTTTCTCCATTGTTAGGGTTCCTTCAGGTGCAACAATCCCTCCTTAGTCTCTCATGGAAGATAATCCTCATCTGGGCTCTAAATCAAATCCTGCCCATCTAGTTCGGTCGAGGTCAATCTGGGGGCATGCTAGGTCCAGTGGTGCAATCATAAAAAATCCTTTGTGTTGGGTCAAAGTAGACCAACGTCTTGGGTCTTGAAGGTGCTCTGGGACATGTAACATCTACTCAAGTTATCATGAAGCCCCACTCTCTCAATGTTGCATCTGCCAAGCCATCTATCTCTCTTAAAACGGTTGGGTACCTATCGAGTGGGGTGCCCTCAAGGCCTAGCCTATTGTGGACCACTTCACAAAACTAACATGAACTCAAGTGAAAGCAACCATCCATCAAAGACTAAGATCATATGAGCATCTAAGTGGACCAAACTTGGATGTTAAGGGCATATTAATACTTCAAACAAGGATCACCTTTCGATATCTAACTAGACCAAGTCTTGTAAAGGTGTTCCCTACCTTGATAGAGGTGGCTAATGGTCAACCCTATTAGGTGCTTCCAACCCTCAAGGGGAAGTGGCATTTCCAAGGTCAACCCCTCAATCAATAGGTATTAGTGTAAATATATGGCAATGGAGGGGAAAAGGCTTCATGGCCAAGTGTCATGGTCAAGGGGATTAGTTGATGGAGAGTCCACATCCTGAGTGTATGAATGTAAGGAGAGAGTAATCGTGGAGGCATGAGTTACCCTGTTCAACTTGCTTTTTCCACCCCTCTGGTGTATCTTTTACTTCTTATTGATAATGCTTTATATTACGTTGCATAACTCAATGGTTAGAGCTTTCTCTTTATGATGTAGCATTTTATAATATCCCTTAAGATGAGAGAGTTCATTGCTCATCAAGGTTGGGACATGCAAGGATTCTTTTTTATGTGAGTGAGCATCATGTGCTCAAGAATTGGGTGGTGGCTAATGGGGAGGATAGGGCTAATGCTAGGTTTTTTCCAAAACACTAACTTATGTTTCGACCATCTTTTACATTTATGATTTTCTTCTTTCTCTTTTGTTATGGCCATGATATGCTTTTTCATTATTTTAGTTGCATCGACCTCCAATGCATTGTTTTTTGGCCCTACTTAAGAACAGTGGACATGAAGGTGCCAAATCCCAATAAACCAATGATAAGTTAGACCCAAAGAATGAAGGTGGTATATGGGGCTGGCAATGTGGCATGGAAAGTGTCAAGTATGTTGTAGGGGATAATAAACATGTTATCTCAATCTGGGTTTTCCAAGTAGTGCCCCTTCTATAACCCTAAGGCCTAATGGAGATCCCACTGGACTAGAGCTAAAGATTAAACCACCTAATAAGGCGAGAGAACATATTTACAATCAAGATCAATCAATCTTCTAGATCACCCCTTTGTCCATACTAAATGCCCAAAAGAAACAAGTATAAGCAGTTGATTGCAAAATGATCAAAGCACCTTTTGAATAGCATCCCACCTTCATCCAAGTGGAAATGTCAGACAAAGGCATATCAAGGTGCATAAGGCCAAGAAAAGGCTTGTTAGAGATAAATATGATCAACTATTGGAGAAACAAGCCTTCAAGAAACCCTAAGTTGAATCCTAGGGTTAGATTAGGGTTTACCCTAGGGAAAAACTACCTAGGGTTTGTGACGTCAATCCTAAAATTGAAAATTTTACCATGGAAAGGGGTGGATATGGATGCAACAAGGCTTAAACCACATGATCAACCCTCCCCAAAGGCCAACGCACTCCTAGTTGAGTTCAGTCCTAGTCCTAGCCTAACAGCTTGCCTTAAAGGGCCAAAAATATGAGAAATAGAGAGAAGATACGCTTTTGAAGAATTTTCTATGGTTTGATCACATATCTGGATGGCTAGTGCTTGATCCTTGGGTGATGGAGCCTAAGGGAGACCTACTAATGGAAAAATCAAACCCTAGTATGAAGTAAGGGAAAGAAAAATTGTGGCTATCACCTTTTGAAGGGATAAAGTCATTGAAGAGAGCTTAACATGAAGATTCATTCAAGGGATTGTCACACACTTTTTAGGATAATGCATACAATACTTTCCCAATATTTCATAGAAAAATATTCAATAAGAATAGCACATAGAAACCCTAACAACAACCATTCCATGCAATAACCATAAAAAGATAATCAACATATAGAATATTTACAAGAAATACATGAACCAATCCTTTATTATCCCAAAATGATGTCTCCATATTAAGAGAAATTCTTCAAAAGCAAAATCTCCACAATATATCACATCTCCACAATTATACAAGACACTTTCAGCTAGGCTGAAATCTTCTAAGGAGGTTGGATTCTCCACAATTGATTATGAGAATCAAAAATGAGGTGACCTCTATTTATATGAGGTCTTCCGCAATAAATTCTAACTAACAAAGCCCCTAAAACAAGTTTGACATGAAATAAACCTTAGGTTAGAAGCAAACCCACTAGCTCAATGCTAAAATATACCATAAATGCCCACATGTGTGTCATTTCCTAAAAATTGTTGGCATCATGCCCTTTTAGGGTTCCAAATGCCATGCCAAGGTGTGATGAAGGCTGAAGAAGTGTTTGAGTGCAAGGATTATCCAAAATTTGAGAAGTGGCCCTCAAATCCACCTCAAATCATCCTCCAGGGACCCAAATCCAGTTGTGGTGTCAACATGTGATATTTATTGCTCTCCAATTGTCAAAACAAGGCCTCCTTTCTCCAACATTAGGGTTGCTTCAGGTGCAACAAGCCCTCCCTAGTCTCTTATGGAAGACCATCCTCATTTGGGCTTTGAAGCAAGTCTTTCCCATGATATTGTGTTAAGGTCAGCCTTGGGCATGCTAGGTCTAGTGGTGCAATCATAAAAAATCTTATGTGCTAGGTCAAAGTAAACCAATGTTTGGGCCTTGAGGGTGCTCTGGGATATGTAACATTTGCTCAAGTCATCATAAGGCCCCACACTCTTAATCTTGCATCTGTTAAGCCATCTATCTCTTTAAAAATGCCTAGGTACCTGTGGAGTGGGTGCCCTTAAGGCTTGGGTTGTTGTGGACTGCCTAACAAAGCCAACATGAACTCAAGTGAAAGCAACCATCCATTAGAGACTAAGATCATATGAGTATCTGAGTGGTCCAAACTTGGATGTTAAAGTATTGAGAAATCTAGGGGCAACTAGATTAGGTGATTTCTCTTACTCTGATAATTGCTTGTGATGTATTTTTACTTAACTTGATTAGCTTTTTCTTTCACTTGATTATAATTAGTGTTATTATCATCAAACAATAATGAGACAAGAGGACACAAGATATAGGCTATCAACCAAGGCCAAAACCTCTCCTGTTGAGAGGAAAACCCACAAGAACTCTTCTCTTTTTATAGAACTTCAAATGACGAATTGCAAGACCTAATACTCTTGTCAAAGTCCCCTCCAAGACCAAGTCAATCCTTCCTCCTTAATGAGCTTTCTTTCCAGTCTCTTCTCTAGCAACTTCGACCCCAAACAGTCTTCTGCAACTTTGACCCCAAACAGTGTTCTGCAACTTCGACCCCCAGTGGTTTCTTCTGCAACTTCGACCCCTAGTAGTTTCTTCTGCAACTTCGACCCCCAACAACTTCTTCTACAACTTTAACCCCCAACAGCTTCATCTGCAACTTCGACACCCAACAACTTCTTCTGCAATTGTGATTCCCAACAACTTCTTCTAGATAAACCCTATCTCTTGCACGTGTGGAGAAGATGGTGATTTCCTTCTTCCTCCTATGGAACTCGACTAGCAAAGTATACCCTAACTGACTCCGTGTAGTAGGTTTGCAATTTGGTCTAGCTTCTGCAATAGATGCCCTAATTCTTTCGCATTTGTGAAGGATATTAGCCCAAAAACTTTGTTTTCTCCTTCTCTTTCTTTGTTAGGTATTCAACTTCGTTTTTCGTCCTTTTCTTCGCTTAGATCGGAGTTCTTGAGAGCGGATTGGATGATCCTCAAATGAGGTCGAAGTTTCTTATTTAAAGGCTTCTTTCTAGGTTGAATTATTGCCTTTAGGCTGACTTTTCCACTTATGAAGGCTGACTTGTTCTTTTGATGATGAGAAGGTCTTGGAGGGTATTTGACACTTTTGACTTTACATTCTTTACAAGATGGAACATGCCCAAAGTGGTCTTCCATACATGACAATGACTCAATTGACTTGTAGACTCGATGACAAGCCCTAGAAGCACTTTATGGGTGCTTGACCTATAAATCAAATAACCTTGGGCATGAAACCCATGCCTCAAGAATGACAATAATAATTTTATTTTTCTCTTTACATCAAATACATAAAATCATGATTACATGTGTCATTATGAAGACCAAAACTAGTTACATATTTCAACACTTCCTCTTAACTAGGGAGGTATTCATAATCCATACAAGGTACTTGGACATTCTCAAACTGAAGAATTCTCGTAAGAAGAGCTCAAGAATGACAATAATAATTTTATCTTTCTCTTTACGTCAAATACATAAAAGCATGATTACATGTGTCATTATGGGGACCGAAACTAGTTACATATTTCAACACTCCCTCTTAACTAGGGAGGTATTCATATTCCATACAAGGTACTTGGACATTCTCAAACTAAAGAATTCTCATAAGAAGAGTTGGACTGGTAAGTCGTCTCATAAGCTACTTCCTTAGCTTATGCTAGAGCACCTCATCATCCCAACCATCATTGCCACATAGCAAGGCCTTGACTAACAACTCTATCTTTCCACAAGATCAGAGCACAATGATGGTGAGACTAATGACTGATAGACAACATCATCATTGTCTCTCAAGGAACATACCCCACCTGGGTGCTCATAGGGTATGTCCTTTTATGACAAATTCCTATCTTGGAATAACACATCCTCAAGGAATTTCCTCTTCGACTACTCTTACCTATTGGATTCCCTACCAGATCTTCAAAAAGTATTGAAATCAATCTCATATCCTTACCCAATCTTCCATTCTTTCTTCACAACATGAAGACAAGAATGATGTGTCTATCTCTCCCTCTCAACTAGGGAAGATATACTCATTCCTATAAAAAGGAATATACCCAAGCTCCCTCTTACCCAGGGACTTGTCCAAGTTCCCTCTTAACTAGGTATTTGTTACCAACAACGACTATCTTCTCTTTGATGGAGATCATGGTTTTGTCGGCTGCTTGTAGGGTTGCGCCTTTCGATATCAAGAACTTCATCTTTTTCATTATGGAGCCTTCATCTTCTAGATTTTCTTCGTAGGGAAATGACCATCTATCACTTTCCTTCAACAAACCATAGGATTGAACCAATAGTCATGTCATCCTTCTTTTCATCGGAAAGTGATCTTCCAGTCCACATCTGGCTTTTCTTCATATAGCTACCTCTTCCAAGTCATGTTTCTTTAGGATCTTCCATCCATTCCCATGAGTACTAGTTGTAGGTGACATCTACAACTCTCTTTTAGTAGCCCTGTTTCAACCCAACCAGATGTTGTTAAAAATAAAAAAATGAACATCAAATCAAAATTACTTTTTACGATGGCCTTTTATCATGACACCTGATTCTTGCACATTTGTAAACACATCTCCAAGACTTTCAATGTCAAGGGTCTCCTTCCTTTACAGACTTTATCAAAGTCTTCATATCTTCTCTATGGAGATGTCAAAGCTAGTTCTTCTAGTTATCATATGTTGATCACTTATCTTATCTTATAGTTGCATTTCTCACAAATTCTTCTTCCTCTCTTCACATATTGTTCCCCATGAACTTCTATACATAGTTCCTTCATCTTGTCAACCACCTCATATTCCATATGAGAGCATATTATAATGATTTCATCTTATCAATATGTGAACTAGTTCAAGGTATATGCATCTTTCTAAAGGAAGAGATCCTTCTTTTTCTATCATGCTCATGAGATAGAGCATTCAACCATGCTATCTGCAACTATATGATGACATGACTTAATCTATCAAATACATACATACCTATTTTCTCCTTTTGGTCATCTAGACTTCCTTCGGTAACTTCCTTTCCTTGCTTGAAAGTACTTCAACCATCTTGACATGTTGCACTCCTATGTCATCATACCATCATCCTTTTAAACAATGGATCCCACACAAGGTGGAATGTAGACTATCAGCGAGACACTTGCTTCTTCCAAGTAGAGGTGAACCTTCTAATGAATATTCCAATGGAGGATCTTGATTATCCTCATCTTGCAAATGCTCCTTCCTAATGATGATGATGTATGATGATTTCTTTCTATCTTTTATCATGCTAGATGACTTTCTTCCAACCATATATACTACTACTTTAGTTGCCTTTACATGCTTTCAATGAGGATACCATGAGCTACTTTATTTCTATCACAATGACTACTACAACCATGTAGACTTCTTTTTTGGCTATCCTTTCAAGCTTCTATAATGATGTCATGAGCTCTTTTTTGTTTCAATCATATGCTTCTAATATGATGCATCATATCATACTTATAGTGCTTCTTATCTTGACAACAATCTTTAGCCATGGTAGAGGTCTTTTCACCTCATACTTCTCATTGTTATGCACTTGAGAGACCTTAATAGTGAAGATCTATCCCTTCCTTCCAAGATTTCTTCTCATCGGGTTCTTCTACTTCTTTGGTGATATGGGCTTCATTCCTTTCTTTTCTTTTCGTGTTGTCCTTCTTGAGTTTAGGAAATCTCTCTTGAAATGCCCATATTCCTGACATCCATAGCATTGGATCTTTGACACATCTATCTTCCTCTTTTTTTGAGGACCAGACTTTCCAAACTTTACTTTTCTCCTAACCATGGCAGCAAATGCTTGAACTTGTTCATTTGATCCTAGATCGCATTTTTCCTTCAACCTGGTTTCTTCAATATTACATAATGACCAGAGTTCACTGAATGGGGTGGATTCCTTCTTTCCATAGATGCTTGATACAAAGTTACCCCATTCATCAGGTAGTGCATTGAGCACCACGGTGGTCATTTCTTCGTTGAACATTATTTCCCCAAACTCTTGCAGTTGGTCTATTATTTGTGACACCCTCACAAGATATGAGGTTATCCTTCTTCCTTTGATACCTTCATCTTGTATAGCTCGGTTCTCAAATATATAACTTCTCCTGTAGTGCTTACGGAGAACAATTCTACCAACTTATCATAGATTTCTTTTGAATTCTCCAACTTTGCTACATAAGGGATGAGGGAATCCTTGATTGATTCTATGAAGATTCTTTGAGCCCTTATTTCTCCTTTCATATATTTTGATAAAGCTTGAGCTTCTTCTTGTGGTGGTTTGGCGATTGAACCCTTAACATGCCCAATAACTTCATTCTCTATGAGGATCAAATATGTCCTCTTCTTCCATGTAAGGAAATTTGATGACCCAACCAGTTTGTTGCTCTCCTTGCAAAATGAAGTCATTTTGATAGTAGATCCAGACATAGATATAAGGATACTTACTTGTCAAGTGAATATGCTCCTTTGATGGTGATATCTTCAACTTGATGCTTTCTTGATTTTGATGATGATGGATGATGTTTGCTTTCTTGAAGATGACAAAACTTCTTCTTCTAGATATGTCTTCTTCAAATATGCTTGAGATGTGATCCTTGATTCAAAGAGAGGGAGAACACCTTGATTCCTTGATGATGATGGCAACACCTCTTCTTTCTTCCTTGGAATGGAGACTTCAAGATGCTTCAAATGTGTAGTCCTTTCTTTGAATGGAGGAAAGTTCTTGAGGTCTTTTTTTCCATGAGATGTGATGAAGTAATCCTTGTGATATGATGGATGGTCCTTTTAGATGCTTCTTGGTTTGCTCGGTCCCTTTGATGGTTTAATGTCCTCTTTGACTTCCTTGATACTCCTTTTGATGATCCTTGCTTCAAAAAGTCTTTCCATGTCTTGTCACCTTAGCTCTGAAATCATTTTGAGAAATCCAGGGGCAACTAGATTAGGTGATTTCTCTTACTTGATAATTGTTTGTGATGTATTTTTACTTAACTTGATTAGCTTCTTCTTTCACTTGATTATAATTAGTGTTCTTATCATCAAACAATAATGAGAAAAGAGGAAACAAGATATAGGCTATCAGCTAGGGCCGAAACCTCTCCTGTTGAGAGGAAAAACCACAAGAACTCTTCTCTTCTTATAGAACTTCAAATGACGAATTCCAAGACCTAAGACCCTTGTCAAATTCCTCTCCAAGACCAAGTTAATCCTTCCTCCTTGATGAGATTTCTTTCCAGTCTCTTCTCTAGCAACTTCGACCCCAAGCAGTTTCTTCTTCAACTTCGACCCCCAACAATTTCTTCTTCAACTTCGACCCCCAACAGCGTCTTTTGCAATTTCAACCCCCAACAGCTTCTTTTGCTACTGCGGCCCCCAAAAACTTTCTTTGCATAAACCCTAGCTCTTGCACGTGTGTGGGAGATGGTGATTTCCTTCTTTCTTCTTCGCTTGACTTGGTTCTTCCTTCTATGGAACTCGACTAGCGAAGTATACCCTAACTTTACTTCTTGTAACAGGTCTGAAATATGGTCTAGCTTTTGCAATAGATGCCCTAATTCTTTCGCACATGTGAAGGATATTAGCCCAAAAACAATCCCAAAAACTTTGTTTTTTCCTCTTTCTTTGTTAGACTTCCTTTTTGACCCTCTTCTTCTCTGAGATCAAACTTCTTGAGATTTGATTGGTGATCCTCAAATGAGGTCGAAGTCTTCTTATTTATAAGCTTCTTTCTAGGTTGAATTATTACCTTTAGGTCGACTTTTCCACTCATTAAGGTTGACTTGTTCTTTTGATGATGAGAAGGTCTTGGAGGGTCTATTGGACACTTTTGACTTTACATAAATTTTCTTTACAAGATGTAACATGCCCAAAGGGGTCTTCCATACATGACAATGACTCAATTGACTTGTAGACTCAATGACAAGCCCTAGAAGAACTCAATGTGTGTTTGACCTATAAATCAAATCATCTTGAGCATGAAACCCATGCCTCAAGAATGACAATAATAATTTTATTTTTCTCTTTACATCAAAAACATAAAATCAGGATTACTATGGCATTATGAACACTGAACCTAGTTACATATTTCAACAAAGGGCATATTAATACTTCAAACAAGGATCACCTTCCAATATCTAACTATACCAAGGCTCATAATGGTGTTCCTTACCTTAATATAGGTGGTTAATGGTCAACCCTATCAGGTGCTTCCAACCCTCAAGGGGAA
Source organism: Pinus tabuliformis (assembly GCA_031772625.1). Taxonomy (NCBI): domain Eukaryota; kingdom Viridiplantae; phylum Streptophyta; class Pinopsida; order Pinales; family Pinaceae; genus Pinus; species Pinus tabuliformis. The sequence continues at coordinate 276,748,212 of CM062805.1, read as the reverse complement.
GTGGCATTTCCAAGGTCAACCCCTTAATCAATAGGTGTTTGTGTAATTGTATGGCAATGAAGGGGAAAAGGTTTCATGGCCAAGTGTCATGGTCAAGGGGATTAGCTGATGGGGAGTCCACATCCTAAGTGTATGAATGTAAGGAGGGAGCAGTCTTGGAGGTATGAGTTACCTTGCTTGGCCTATTTTTTCCACCCCTCTAGTGTGGCTTTTACTTCTTGATAATGCTTTGTATTATTGTGTGTAAGACAAGGGTTAGAGCTCGCTCTTTAGATGTAGCATTTTATAACACCCCTTAACATGATACAATTCATTGTTCATCAGGGTTAGGACATGCAAGGGTTCCTCTTGATGTGAAGGAGCATCATGTGCTTAGGAACTGGGTGATGGCTAATGGGGGTAGAACTCATGCTTGGCGTTTTCCCATGTGCTAACTTATGTCCCGACAATATTTTGCGTTTTGTTTTTCTTTTGTTGTGGCCATGATATGATTTTTCATTCTTTTAGTTGCATCAACCTCCAAGGCAATGTTTTATGGCCCTACTCAAGGAGTGTGGACATGAAGGTGTCAAATCTCAATGAACCAATGAAAAGTTAGACGTGAAGAATGGAGGTGGTATATGGGGCTTGTGATGTGGCATGGAAAGTTTCAAGTATGGTGTAGGGGATAATGAACACACTATCTCAATATGGTTTTTCTAGGCAGTGCCCTTCTTATAACCTTAAAGCCTCATCGGAGGTCCTATTGGACTATGGTTAAAGATAAAACCATATGGTAAGGTGACAGAACATATTTATAGTCAAGATTAATCAATCTTCCATATTACCCCTTTATCCATTCTAAATGCCCAAAACAAACAAGTATAAGCACTTGATTGCAGAATGGTCAAAGCACCTTTTAAATAGCAGCCCACCTTCGCCCAAGTGGAAATGGTGGATGTTGAGAGGTATGTGGTTGATGCAGATGGTAGAGGCACATGGCATATCATTATCAAATAGTGAATATCAAGGGTTTTTGGTTGGCTGGCTATACAGCTAATTGTCAAATGTAGGAGAACAGTTTTTTTCGTATGGGGTTACCCATTTTGGTGGGTAACATTTGGCTCTAACTCAGGGACATGAGCTCACCATGGAGTGTATGATCTATATGCTCAAACGAGGAGTTCATGAGAACTCCAGCAATCCCTAAGCTCATAGAATGTTACCTCCACAACCAAGTAAACTTGTTTGGGAGATTGTGCACTAGGTGTTGGTTATCACCCTAGTTTTGTATATTGATAAAATCCATACTGAAAATAAAATCTATTTAGATGCAATCTAATCTATAATGAAACACAATAATATGAATGTGAAATATTTTAGAATGCTCACACAATATGCAATGCACCTAATTATACAAAAAATTAAATTGGTTTCCATCAAAGAAAGTGGGGCGGCTTTCCCTTATCTCACTGTCAAGCTTAGCAATGTAAAAGTATCCAACCCCTAATTTTCCATGGATCCTAACTGGGATTGGGTTTGTATCCATGAGAATGAGATCACCTATTGGGTATTCTCTTTTCGGTTTTTGGACCCATTGCATCTTGGTAATCCTCTGTTTCTTATTAGTGTTTTGATGTGACATACATTCTGAAAAGGATTGGGCTCTTTCAACTTTGGAGTCCCCTTGGGTTGATGTTGACCTACACCCTTATGATCATTGGTAACCCTTATTTTTTCAATATGCTTGGGGAAAGGGAAATGCTCCAATCTTGTACATGATTAGGCATATGCGGTTCTCTATACAAGATAAATGGTGTCCCTTCAGAGGTAGGTATAGTGGCATATGACAAGTCCATTTGTAATTTTCCTCCAATTGAGGCACACCATTTCCTTGATAATAACATTCCCCAAGCATCAATCACATCAATGACTATAATATCCATCAAAACAGATATATATTTATTGGCTTCTAGAGATACCTTGACATCTTTGATAGCCATATATGGGGATAGATCTTGAATCAAAGCTACATACATTTTCATAGGGCCTGGTGATATCCATCTCTAATTGGTGCATGACTCTCAAAGGGATTAGATTTGCAGAGACACTTGAATCAAGCATGCAATTTTGTAGAATGAGATTATTTATCGCTAAGGACAATAAAAAAAGGCTCATGTCCTCCATTATTTTTACCAATATACATGTTTTGTAGAATAACTAGAGGATCTTCAAGATCTTCCTCAAAGTAGGAAGCCTTCCTAACTTTCCCTCTTTGGGGCCTAATTCTAGCTATCTACTAAAGAGGAACCTCTACATTTACTTTATCCAAAACATTAGTCAAGTCAACATGCAAAGCAACATTAAAATTTTGAGGTTTTGGCTTGGATACATTTTCAAACTATACGTGAGGTTTTTCCTTTTATATTGGGAGGTAATGTTAGAGCTTGAACTTGCTTGGCCTTGGTTTGCATTTCTTCTAGAGTATTGCAATCCTTTGAACCTTCCATTATTTTCCACAACCATGATCGGTTGATCTTGATCATTTGTATCATCACCATTGATTTGATCAGGCTTTATATGGAAGTAAGAGTCACCAAGCAAGATATTATAGGGAGCACCATCATTGACAACATTGAGGTGCTTGAGTACTTCCTCATCCTCTATCTGATTGTATGGACACTCTTCGTAGGTATGATAGTCACAAAAGGGTTGGCACAAAGGAGACTCCTCATGTCCCACCAATTTGGATGGGGCAAGGGTATTTAGAACATTTTGTTGAGTAGCACGGTCTCCTACAGGTGCCTTCTTCTTGAGAGGTCTTTCCTTATTAAATTGTGGCTTAAGAGGGAAGTTTTGGTGAGATCCCCTTTCTCTTTCCAACATAACCAATTTTTCATCATTGCTATCTACCGTTGCATCAGCTCACTAGTGACCTTATCAAAATTTTGGGAAAATGATTGCAAGGAAAGATCCACCTAGGTGCTAGGCTTAGCTTTAGGTTCAATTCGAGCCCTATGATAGGTGGACAAGTCAATCTTAGTTGCATTCAGATTTTGCTCAATTTCAGCATCCAAGACTTTAACTTCATCCAAGGATTGAGGCTTCTCATATCTAAGGGCATATGTCAGATGCCTGGGTAAAGCTCGCACATACTTATCAAGGATAGTCTCATCAGTTGCCCCATACTGGTCAGGGAGTTCCTTGAGTAAATTTTCAAAAAGATGAACAAATTCCTTAACAGATTCATTCTCGGTTTCCTCATCTTCAAGGAAATTCTCAAGGAGCATGACACCTTCCTTGATTGGCCCATCTTTTGTTGAAGGCTCGCTGAAAGGTATCCCAATTTGTGACACTACCTTGGAGTAACTAAGGTACCAATCCCCAACACTTCCTTCTAAATTCAAAGAAAAGAGCATCATGACTACATCCTCTTCCATGATCAATTTATTTCTCACTTCCCAATAAAACTCATGCATAAGTTTCTCTATATTGATGGCATTTGTGCCATTGAACTTAGGCAACCATTACAATACTTCTTTGGCAAGGGATGTTGAGCATTAGGGAATTTGGTAACATCCAATGGCCTAAATGCAGTTATGAGCCATGGCTTGTCCATGGTGGTAGGGGTGGTATTATTTACGGATAGACTTCTAACCATGGGACTCTTTGGGATCACATGGGATGTAGCTACTTCAGTTGTTTTTCAGGCAGTCTTCTTCTTTCTTGGAGCTATGGTATCGTAAAAAGAACTACCAAGGATTTTAATGGGTTTATTTTCAGGATTCGTCAAAGTGAAGCTATATTTCATCTTAAATATTCTCTTCAAAGGGAATGAAGCTTAATCTTCAAATAACGAAGAGGTTGACTCAAAACCTCCTCGATAAAGGCACCATAGGATGTTGCCTCAATATCTAGCAAGTCTTGTGAGAGGCCTCACAAGACAAGAGCCATACTAAGGGACAACACTATGAGGTGGAGGCCCACTGTCAGCACACCCACCACCTCTTGATCTTTAGTGGAATTTCACAAGGAAGGCTTCCTATGTAGATCACCCAATATATATTCAAAGTCTAAGGCTTGGAGGTGACAAGGACAGGCTCAGGGATGGCACTCAAGGAAAAGGCTCAAATTAGCAAATACAAGGCAAAGTGTGCCCTCCAAGATGCTTATTTAGGGCACTTATGACCTAGGGTTTAATAAATAGGCAAGGACAAAGGCATACCAAGGTTCATAAGGCCAATAAAAGGCATGTTAGAGATAAATATGATAAACTATTAGAGCAACAAGCCTTCAAGAAGCCCTAAGTTGAAGCCTAGGGTTAAGTTAGGATTTACCCTAGGGAAAATTTACCTAGTGCTTGTGATGTCAGCCTTAAAATGGAAGAATTTACTGTGGAAAAGAGTGGATATTGATGCAACAATGATTAAACCTCGTGATTAACCCTTCCAAAGACCAACACACTCCTAGTTGAATTCGGCCCTAGCCCTTGCCTAATGACTTGCTTTGAAGGGCTGAAAATATGAGAAGTGGAGAAAAAATAAGTTTTTAAATAAATTCTATAGTGTGTGATCCTTGGGTAATGGAGTCTAAGGGAGACCTACTAATGTGTTGAATTGGAATGTATCGCCAACAGCTAGGGAATCTCCCTAGTGTGAAGTCCCAATTAGACCTCACATAATTTGTGATAGGAGCCCCATCTGATATGTAGGCCCGACAACCATCATGTTGGTTTGGCTCTTGGTTGTCAAATGAGGAGATGTCAAGACAAGGACAAGAATGAAATTCCCAGAGAATAGGAATGAAATCAGCTCAAGATTGACAACTTATAGGACTGGATACATAAGGTAACAACAAAACAATAAGAAGGAGCATGCCACAAGACGAGTTAATGAGCTAAAACCATATCAAGTGAATAGAAGCATGCCAGAGGTTAATTGCAAATCAGGTCACAACAAATTATCAACATGGCGTGGATTAAGAAAGCAAGGACTCAAAGAAAACATGCAAGAAATAAGCCAAGAACCAGTTCATTAACTTATAACCACATGAAAACATGCATACAAACACAGTGGGAATACAGGCTAGCCAATACAACCACCATAAAGGTGCATGGGAATCAATGCCAAAAGTGAAGAACTTCTTATTATCAATGTTGTAGATTCAAGTACATATCCTGCAAGCCATTAAAACCCAACAATGGAACATGGGTTGCTCATACCATTTCCCAAAACAAAACACTGGCCTCACCACAACTCACCCTACTAGCTACCAAGAATTGAGTGCCTCTAGCTCCTTAATCACAAATTAGATATCTAATGCTAATCCTAGATCAAGTGCCAAAAGTCCCTTACAAATGAACTATGAGGGCATATTTATATAAATGAGGTGATTGTTCACCTACTGTGACCTTTTGACTACCCTCATAACTCATGAACTTCCTCACAACTCTTTCATGTCTAATAACTATTACATGCTCAAATCAATCTCAACATAGATGTTGGCATTATGATGAAAAATATTCACATTATGGTGAGAGAGGAGTTATGAGGAGAGTGCAGAGGGTTCTTGGAAACCCTAGAATGCTTGTTGCCCATGTTTTACAATGATTTGGATATTTGCATGGGTTGATGGACAAGGTGGAAATGCTTATTTGTTGTGTTAAATGTCTGTTTGACTGCTATTGCACTTGCCATTAAGGTTGACATAGTCCCTCACACAACTACATGGAGCCCATTCGCCTGTTTGTGAAATCCCTGGTTGTGCAACCTCTACAAGAAACCCTAGTCGTCTCCACATAGATCAACCATTTGCTTCCTTTCTTCTACCTTGGATGCTTTACCATCCTTTTGCTTGAGCTTCCGGCTTAATAACGAACATTTTCTTCCTCATTTTGATCCTACAAACACACATAATTATTCATTAATTATCAAGACAAATACATTTTAATGAAAAAAGCAACAAATATGAAACATAATGAAAATTTATAGTCCTGGGATGTCGACCTTGGCTTAATCTTCCTTTTCATTGGTCGTGATGATTCAACTTTTCAACTCAAGGTAGCAGCGCATTATCTCTCAACATTGCTATGAAATCACCTTGTTTCGCTTTCTATGATTTCTCATCCCTTGCATCATTTTATCTTATTATTTAGCTTACTACATATTGATAAGGCTTATCTGGGCAACGCAAAAAATCATTTGGATTTCGATGCTATCGCTATAACCTCAACATCATTAGTGCTTAGGAGAGATGTAAGACCCACTCCCAAAACACATTTTCTCTATCTAAGAGAGTCATGGGATGCAAGGGTATAAGGATTGCTGCTTCTTTGACATTGATACTATTTCCCTAGTGAGTCTCTTGTTTGCCTTACTATTTTTCAAATTTGGAAATTGTGTTTATGCTCGCAAGTCGCGGAGGGGACAACGACCCACCAACCTAACTACTAATGTATCTGCTCCATAGATCTCTGAAGTCGCCCTGTGTTTCCTAAAGGTTTTGTTTGGATTAATTAGTTCTAAAAAATAGTCGGCAATGGACATGCTCTGTTGTCCTGTCTTATATCGTACAACCTTCTCTCACTTTTACTTTTGTCTTTGAGCGATACAATCTACTTCTCATAGGGGTGAGCAGCGATAGTTTCAGAAGTTAGATAAGATAATAAGATAATTGTATTTATGTCCAACAAATGACCACAAAGTAGGTCAAAGGGACTGTTGAGTACAATGATGTCCATAAACTTAGGGGAGAACCAAACGGTCTCCTATAAAAAATACAATGCATGAATATAAAAGGTACAATGTAGGAACATAAAAGATACAATGTATGGAATGCCCTGATGAAGAGGATCAGACCCATCTCTCCTAACATTTGAGACTGACTGAAGAGCACTCAAAAAAATTCCACAAAGTTTGATGGCCTGATGAAGGTTCAGTGGGAGGTACGGACGGTCCACTAACTCGTTGTCCCGGAGCCATTTCGAAGATTAAAGAACCGGGTCTTTAAAGAATCGGAGATAAAAGCACACTTATTCTCTCTGCCACGCGTCCCACTTTATTAAATTATGGTATGTTCTATGCTTGGAGTAGTTTACTTATTTTTCTTCTTATTAGCCATGAATTAGCAATCACATATACATTAAGTAAAGTGCAGATAGAACATTAAATGATCAACAGAAAACAAGCCAAGACAAGAGACACAAGATGTGGTGGCTAGCCAGGGATAAACCCCAATACGGGGAAACCCTTTGATCAAATCTTCTTTTATCTTCAATAGTTCAACAGAGAGAAATAGTACAAAATTTGAATTTTGTAATTTTATATCAGCAGTAGCAAATCCTAGATCAGCGAAGTCAAACTTGGTCAAACTAGCTAAAATTGACCTCTAAAATACTTGGTCAATTTCTGGTCAACTTGTCCTTGAACAGCCTAAAGAAACAGCCCTTGAACAGCCCCAAAAGTTCAGTCAATTTGCAGATTTCTGAAGTCAACTTATAGCCCTAAACTAAGGCAGTCAACACCGGTCAAACCAGAGGTCAGATCACCTCGATTTTTGTGCCAAAAATTGCGGCCTGCCTAGGAGAGGCAACCACACCCAATCTGCACTCTTGGAAGGTCAACGCTCGGTCAATGTTGTTCAAAGAGATGACCTATTGCCCTAGCGTCCTTCTTTATGCATCTTCCTTGCCCTAGAATGTCTTCCTTTCAGCCACACGTGTGAGAGAGAGAGAGAGAGGGGCTCCTTTTATGCATAGGAGAGAGAGAGAAGATGAGTGAATTGAATTGTCCAAATGAGGAGAATTCTCCTTGTATTTATATGCAAACGTTGAGGATGAATAGACATGAATGTTGGGCTTTTGAGCCTACATAAGTTTGTTGGCCTTGACAATTTGTCCATAAATCAAAATAAATTCATATCTCCATAAATACTTATCGGAATCGAATGATCTTTAGATCAATCCTACACCTCTCGATGAGAGGAATCTAGGAAAAATATCAGAAGCCATAAATAAGGTGATCCACATGGAGTTTGGCCCTAATTTCCAATTTTAACACTCCCTCTCAACTAGGGAGAACTTCATCTGCAATACGTCAGACCGTCGTTTCTATCCATCCATCAAATGCACTGTCCTGTATAGCTTGACCCCACTCTGCTTTGCTCTGCTTTGCTTTGCTTTTCTTTGCTCGAACTATGAAGAAGAAGAAATGATCGAGGATGTATCATACCATCCTCCACTGACCCAAAGTCAGTGTCAGAGTGTGAACCACTCTCGCTGATCCCAAATCAGTGTCATTGATCCCAGATCAATGGAGGTCATCCTAGCATAAGGAGTACGGTAGATACAGTGATGCATCCATCGATAGTACTACTATGGTCCCTATCCTCATTTCCCTGCTCATTGATCAGATGAGAGGTACTTCCCATGAGTCCCAGACTGCATGGGTAGGATGCCTCGACAGGAGAACTAATCATCCTGTCCACAGGAGAACGAATCATCCTATCCAGTGGATGCCATGGAGAACTAATCATCCTGGCCTACAGGAGAACTAATCATCCTGCTCCATAGTCGCCACGGAGAGCGAATCATCCTGGCCCACAAGAGAACTAATCATCCTATAAAAGTGAGGTAATATAAATATCCTCCCAAGGAGTTCACAGGCATCATATCGGATATGTCTAAGTGAACCAACTGCAATATATCATAGGTCTTGCTTTAGCTTGAGGGGAATGGTCCCCTTTTGAGCTTCCCTTCGGCACATCCTGGACATACACCTTCTTGCTCTAATCTGAACTCGGGCATCCCAGTCACCATTTTTCTTACATCGGGTAGAGCTTTAAAATGAAGGTGAGAAAACCTCCGATGCCATAGTTCGAACTGAGAGATGTGTCACAAGACATGACACTGAACAAGCTTCCATCGACCTGATATAATGAATCAACTCGAAACCCAAGAGTAAAAGCATCTTTAAAGTTCTTTTTCCATACACGTACCTTGCCATCGCTGAAGGCCACCTTGTAGCCTTTGTCTTCCATTGCCGAAATGGAGACAAGGTTCTTTTTGAGATCAAGTACATATAATACATCTTGTAAGTGGATGGTATTGCCCTGATTCAATTGAAGAGTGACATTTCCTACACCTTTCACGGGATATTTTGAATTATCTCCAAGAACAATTTCCAGGTTGGTTTCCTTCTCTATTAGATTATAGAGAGCTTCTTTGCAACCAGTGAAGTGCCTTGAGGCACCACTATCAATAAGCCAATTTCCCATCAAGTCCGGGGGAGCAGTAGTAGATAGAGCTACTGGTAGATAATACTCATCTTGCTTATTGTTAATAGCGTTAGATTCATACCTGGAATTTCTTGCCTTCTTGAATGGTTGTCCTCTTCCTTGATTTCCGACACTTCTTTTACCTCTTCCATTTAACCTGCCATTCCCTTGATTGCCTTGAGAGGGATTTTGATCATTTTCCCAATGTGAGTCCCTTTTATCAGGGCATTCCCTAGCATAGTGACCCGTTTTATTGCAATTGTAACATCATCCTTTTCTTCCACCCTTTGGTCGAGCCTTTCCTTTGAATTTAGCCCCGGAATTGTTTCTTCTTTTAGTATGAGAAGAAAAGGCAGATGGATGACCTTTAAGTATGGGCATTTCTTGCTCTTCCATCCTCATTTCTTCTTGAATGCATCTTGCCATTAATTCCTCAAATCCAGGAATTAAGTTATTGTTGAAAAGAGTAGTCTTGAATATATACCATTCAGATGGCAGTCCTCCAAGAGTTGTGAGTGTCATTTCCCTATTAGGAATTACTTCCCCAATAGATAGGAGATCGTTCTTGATCTTAGTGATCCCTAAGAAATATGCTTGTATACTCTCATCTTTGCCCTTCTTAATTTCCTTCATCTTATTTCTAAGAAACAAGACTTGATTTGCATCATTAACTTTAAATAAACTCACCAATCTATCGTAGATTTTCTTGGAGGTGTTCAGCTCAAAAACATAGGCCACCAAGCATTTGTCGATAGAGTCCGAATGATCTTCTTTGCTTTGACTCCTTGGTCCATTTGTTCCTAGCAGTAGCGGATGCATTTGATGGAGGCTCAACAATCCCGCCTCTCACACGGTCCAACAATTCCTGCTCTTCTAATGTTAGATCGAGAGACATCTTCCATTCATGATAGTCAGACTTGTCATGGAGTTTATCTTCAGCAGGGAAGTGTGTTGAGGACCCCATCATTTCTTTAAGATGGCCTTGCCAACCTTCTCTTCGGTGATTGCTCTTGCTCTTTCTCTTGCTTTGGTTTTGTCTTCACCTCTACTCTGATACCATGTTAAATTATGGTATGTTCTATGCTTCGAGCAGTTTACTTATTTTTCTTTTTATTAGCCACGAATTAGCAATCACATATAGATTAAGTAAAGTGCAGATAGAACATTAAATGATCAACAGAAAACAAGCCAAGACAAGAGACACAAGATGTGGTGGCTAGCCAAGGACAAACCCCAATGCGGGGAAACCCTTTGATAAAATCTTCTTTTATCTTCAATAGTTCAATAGAGAGAAATAGTACAAAATATGAATTCTATAATTTTATATCAGCAACAACAAACCCTAGATCAGCAAAGTCAAACTTGGTCAAACTAGCTAAAATTGACCTCTAAAATACTTGGTCAATTTCCGGTCAACTTGTCCTCGAACAGCCTGAAGAAACAGCCCTTGAACAGCCCCAAAAGTTCAGTCAATTTGCATATTTCTAAAGTCAACTTGCAGCCCTAAACTAGGGCAGTCAACACCAGTCAAACCAAAGGTCAGATCACCTTGATTTTCGTGCCAAAAATTGCGGCTTGCCTAGGAGAGGCAACCACACCCAATTTGTACTCTTGGAAGGTCAACGCTTGGTCAACATTGGTAAAAGAGATGACCTACTGCCCTAGCGTCCTTTATGTGTCTTCCTTTCCCTAGAACGTCTTCCTTTCAGCCACACGTATGAGAGAGAGAGAGGCTCCTTTTATGCGTAGGAGAGAGAGAGAGAAGATGAGTGAATTGAATTGTCCAAATGAGGAGAATGCTCCTTGTATTTATATGCAAACGTTGAGGTTGAATAGACATGATTGTTGGGCTTCTGAGCCTACATAAGTTTGTTGGCCAACCTTGACAATTTGTCCATAATCAAAATAAATTCATATCTCCATAAATACTTATCGGAATCGGATGATCTTTAGATCAATCCTACACCTCTCAATGAGAGGAATCTAGGAAAAATATCAGAAGCCATAAATAAGGTGATCCACATGGAGTTTGGCCCTAGTTTCCAATTTTAACACATTTCTTTTCCAATGTTTCAGAGTACTGTTTGCATACAGAATTGAATGGGCGTCGACAGACTAATCGTCACTTTTGTTCTAGAAATTTCTACAGCGATTCAAGAATTTACCGGCGATAATGACCAAATGAGCCAATCCATCAACTCAAACAGTTGGCCCGCAAATTGCATCAATAATTTCTTGTGAAAACCAAGAAAAAGAGCCAACGTTGAGAGATATTATTGTTGTTGAATGACCAAAGCTCTGCTAGATCGAACCCCACTGTAATTTAACAGAGATCTGGAGCAGACCGAGGTCCCTGAGCTAAATGCATGAACAGTTCTAAAGAGTTTAAACAAACAAATTGCAGGAGTGGAATAAATCCAACAACAGCACGCACATCCATTCCCAATTCATAGTCGTATGATGGATAGTCCTGTAGTAGGATAAGGGCTCAATCGGAGGCATATGTGATAACATCGGGGCTCTCACCATCCTACAGTTCTAGGCACCGACAACAGACAGTGACAGCAGAGGCACAAACCAGGAAAGGAAGAGAGGATGCACGCTAAGTGTTTGATGAATCAACTGTATAACAATTGAAGTTATAGTCCCTGTTTGTGCAGTATTTTTACAGGACTTCTGATGGACCTACACATGGACGTTAACCAATTCCTTGAAATCTTGTCAGAGCCTCCAGCTTCACCTGAACCCACAGTAACAGTGGCTGAAGTTCAAGGGGTATAGCTTGAAACTGGGGTCCATGAAAAAACCATGGAGTCAAATTTTTCATTTTGGACAACCCAAGTAAAACAAATTTTGCAGAAAATGGAATTTCTGGAAACTAAAAACAACAAGCTTCATTCTAAAATACACACCCTCTCTACCAGAGTTTCGGAGGTGGAAGGGGATAATTTATCCCTTAAGAAGATATTACATGAAAGCAAAGAGCAAGAAAATCTCCATCCTCCAAATGATATGTTGCATGCAAAAATTCTCGACCTTAAAAGCAAGCAGGAAGAAATCCAATCCCAACAAGCCACCTTCAAACAAGAAACTGAGACACACATCAATTCTTGGGCACAGGTGGTTCGGGCAAAGGATAAAACTCCTACCCCTCTTGCAGCAGTTGAGGAGGTGGTGCAAGCAAAACTTGTGGAAGAATGCACCAGACGAGTGAGAGAATTGAATCTCAAGGTGAGAGGTCTCCCCTTACCTCACTCCTCTTCAGATCCTATGGAAGTGGGGGCTAGGTTCCTTCAGGATACCCTTAGCCTCCCTGATATAGCTCTAGATAGAGCCTAGTTGGGTTACGACTCCACTCTCTTCCTCAAGTTTCAGACTGCATCTGATCGACTCCGCACCCTCAGGGCTAAGCAGAAGTTTTTTTCTCTCCCCAATTGGATTTTCTTGGATGAGGACCTCACTCGAGCACAGGTTGTGAAACTTAAACAATCCAGAGAACAGGTTATGGCAACACGACAGGCAAGGAAATGGGCAGTTATCAGGAATCTTCAGGCAGTCATTCGAGACTCCTTCCCACTTGGGTGGGAACCCCGAACTGGAGGTTCCAAATGACAGCCCTGCTTGGGGAGACGACAGGGTATAGGTATCTCTATCCACTGTTGGAATGGAAATGGATCTTTCTGGTCATCGTCGGGACTTTTGTATGACGCTCTCAAATCAGCAGACATCCTCTTCATGACCGAGACTCATGCAAGGTTCGATCTCTCCCAGATATCGTAGGTTACCATTGGTTCTTAGTTTGCAAGCAGGAGACGAGGAGCTCGGGAGGGGTCAAAGGATCAGATGGAGTTGCTTGTTTGGCTAGTGACTCACTCTAGAACAGGGTATCTGTGGTAGCCGAAGATGAGTTTGCCAGGTTTATGTGGATTCATATTAGTGTTGGATTCTCTCGTCTAAGGGACATCCACATTGCAGTCTGTTGCTTTCCCCCAGCCTCTTCACAATTTTCCATCTGTAATGGCTCAAATGGAAACCCCTTTATAGACTTGTACATTGGCATCACCCAATACTCTGTTGTTGGGGAAGTCATCCTCCTAGGTGACTTCAATGCTTGTACTAGAGATCTCCAGATCCCTCTCCACGATCGATCAGAGGATGTGTTTTGTACCCAGGGGATAGATCTGGATTCAGTTGGGCTTCACTGGATGTCAGATGATGCTTTGGGGCCCATAACAATTTATGGTAAGTATCTATTGCAGTTAGGGGGATCACAAGAGTTATTAATTCTAAATAGTCTCCCATGTTTCCCAGACTCTCGCTTTTTCACGTGCCGGCAATATGGCAAGGGTGCGAGTGTAGTTGATTATGTCCTCGCTAGACAAAACTTGCTCCCTTTTATTCTCCATATCTTGGTCTCCCCCATCCCCCTTGTTGATCATGCACTTCTTTCCTTCTCTCTCTGGTTTGACCCTCCCCTTCCACCCCATCCTTCCCCTTGGGGCCCACCCCGAACCACCTTTCGATTTGACGAAGGTGACCCTAACATCTTCTCCTCTATCCTACGCAAGATGCTCCCATCAGAGACCCAGTTCTCCTTGCTTGATTCTTCTTCCACTAAATACACCTGTCTTTCATCTACCATTTGGGAAGCAACACTCAAATCCTTCCCTCACTCCACTTATTCCACTTCCACCTCCCGAAAAGTTGGATCTTGCCCCATGAACAAATGGTACGATGACGAATGCAAGACTCTACATCGAGAACTTTGATATGCTTTCACCCACTCTCAACCCTTCTACCCTAACCTCAAATATTATTACCATTGTCTCCTTTGTCGCAAGAAACGACTCTTTGTCTCTCACAGAAGACGGGAACTTTCAACTCTCCTTTCCCACTCCCCTAAACAGTTCTAGGATTATGTCCTTCCCCGACGCTTCCCTCTTCCATCTGACCTCGACCCTACATCCATGTTCTCTCACACTTCCAACCTTTATGATATTCCGAGGTAGAGCCAAATTCATGTTACCTCCCCACCCCCTTCTTGTTACCTATTCTCAGACAAAGATATTAGAGAGGCCATTTGGGTGATGAGCAGCAGCAAAGCAGCGGATGAGGAAGGCTACCAAGCAGAGTTTTTTAAACACGGTTTTCGTGCTTTGGTTAGTTACTTCGCTGATCTCTTCAACCATGTATTCCGTGAAGGTTTTCCACCGACATGGTCACACCACATCATCCATCTAATCCACAAATCAAGCCCCAACTCAAATCCCAATAACTATAGGACGATCATGGTGGGACACACGTTCTCGAAGTTGTATGTTACTATTATACATAGGAAGCTCTCTGGTGACCTTGAGCAGAGACAAATTAGAGCTAGGGGACAGGTAGGCTTTCGACCAGCTCATCAGACCATTGACCACATCTTCACCCTCCACGCCGTGATTGAGGAGGCATGACATCGCTCTTTGAAAGTCTATTGTTGTTTCGTAGATTTTCAAAAAGCTTTTGACTTTGTTCCGAGGGGAACCCTACTCCAGAGACTCAGAGATATTGGCATCTCGACAACCCTATTGACAGCTATTATGCGCCTATATGATTCTGTTCTTGGTCATCTTCACATGGCTCATGGGATGTTTGATTTCATCCAAAGCACTATTGGGGTTAAACAGGGTTGTCCATTGTCCTATACCCTGTTTAGGATCTATATTGATGAGTTGGAGGCTTTTTTACATGAGCATATCTAGGACACTGATGGTTCCCTTCTTCACCAGGTCATGATATCTATTCTACTCTTTGTTGATGACGTGGTCCTCCTCTCCTCATCTCCAGAAAGATTACAGAGGTAGCTAGATGCCTTAGCTCTGTTTTGCGATCTTCAAAAATTGACAGTCAACCTAGGTAAAACCAAGGTTATGATCTTCAATGGGGTGAAGAAAACTTCGGACCTTCACTTCCTATTCAGAGGGGAGGAGGTTGAGATCATTAGCACATATACGTACTTGGGGGTGCAATTCTCAAGTCTCGGCTTCAGTTTGCGACCGGCGCTTCAGCCTCATATCAACAAAGGATATGGATCCTTAGCTCTTCTCGAGAGACAGTGCTTTTGACATCACTTCCAAGACATCTCGTCCAAGATGAGCCTCATGGACACCTTGATCTGTCCCACTGTTCTATATGGCTCAGAGATTTTGGGACCGTCTTTACTTGAGTCGGATTGGGCTTCAGTTGAGAGAGTCCAGACTCTTCTTCTTTGTTGCATCATTAGATGCAAACAAACTATACCTCAACACATCATGCTTGAGAGTTTGGAGATCAGCCCTTTCGGCTTGAGACAGTCTTTAGTTTGGTCTCATTCTTGCATCATGTCAAAAGATTTTCAGACTCGATAAAGAGTAGGGACCATTACCCTTACATGGCATTTTGCTCTTCTGAGACTATTGCTTGTTCTACTCCCTCGGGCCGGGCTAGATGTTGGTTTACAAGAGTTTCAGATCTCCTAGAATCAGTGGGCATTCAGTTGGATCATCTCCCTCCTTTCTGATATTCCTTGGATGCTCCCGGTCATGTTCTACCTACTAGACAAGAATTGAACAATATCATCGGGGAGAACATCTACAGGCAATTCTTCCAGGTCACCTGAGTCAATCCTTCGGGAGGGTTGCGCCCAAAGATGGCCTTCTACATTGAGCACTTCTTGGAGCTGAGAGACGGGCTCATTATTCGACCCCAGTATACGTTTCACCATTGGATGCATGTTCTTCACATAGGCCAATTCATAGTAGGTTCTCATAGACTTCGAGTAGAGACAGACCACCAGATTGATAGACCAGACAGAATCTGTCAAGTATGTCATTTACATGAAGTAGAGACCTAGATGCACTTCATTTTTGGATGGCATGTCTACTACGAGATCAGAGGAAGGTTCCATTGCTTATTCAGAGACTCTCAGACCCTCGCAGACTTTTTTAGGTTTCCTGATCAGAGATGTCTAGCCCTATATATGTAGGAGGCTCTCAAGTTCTGAGCGCATATTCTTCAGTCTCCCATCAAACCAGACCCCACACAGAGGATCACGACATTTTTAAGGGTACTACCTTCATACAGGGGCACAAAGAGAATGATTGATATCGTTTCATATATAGATTCTAGACCAATGAGGATCCATGGGACCTCACCCCACCACACAATACCTCGGCAGCGAAACCGTCTCAGATCTGTCCCTAGGAGACAGACTAGGTCCTCCAGACCTCAACAATGCACAAACTCCCCCAGACACCGAGTTAGTGGACAATCTACACCTCCCACCGGCCCTTCATCAGGGCAACAAACTCTGTGGAATTTTTTTTAGTGTTCTTCAACCAGCCTCAGATGTTAGGAGAGATGGGTCTGACCCTCAAGACCCATTAGCCCCTGGATCTTCTTCGTCAGGGCATTCCATACATTGTATCTTTTATGTTCCTGCATTGTACCTTTTATATTCATGCATTGTATTTTTTATAGGAGACCATTTGGTTCTCCCGCATTTTATGGACATCATTGTACTCAACAGTCCCTTTGACCTACTTTGTGGTCATTAGTTGGACATAAATATATTTATTTTATCTTATCTTATCTTATCTTATTTTATCTTACAATCACTTCAATTACTGTATATTATACCTCGATGTGTGGCATTCTTGGTGTAATATATTTACATTAAACCATGTGTTGCATTTTTGCATGGTTTATAAGGTGTTCCTTGTGCATCTAATTCACACCCCTTCCTTTCATCGTATTTCTTTAACATATCCATTCATTTTTGTGGTTAACCTTTAAACTTTGACAAATGAGACTTGTCCCTCATCATCCTATATTGGTAGCAAAATGTGAGTACGTTAGGAGACAATAGGGTCAAGATGATCAGATTTATTAGGGAGGGAGTGTGTGTGATGGTTGCAAGTATGGATTATAAGGTAGGACACAAGTTCCAATTACGTGTTGAGGATTGAAAATGCGACCTACAACCTCAGAGGAGCAAAGATAGCTAAATCGCAATCTCGTTCTACATGGTTGGTCGCAATTTTGAATGGAAGACTGTGATATGCGATCAAAGGTTCATTGCGATTATACAAGTGTGAATCGCATGAGGCATTGCTCCAATGTTATTTACATGGTGTCTTTTTTGTTGAAGGGCAATGTATTGTGTGATGATACATTCCTTCATGTATGTGGTCACCATTACAAAAATTACATATTCTAGAAGATATAATAATTTCAATAACTTTGCATGGATATCATGTTGCATGGATGATGATCCCTTTGCATCAGTTTTCCTTGTTGAACAAGTTTTGGGTAATTTTAAAATGATTTGTGGTAGCTCTCACCTGGGGTGATGGAAAATGTGATAGAAACTTGACTAAACTAAAAGGGGGTGAATCAATTTAGTACATTTTTGGACATTAATTTATTTTCTTTAAACTCGTTAACTGAACTTTTAAATGAGAAGCTTAACACATAATGAACATTAGATTTAATATCTGAAAAAAAAAAAAAAAAAAAAAAAAAAAAAAAAAAAAAAAAAAAAAAAAGAGTAAATCATAACATCACTTCAGCACATAACAACAACACTTACGGACACCATATATAAGTGAAAACCCATAAAGGGAGAAAACCGTGACATTTTTATTGTTGTGATGCAAAAGAAAACTCCTACTCCCTTATTACATTTAATTTTCTGTAAGCTCCAACCTAAAGGAGGTTGCTACCTCAGTTTTTCCTACAAGGCACAACATGCAAGGAAGCTCCAACTCCCATAAGTTTTCGACATGCTACAATCCACAGTAGGCTCCTACCTCAACAGGATCTAACCTATTATTTATCAAGATACAACTTGAAAGGAAACTACAATTCCCTTATACATAAAGAAAACAATGTGTTGGTTACCTGGTTTATAAAGTTGCATACTTTTATCTCTGTCTCTACTTCTTCTTCCCCTCAAATATATTTCACATCTACTCTATATGTGTAGGGTAATAAACAACTCAAATCAACTCTTACATACTCAAAACTCTAACACTTCAGCTCTCCAACCTCACACAATTTTATAATTGAACTTTGATGGTTGTTAGTATTCCACACACACAAATATGAAATGACAAAACTTGTCTCTTTGCATTCCAAAGGTGTCTCTTCAATTCCAAAATTGTTTAAACTCTTGAATATTAAAATACATAAAAATAATTTCATCATATTCAAATGACATGCATTCATATTCTTCAACATAAATTCAAATAACATGCATTCATATTCTTCAACATATTCAAATAGCATGAATTAATATAGCCCAATATTAATGCAAGAGCTCCATTCCAGCAATGACACCCATATGAAATCAATCTCCAATTTTTTCTCCTTCACCTCCAATACCTGCATCAACACAAGCATGCCATAAAAAATATTTGTTCAATTGTACAATTATTAACTGAGCCATCACACTTTCTTGTTTTTTGCCTTCACCCTTTGCATTACAATTTCTCCGTGTCTTTTCCTTTGCATTGCATCACAACAATTGAGCTCAACCATTATATGCATATAGCAACATAAACAAGCCAACATCTATCATCAACATTCGTTCTGCACACATTTGTCTCACTAATCAACACCAATCAACATATGTAATCACAAACAACCTTTTACCAACACCCTTTGCAACATAACACACATATGAAAGAAAACGTTAACAATATGTTCTCCAAGGCATAAAAATACCAAATTCATACCAAGTATCAACATCATACATTCATCAACCAACCTGGAAAACATATATCCAATACCATATGAAAAGACACCTAGAACATATGCAAGCCTAAAGTATTCACTCTCCAATGCCTTGTTGCTCACAAGGGTAGACCACATTTCTGTTAAGCAAGCATTATAACAAGCATCAATGCCTTTCCTTATACCTCTTCAACATTGGTCTCTACTGCATAATTCATCTCACAAAACCAAAAGTATCAAACATACCTTGTTGTTGCTCCTTTGCCTTACATCACAACAATGTCTAGCAAGTATAATGCATTAAATTTTCTCAACATGATCTTATGCATTAACATTTCTCAACATGTGTTGGGCAACCAACAAGTATTACATCTGCTCCTTTGTCAACATGCCATATCACTTATTATTGCTCCTTTGTTAGCATGCCATATCACTTATTACTATTTATTTTTTGTTCTTCTGTCCAAGTTGCTCCCGCTTTGTTGCTCTTGTCATTCCTTTGCAATCAGTGACAATAATGCCAACTTGTGCATTGACCTTTTATTTATTGCTTGAGAATTATATATATAGCCCTGCCAGTATGCGTTGCAATTATTCCACCCTCCCAACACATTTGCAATTGGTCAACATCTTAAACTCAATGTACGATTATGACATATATTGCATCATATGGCTTGTATACTCAACGCTTTGTGCAACAAAGTGATCTTTGGAAGACAAGTTAGTCGAGCACAGAGAAAACCAGGCAAAGGTAAATCTCCATTATCAAGTGAAGCATTGTATGCATACCCTATCATACTTTGTGGTATCTCATAGGAATCCTTCCCTATTTCTTCAATCCTTTTGACAATGTGTGCCCTAATTGACTTGTCATTTATTGCAACCTAGGCACAATGTTTATTGTGCGTTGCTTCATTTTTCCAACAAGCGATGCTTTGTGCTAATTGTTGTGTGTACTCTTTTTGAAATGCATTATCTCCTTCCTTTTACTGCATGTCTTGCATTGTGGTGCATTTGTCACACGCTTATATCATTGGTTTCCATCATATGGTTGTCTTTTGCTTTCAAAATATGATACATATGCTTGAATGAGCTTCGACTCAAATTGGTGAGACATTGTAATGGTCTTTGTTTCTTTCACGATCCACAGTTTTGTTATGGCAGGATGTGTTGCAGATGGATATTGCAATCTGTATATGGAATTGCCACCCACATAAAGAAATGTGATTTGTATAGATTGAAAATGGGAATGGCGACCCGTAGGGGTCGCATTTAGGAACTGCGACTTGTGGAGAGGTCGCACAGTCGTAATATAGTGAAATACACACCTTCTAGTGGCATCTCTAAGACTCTTAAATGTGATTTTGCAACCTGTAGCATCGATATTGAAGAAGTTTTCAAGTGGATGTTGCGAATTGAAGAAGGTCGCAGTTCAAAATTGAAGGGAAAGTCGCATTCTCCAGTAACAAGGTTAGTCTCAACTTCAAGCATGTACCAAACTGACTATTGCATATGCAATTTTGCGTTCAAGAAGTGATGATGAAATGCAGCTCAAGTCGTAGTCTGGAGGTGTGACCTAATTCAAGTTCAATCCTTCAGGTTCATTGCGAATGTAAATAGAGAACCCAAAGCAACTGACCATCCCCAAAGCAACCTTTGTGTATCATTTTCACTTTTAAAGCATTGTTTCAAACACTTATGACCACCCTTTGCTAACTATCATACATTTATATGCATAATGTATTAACAACATTGATTTCATCCTAGTAACAACATGGTTGGATCAATTTAGAGAAGTATCAAAATAATGAAGTTAAAATACCAACCATTATTGCACTACACAACAAAGTAGACCGAATCATGTTGATCTCCTACAAGCTCTAGGTTACTTTCGAAATGCTCCTTTGCTATAATTCTCCACTATGATGGCTTGAGGAGGAGCTATGTTGAGCGTCGATACATTATACAGTGGCAAACTTTGAGCAATTGGAGTCTACCAGTGCTCATTTGATTGGCATTAGTTTTCAATGCATAGGATGAGTGTACAACGCATCATTAGGGACCAAATAAAGATTGGATTAGGCTTTTAAGGTGGCGTAGTGCGCTAAAGAGGCAACAGAGGATTGCAAAATTGCTTCAACCTTTCATGCTTGATGTACTTCTTGTATGTTGGTGGTTTTTCACCTCACCTCCAATGCCATAAGGGACCTATCACTTCTATTCGTTGGGGGTCAAGATAATTTTAGATATCCATTTGGTGTGGTATTGTCGATGCTAAAACACCCTCCAAAATTTCACTACATCCATACTTTGGAGCCTACCAAACTATCACATCAAGTGTAACTTTGGTCATAAAGTGTTGTTTCAAGTCATTTTACATGTTTCAAGTGTTCTTGATCGTTCCTAAGTGTTGTCACATTGTTTAGAACATCTCTAGTGCACGTCATCGTTATTACACCTTTATTTGTTGTAAAATGACACTTTTGGTCACAATCGCACACACTTTGTTTATTGTACTTGGGGAGTGTTTGTAAACTAGCATTTTGATGAGTATTTATCATTGTTCAATCCTGTCTAAGTTTTATTGATGATTTGGTATGTATCGCACTTGATTTCATGTCTAAACTAATTGTGTTCGCCCCCTGTAATATCTTCCAAACTTAGACAAATTTGGTTGCACAAGTTAACCCATCAAGGTTAGGAGCGCAAAAGCGAACAGTTAAGCCTTGATCAAGAATAATTCCTTGTTCTAAAGTGCACCCTGCACCCTTCAAGAGTGCATAGTGCAGTCCCAAGCATCATTACCCTTCCAAGTTCCGAACTGCACCCAGAAAAATCAAGTCTTCCCCTTGAGCGCACTCCTTCGACTCGAAGAACTACACCGTGCTTGAGTGCATGAGCGCACCTTGAACCAATGAATGATTTCCCCTTCGTCCTTCAGCAGTTCTCCCTGCACCCTCCTTGGCTCTCTTGAGTGCATGAGCACTCCCTGAAGCCCCGAATCTTCATCCCTCTAGCCTTCGATAGTGTGCCCTTCGTGTCTCCCTTGAGCCCACAATGCACTTGGGAAGCCTGAATTCTCTTCCTTCGCCCTTTGGACCTACGCCCTATGCCCTACCTTGAGCTTTGTCTCTCTTGTTGAGCGCATGAGTGTATCCTGAAGCCTCAAAGCCTTAGCCCTTCCCCCTTTCATAGTGCACCCTTGCACCCAAAAGATTTCTTGTCCTTTTTTAGCGCACTGTTAAGTCATGGAGAAAAAATTTGCATCAAACATGTTAGGATATGATATTTTTCAAGCTTATGTTTGCTTGTCGTGAGTGATTACAGTTGTGAGTATTCTAAGAACAACATGGCAAATATGCATGAAGAAGATCAGGCAAAGAAGGCAGTCAGAGGAAGCATTCAAGAATGAAGAACACATTGAAATCCTGGTGATCGAAGCAACCCAAAAGACTCCATGTGATCGAAGACCCTTTGGAGGGTGAAGACATCAACAACATAGAAGCTACATGCAAGATCGAAGATACAAGTGGCAGTATTTCCACCTACCAAGAAATTCCATGTCATCAGTCACTATGAGTCCAAGTCATCAATGTTAGTGACTTGTCATATCCACACCACATGATGATGTGGAAATCATGTTGTAATTATGTAATCATTGTAAATACAAAGGAGTAGAACTCCAAAAGACATGTAATTCCAAGAGTCGCATGTAATTCCAAAAGTCATTTGGAAGTCCAAGAGTTATATAGAAGCCCAAAGGTCATTAGAAGTTGAAAAGTCATATGTGAAACTCAAGAGCCATAAGGATATGAAAGGTCATGCCTCAAGTTATAAAAGGAGCCTCATTTCTCAAGTAAAAGAGTTTTAACCTTGGCTACTCCCACAAGGCATTAGAGAGATAGAGATAGTATTTTTGGGGAGCAAGTAGTGGCTCTAATGCTCCATTATTGGAGCTAGTGATGTTCATTGTACTTATGTATCTTGGAACTTTTTCTTAATACTTGAAGCCATTTGGCTAGCACATTTTAATGCACAGATCATGGATGTTTTAACTCTACTCTTCTAATGCTTGTGGTTTATGTTGGCTTCCTTATGTACAAAAGTAATTGAACTATTTTGGTGCCTTCGATGCTCAACTTGTTGGAAATGTGTTGTGATGATTTTAATGATTGTTGCATCTATGTGTGTTAGAAATTAATTAACAAAGCAATGAAATACACAAAATATTGCAAAAAAACAAATACAGAAATGCATAAAACAAGAGAGACACAAATATACGTGGTTCACCAAATTTGAGCTACGTCCACGAAAAAAAAAAAGCGAGTCCTTCCTTTTATATTATCCAGCAAAATGAAGAGATACAACCTACAACATATTTGTTGTAATTTCTTTTCCTCTCTCACACAACCCTCCTCTAGCTCTCTCGCTCAGAATAATAATCCACAACCGCAATACCATTCCCTCATATAAACTGAGGGTTTCCTTCTAGGGCGCCCCTAAATTAACATAACTTCTACCATCAGATCATCTACCTAATGAATGACCTAGATTGATTACGAAATTACAATATGTTACAAGGAAATTTTTCAATTTTTCATCTATTTTTAGCTTCGGGGGCACTCATAAAATCATCGTCACCCCCTCTTGGACCCCCCTGGCAGCGATTAAACGGGCAGTGTTGTCACCCCGTTAGGAACTGGGGTCCAACACAATGATACCTCAGAACAATCAATGAGGCAATCAAGCTCTATACCCAACAATGTGAACTATTTCACTTGATGTCTAACGATTCTTCCTCGTTTATGTGCATGCATCTCCACTAGATTGGTACTATTACTTTTTTTTCAAAGGCTCACTTTCGCTCCCTTGCAGTGAAAGAACATTGATACATCTACAATCGAATATTTCGCAAGACACACTGTCTTTCTCATTCAAAAGAACATGCACGCTACTCTCCATGATAACTGCTTAAGCCAAGGCAAATCCCATTTTTAATGGCATTCGGGCCATATTTTTTAATGGGACTCCTACACCAAACAGTGTGAGTTCTAATTGGGACCTCATATCAGGGAGATCCCCTATATGTTGGCGAGATCCAGCACCATAAACATTCTAGCGCTTGAAGGAGGGTAGCCACTGATAACTCTTCACATGCCAATCATTCATCTTTTGGCCAAGGCAATAATATCCTGAGTAACATCCCTATTCCTATTCCCGAGGTAGGAGGGTCTTCTCAACCTGGTCCGGAGTTGGCCTACGAAGTTACCTACAAACAAATATGGGCGATTCAACCTATTACCCATCAGCGTGCGAAATCTATTGGTTTACTCCCTATTGCTTATAATCTTCCTCATCATTTCAAGAAGAAAGAAGCAACTCGTACTGGTGTATTGGTTATCAATGGAAGATTTGGTCTTTTACACTCTTGAGGAATTAGTAGAGTCTTAAGAAGACATATTCCAGCAAGAGTTGTTTCCACCTATTGACGAAGAGTACGAGGAAGATATTGTTCTTTCTGACTGAGAACAACCACTAGTTTATTTGGAGTTTAACGACAGATTGAACGGTGAAGGAGAAGGCTCATCAGATTCGGAAAAGGAGGAGGAGCAAGGAGACAAAGACATGGTTGATCAAGACTTGGATTGGATGGCCCAAGGGCCACTCGCTCTTCCAGATAACCTTCATAGAATTCCTAAACATTTGGAGAAGTTGTTATCTAAGTTTGATCCTGACAAGAAGACAAAAATAGAAGATCATATTAATGATTTCTACATGCATCTACGAATGCTAGAGGTATTATACGATAATGTGGCTTGTAGGCTTTTTCCTTTCACACTAGAATATAGAGCAGCAACATGGTACCATAGTTTGTCTGTTAATTCAATCCATGGTTGGAGGGAGTTTAAGAAATTGTTTTTGGAGAAGTTTTTTGATGACAAGACTCTTGTCATGTTGTTAAAAGAGCTCGAAAATATTAAGATGGGGGAAATGGATAAATTCAAATATTTCAATCAAAGTTTCAACCGTATATTGAATAAGTTCCCCCCCAAACATACAATCTCACGGTTTTATCACTATAGATTATTATACATAGCTACCTTGCTGACACACATTTTTTCTTTCATTAAAAGAGCAGCAAAGGAGACACTGACTTTAAACTTTGCAGAAGAAATAGTCGTAGAGAAATACTTGCATGCCATTGGAGCTATTACTAATGATGATGAATCTAAAGACTCCAAGGAGACTCGAAATTAGTCTCAACTGCTTCAAGTAAGGCTAAAAAAGGACTTTGTTGATATTGAAAGCTTGACTAAATATTTAAAGGCACTAACTAATGAAGTCTCGGAATTAAAGAGAAAGCCAAGCGAGACTTCTACTAGTGGCAAACCCCCTAAGTCTTTCTTATTCATAAGGAATAACAACAACAACAATTAGTCAGCTAAGTCTACCCAGAGTTCAAATGTTGTGTTGAATGTTGAAATTATAATGTTAGGGTCCCACCCTAACCCCCTTATTTATGTCATGGGATCACGTCATAGTCAAGAGTCAATAAAGCCCATATTAATATTTGTAAGTGGTTAACCCGCAATTAATGACGGGACCACAGTTAGTTGCAAATGGGCCATAGTATTAGATAGATGGTATTAATAAAACCCATGGTATTGGCCCGTGGTATTGCATGTATGAGTCATATATAAAGGATAGAGACTCCCTGCGAGGAGTATCGTGTCTTATTTTGTAGTCGAGCTCTGCTCTATTGGAGGTTGCCCCCTCGAAGAGGCAAGTGAACATTACTCTCTGAATAATAAAATCATTGTTATTTTATGTTCTGGGTATCTTTTCTTTGCATATTTTGTATTTGGGTATCATTTTGCAGGTTAAGAGCATAACAAGTGGTATCAGAGCACTTTCCAGGGCCGGTGGGATCTCCAATTCTTAGCAAAAAAAAATTTGGCTAGAGACGTGTTCCGGCGTCTTTAAACCACGGGATCTGTCGTTGAGCGCATAAACCTGTGGATTTGGGGAGGCATGCACGCAGGAAATACAAGAGGTGGTCACGTCTGTTGGACTCCCTTGTAACCCCTGTGGGTACCCCTTCGAGTAGTAGTGCATTAGACAGAACCGCGCACGGACTGTCTTCCACGTACCCTCTGGGTATATCGGAAGCCCCCAGGCTCCCTTGAAACCTCGCCATAGATAAACCGTCAGCCGTCTTGTGGCTACAGTACACCGAGAACAGCACTCGGAGAGATTACTCGCCCATACGATAGGGTAGTCGGGTTGTACGGCTAAGGGTATGGTCGATCCTCCTTAGTTACAGCCCTGAAACATTGGGCCGAGTACTACTGCCAGACCCTTATGTATATTGCGATCTGTAGCACCTGACACTCCTCAAGACCATAGTTCCCTTTTCTATCGGGGGATCGCACATCATCTATTCCAGATCCGCTGGTGCAACGGGGTGCAGCAGCAACCGACATCAGTCCCACAGTCTCGAGTTCGTAGATCAGTCATTCTGATCTATTAGAGCCAGCCGATCCGCAGCAGCAGTCTGTTCCGCCACCTAGAGCTATCCGATCCGCCATTCAGATCTCTCAGATCCACCAGATTGGAGTTGTTGTGAAGGGTTCCTATACCGAGGTATAATTTTCGCAGGACTTTTGGCCGCATTGACATTTTGAGGATTTGGCGACTGCAGTATTGATCAGGAAGGAGTAAAACTCTGTTAGGAGTTTTCAAAAAAAAAAAAAAGAGTCTGAGATCTTCCAGGGCGCTTATTGGTGATCTAGCCCATCAGAATCAGGATGACGAGCTGAGCACGGTGGTACCATTCAATTATTAGTGAAAATTTTTAGGCGGTCCCAATTTTTCATCAAGTTGGTGTATGGTAGAAACTAGAGCTCAAGCAATGGCCAATGAAAGAATGGACGAACTTGAAAAATCCGTCCAATCCATCAATAAGCAGCTTACCGGACTATGTCTCCAGGTCCAGCAATTAATCCCGAAGGGCAAGGAGCAAGCCCAAGAGGAGGAGTATAATGACAATGAATACAATGAGGGTGAGTCTAGCCACTCTCCTCACGTCTGGCACACCCACCCACCACCCAGTCAGCGACCTCCCAAGTTGGATATGCATAAATTTGACGGTTCTCACCCGTCCGCATGGATAGCACAAATGGAGCAGTATTTCAAACTGAATCATATCTTAGATGATGCGACTAAGCTTATGTTGGGGAGCATGTACTTGGACAATGAACGGTGGCAATGGTGGGAATGGCATCAACGTTGCAATGGACCTTTTAAGACTTGGACCCAATTTACCAAAGCTCTTCGAGACCGCTTTGAATAGGAGGACTCTTTTTTGGGTCGTCTTACTAAGCTCCGACAGACAGGTACAGTGGATGAATATATTACAGCTTTTGAAGCCTTAGCCTTCTGCACTTGGGGTCTCTCAAATGTGTTATACACGGAATGTTTTATCAGTGGTCTTAAAGAAGCCATCAAAGCTCAAGTCTTACTGCACCACCCTCCCACTTGGACAGAGGCTTGCAAGGTAGCCCGTAACGTGGAACGTGCATTAGCAGCCCAATACAGTCGCCCAAATTTCCCCGCTAAAGGTCGTCCCCCACAGGCTCACAATACGACTCAAACACTTAAGGTCCAAAAGGTGTCACCTGCGGAAATGGCCGAAAGAAGGAAGCAAGGACTATGTTACTACTGTGATGAAAAATACTCCCCAGGTCATAAATGCAAGGAGCCCAAATTTTTTCAAATAGATGCCACTGACTACAGCTCAACAGAGGAAGATCCACCACTTGAGGAACATGAGGCGCTAGAAGAAGACAACCCAAAGGAGAATGTCTCTGACGAACCAGTTATTTCGCTGCATGCGTTGGCAGGGATTTCTTCCCCTCAAACTCTCAAAATCAGGGGTTTTCTTAAACATCGCCCAGTAGTAGTCTTGATTGATAGTGGAAGTACCCATAATTTCATCCATCAAAAAATCGCAGAAGCAGTGCATTGTTTTGTACGAGCAGTTTCTAACTTCCAAGTCCAAATTGCGGATGGGGGCACAATGAAATGTGAAGGCCGCTGTGAAAATGTCAAACTTCAAATGGGGGATTATCAGTTGAAAACCCACATGTTTGCCATACACATGGGGGGTTGCGACATTGTCCTCGGCGCTGAATGGCTCCGCACTCTTGGGCCAATCACAATGGATTTTCAGGAGTTATATATGAGTTTTAAGCAGCACAACTACACACATACCCTCCATGGACTCCAGGCGGAAGCCCCCTCTATCATCAGCTCGCATCGGATGGAAAAGTTGTTAAAAAAGGGCAATCATGGAGTGGTAGCTCAATTTAATGCCATCCACGTCGTCGAAACCAAGTCTCTGCCAATTCATCCTGAGATGCAACAGATTTTAAATAACCATCTGCCGGTCTTTGACAAGCCTCATGAGCTTCCACCCTCGCGAGGGGAACATGATCATAGCATCACCTTGGTTCCAGGGGCCCAACCCCCAAATGTGCTGCCATACAGATATCCGTTCACCCAAAAGAATGAAATAGAAAAAATCATCAAGGAACTTTTGGAAGCAGGTGTCATCCGTCCCAGCATTAGTCCTTATTCATCCCCAGTGGTCATGGTGCTCAAGAAAGATGGGGAGTGGCGGATGTGTCCCGACTTCAGGGCCCTCAATAAGTTGACAGTCAAAGATAAATTTCCCATTCCGGTGGTTGACGATTTGCTGGACGAACTCAATGGGGCTCAATTCTTCACTAAGCTGGATCTTCGCTCAGGCTACCACCAAATTCGCATGAAGGAAGTCGACATTCCCAAGACTGCTTTCTGAACTCATGAAGGCCATTATGAGTTCCTGGTCATGCCATTTGGTCTTTGTAATGCCCCCTCTACTTTTCAGAGTCTTATGAATCACATTCTCAAACCATATCTCAGGAAATTTGTCCTTGTCTTCTTCGATGACATCCTCATCTATAGTGGCACTTGGGCTGCACATCTTCAGCATGTAGATCTACTTTTACACCTGCTCCGCAAGCATAAATTATTTGTCAAGATGTCCAAGTGTTCGTTTGGCATGGAAGAAGTTGAGTATTTGGGCCACATTGTGGGGCGTGAAGGAGTCAAGGTGGACCCCAAAAAGATCCAGGCAATGCAAGAATGGCCTCAACCTAAGACCTTGAAGAGCTTGAGAGGATTTTTGGGTCTCACGGGCTATTATCGTAAATTTGTCCGCAACTCTGGCCGCATAGCGAAGCCCCTCACTCAACTCCTAAAGAAAAATTCCTTCTTCTGGAATGAGGAAGCACAACAGGCATTTACCGCTCTCAAAAACGCCATGTGTTCCACTCCAATCTTAGCACTACCTAACTTCACCAAATCCTTTGTCATTGAATGTGATGCTTTGGGGACCGGTATTGGGGCGGTCTTAATGCAAGAAGGGCGACCTTTGGCCTTCACAAGCCAACAACTAAGTGGGAGGAATCTGGGCCAATCTACCTACGAAAAAGAAATGATGGCCATCTTACATGCAGTCGAGACCTGGCAACCTTACTTATTGGGGCGACGTTTCCAAATCCGCACAGATCATCACAGTCTTAAATATTTTTTGGAGCAACGTCTATCCTCCCCACAACAAAATAAATGGCTCGCCAAAATGCTGGGATATGATTATGAGATCATTTACAAGAAAGGGAAAGACAATAGTGTAGCAGATGCATTATCTCACCAATTTGAGGAAGAAAGTACTCTGCTAGCAATTTCCCTCCCCATTCCAGAATGGATTGAAGAGGCTCGCAAGGAATGGTTTTCACACCCCGGGCTATCCCAACTCATTTCTCAATTGCAGGTAGATCCAAATTCCACCAAGGGCTACTCGTGGCAGGATGATATTCTTCGCTACAAGGACAAAGTCGTAATATCCCCAACATCCACCCTCAAAGGTCGCATTTTGGCAGAATTGCACTCATCGCCCATTGCAGGACATTCGGGCTTTCAGAAGACGTATGCTCGCACCAGAAGATCATTTTTTTGGACAGGCATGAAAAAGGACATCCTTACTTTTGTAGCAGAATGCGATGTCTGTCAGCGCCACAAAGGGGAAACCGTCAACACTCCAGGCACATTACAACCATTGCCCATTCCGACATCAATTTGGACAGAAGTTTCTATGGATTTCATTACAGGTCTTCCAAAGTCCGGGAACAAGTTAGTCATCATGGTGGTTGTGGACTGACTATCGAAGTATGCTCATTTCTGCGCCCTACCCCACCCATTTACACCAACTTTGGTCGCTCAATATTTCATGGATCAGATTTTCAAATTGCATGGCATGCCCACTTCTATTGTGTCCGATCGCGACCCGGTCTTCACCAGTAATTTTTGGCAGGAACTCTTCAGGATACAAGGCACTCAACTAAAACTCAGTACTTCCTATCATCCGCAAACGGATGGTCAAACTGAAGCCGTCAACAAATGTCTAGAAACCTACCTTAAGTGTTTCACTTCAGAAAAGCAACACCTTTGGGTACAGTGGTTACCTCTGGCTGAATGGTGGTATAACACCAACTATCATGCCACCACCAAAATGACTCCCTATGAAGCAGTATATGGTCAACTTCCGCCTTCCCCTACCTCTTATCTCAAGTGGTGCTCCAAAGTACAAGTAGTGGATCAACTCCTACAACACCGCGCAACCATGCTCGCCCATCTTAGAGAGAATCTTCATCAAGCTCAGAACCGCATGAAGCAACAGGTAGACCAGCATCGCTCAGAGCGCCAATTTCAAAAAGGGGATCAGGTCTTTTTGAGGCTACAACCATATAAGCAAACATCACTCAAAGACAAGGGTTGTCAAAAGCTATCTCCAAAATTCTACGGACCATACCAAGTACTTCAGCGCATTGGAGAAGTGGCTTACAAGTTGGCTTTGCCACCTACTACAAAAATCCATCCAGTTTTCCATGTATCGTGCCTCAAGAAAGTGATCGGGAACAATTGCCGAGTTCAAACCAGTCTACCTGAATTGGACGAAGAAGGGTCAATCTGGCTTCAACCTGAACAGGTTCTAGACACAAGAGACAAACACCTGCGCGGCCGCATGATTAAGGAAGTCCTCGTCAAATGGAAAGACACCTCTCCGAAAGATGCAACTTGGGAACCAGCCACTATTCTTCAGCAGTTTCCGCCGCTTCAGCCTTGAGGACAAGGCTAGTCTTAAGGGGGAGGGCATGTTAGGGTCCCACCCTAACCCCCTTATTTATGTCATGGGATCACGTCATAGTCAAGAGTCAATAAAGCCCATATTAATATTTGTAAGTGGTTAACCCGCAATTAATGACGGGACCACAGTTAGTTGCAAATGGGCCGTAGTATTAGATAGATGGTATTAATAAAACCCACGGTATTGGCCCGTGGTATTGCATGTATGAGTCATATATAAAGGATAGAGACTCCCTGCGAGGAGTATCGTGTCTTATTTTGTAGTTGAGCTCTGCTCTATTGGAGGTTGCCCCCTCGAAGAGGCAAGTGAACATTACTCTCTGAATAATAAAATCATTGCTATTCTGTGTTCTGGGCATCTTTTCTTCGCATATTCTGTATTTGGGTATCATTTTGCAGGTTAAGAGCATAACATATAGGCATGGATAACTATTGTTCCTTCTATCAGGAATGGCATTCAGAAAAAACTTTCCCACGGTGGAACCACAACATGAATGCTCTCACAACACATATCGTTGATACTTTACTAGAAGATAAGAAGTTCGGGTACACAGGAAGAAACAAATGAAAATGCAGTGACTGAGGAAATTAAAAGTATTGGACATGCAGTTACTTTTGATTTTATTCTTAATACTGACAAGAAGAGTGTTGAAGCACCACCTCAAAGTGAATCCCCTCCCCATAAACAAATTGCCCATTATAATTTGAGGAGCAAAGGGCCCATTTCTGAATAGGAAGTGACGAAACAAGAACTAAAGAAGCAAGTGTTAAGAAGGCTCGCACCACCAACTAATCTTGCTCAGAATACACAAAACAAGTCTAGAAATGTTGTTTCTTCTAAGAATACTTCCACTAGCAGTAAGAACAAGTATATCACCTCGGAAGTTTCAAATAAAGCTACACCTCCATACACTTCAACATTGCTTGTTAAAAATGAAATTATTGATTATAATATAGTCGAATATTTGAAGAGATCGTGTGTCAATATTTCCATCTTTGAGCACACAAAAATAGCAAGGCAGCGTGAACTACTTGTCCAAGCCTTCTCACAGCCTTCATCAGGTGACAAAACTTCTTCTTCTCAAAAAGTGTCTGGTAAGTCTTTTGGAACTCTCAAATTTGTGGTTAATGTTGTAACTTTAGATGCTAACACTCTTTGCCCCCCATTTTTGTTAACTTTCGAAATCTTTAATTACAATGTCCATAATTGTTTGGTTGATTTAGGTGCATTTGTGAATGTAATTCCATTATCTGTTGCTAAGAAAATTAATGCTAAATGGGATAAAATTGATGCACAAATCATTCAGCTGGACAAATCACTTGTCCAGGCCATTGGTGAACTCAGGAATGTTATTATTTGATTATCATCATATCACCAAGTACACCAATGCATCAACATTGTGATTGTGGACATCCCCAATTGTGGACATCCCATAAGCATATGGCCTACTCTTAAGTCAAAATTGGTCTAGTAAATTACAAGGCTATTTTGTGATAGATTGGTCACATTTACGGCTTCCATATAAGGGAAGAAGCATTTAGATTCGAGTGGAAAGTGAAACCTACATGAAATATACTGTGACACCACTTGAGGGTCATAATGAGCCTATTTCCTTTGCAAACTTAATCTTTGGAAAAAAATCTTGGCAATTGACCACAGGTGTTATCAAGCACAACCATCACATGTCCCATCAAATACACAGTTGGAACTCCTTCCTTGTACTCTGGCTAGTGCTAATCAATCTTGTAACATAAATGTACATAGTAATAATAGTATATGAACCAGTTTAGTAGCTGATAATATTTGGATGTTGTACTTTGATAGTTTAAAAACGGGGGATGGCTCTGGAGTTGGTTTCATTCTCATAGACCCACAAAATAAGAAGTACATCCTATCATGTTGTTTGGAGTTCGAGTGCACAAATAATATTGTTGAATATGAAGCACTCGTGCTTGGACTGAAGAAAGACATTGACTTGAAGGTAGAGCTACTCAAGGTAATTGGTGTCTCAGAAGTGGTTACTCGACAAGTACGAAACACTATCCACTGTGTTTCACCAAATCTAAAAAACTACCAACAGGAGGTATGGTGATTGATTACTTACTTTAAATCTTTTAATATTATTTTTGTTCCTAGAATTAGAAATGTTGTAGCAGACACACTAGCTAATGTAGCCACTAGAAGGTCGCCTTTGAAAAATGGATTTTCTATCGAGATTATATATAAACCATCTGTACTAAATAACATAACTAATTTTCATGTTTTCAATGACGACCAACAGACACTGCATTTTCTGGCTAATGTGAGCGTGTTCAAATATTCTGCCATCGAGGAGGATGAGCATGATAAGGCTTTGTAGGAAGCATCTGATGCAATGAAAGGTAATAATATGCTTAAATGTGTAGTGTCCCTAGAAAAATTATATGACCTACAAAACTAGTTCAGAGAACCAATTAATACTAAGACTCGGAGCTCAAAGTTGTCATTCGAACAAGTCAATTTGGGAACTTAAGACAATCTGAAATATGTAAACCTTGGTACATGTTGTTCTCCACAAGAACAACAAGCTTTAATCCTCCTATTCAAATAGTATCATGATGTATTTACATGGACTTACGATGATTTGAAGACATACGACACTCGTATTATCCAGCATGTCATTCCCATTAAAGAAGGGGTAAAACCTTTTCAGCAAAAGCTGAGGAAAGTTCATCCAACGTTGAATCCCCTAATCCAAGAGGAATTAAGGAAGTTGTTGGATTCTCAGATCATTCTAAAGGTTAAACATTATACTTGGGTTTTGAATTTGGTCCATGTCAGGAAGAAGTCTGGTGAGATAAGTCTATGTGTCGACTTTCGCAATCTCAACCCGGAATTAGATAATGACAATTATCCGATGCCATCCATGAAACAGATCCTCCAAACAATGTTTGGGTTCGAGGTGTTCTCACTGCTAGATGATTTTTCTTGCTACAATCAAGTGCTAGTGGCAGAACCAGACCACCTCAAAACCACTTTCAGGATCAAGTGGGTAACATTCACCTTTAAGTGCATGTCATTCGGGCTTATCAGTGTTGGTGCTACATTGTAAATAGAAATGGACATTGTTTTATGTGGCTTGATCAGACAAAGTGTAGTAGCTTAGTTGGATGATGCTAATGTGTTCTCTAAAAGGAGATCAGACCATATACGTCATCTAAAAACAAATATTTGAGTGGTGTCGCAAATATGGGATTTCTCTTAATCCCAAGAAAAGCATCTTCGGTGTGTCAGAAGGCACTCTCTTAGGACACATCATTGCAAAGAGCAGAATCAAAGTTGATCCTGAAAGGGTCAAAGCTATAACTCAAATCTCATTCCTAGTAAATAAGAAGGCTATGCAATCTTTCTTGGGAAAGATTAATTTCCAACACAATTTCATCTCTGACTATGCTCATATAGTTAAACCATTGCAAGATATGATTAAGAAAGATGTGATCTATAAATGGGATAAAAGGGAAAAGGATGTTTTTGCTCATATTAAACAAGTTATTGTTGATGTGCCTGCATTGTTTAGTCTTGGTTATGAGTTTTCTCATATTAAACAAACTATTGTTGATGTGCCTATATTGTTTGGTCTTGATTATGGCAAGGATTTCCTACTTTACACTTTTGCTTTGGATTCATCTATTGTGGCCATATTGATGGAGAAGGATGTTGAAGGAAACAAATGACCTATTTCTTTCATGAGTGCCAGCTTACAGGGGTCAAAATTGAATTACCTTATCGTCGATAAGCAAGCTTATGTTGTATATAAGGCAGTCAAACATTTCAGGCCCTACCTCCTTAAAGCTCACATGATTGTATATGTGCCTCATCCAGTAGTCAAAACACTTTTTGTGCAATAGGAGTTGGGTGAGAAGAGGGAAAATTGGATGACTTGTTTGCAAGAATATGATCTAGAGTTTAAGCCAATTCATACTATTAAAGGTCATGGCCTCTATCAATTAGTAGAATAAGCGAGAGATGCTTCGGAGCAAGATCTGTCAGGATGGGAGCAAGAAATAAAAATGTATAATGTGAAAAAGTTCCCTAGTCAAGCTCAACAGTGCCATGGTATTCAAATATATGAGAATTCTTAAAGCACGACACCTTTCCCACACATTTATCAAAAAAAAAAGGATGGAAATCCACCTTAAATCTCTATCTTATCATCTCGTTCACGGAGTGCTTTTTATAAAGCAACACAATGGTGTCTTTCTAAGATGCCTTGAGCC
Organism: Pinus tabuliformis; assembly: GCA_031772625.1. NCBI lineage: Eukaryota > Viridiplantae > Streptophyta > Pinopsida > Pinales > Pinaceae > Pinus > Pinus tabuliformis. The sequence goes on along the minus strand of CM062805.1, from coordinate 276,712,698 downwards.
TCAAGACATGAAGAAGGTATTAAGAGATATGCACGACAAACCAGCAAGTGGTCATTATGCGGGTGATACAAATGCACATAAAATAATGAGGGTTGGTTATTATTAGCCTACCTTATACAAGGATGCTCATGCTTATGCCCATAAATGCCCAACTTGTCAGAGATGTGTCGACTGAGAGAAAAAGTTAGTCGCCCCACTGCTACCAGTAGCAGTTGATGAACCGTTCCAACAATGGGTACTAGAGGTTATTGGAGAAATTTTCCCACATCCGTCAAAGAAACATCGATATATCTTGACAATAACCGATTATTTTACTTAGTGAATAAAATCAATTCCCTTAAGACAAGTTAACGACTAGAAAGTCATCTAATTCCTTAAGCAGAACATTATAAGCATGTTTGGCATTCCAATGTCTCTTGTATTTGATAATGCGACTTATTTTTCTTCGTTGAAACTTTATGAATTCGCATTAGAAAATGGTATTATGATTAAAGCACGCATCAAATTATCACCCGTGGGGAAATGGTTTAGCATAATCAACAAACAGAAATCTCATTTGTAAATCGAGAAAATTGTTTTCTCTTAGCAAAGGAACTGACACACTGCTTTGATAAATGCATTATGGGTTGACCGTGTAACTCTTAAACATTCCCTTAAAACCTCACCATACTTCCTAGTTTTTGGTAAAAAAGTTATCTTGCCTCCAAACATGTATCTCCTAGCCTTGCAACTCTCCCAAGAGTCCCAAGGCTAACCTTACCTTTTGGTTCAAAGCAGAATAGATACTTTGCTTAAACTTGAGGCAGAAAGGCTTAAAGCTAAAGAAAGATTTGTCATACACCAAATTTGTATTAAGCATTGGTTCGAAAAAAATCTTCAGGGACTAAGAGTTTCGATATGGATGACTTAGTGCTAAAGTGGGATAAAGCCCATGAAGAGAAAAGCAAACATGCGAAGCTCCAATCCTTATGGATAGGCACCTACACCATTGAGGAGAAACTCAGTCATAATGCTTTCAAGCTGAAATCCTTAGATGGGAGGACTGACCCTCTTCCCGTTAATGGCCAAGATTTGAAACTTTATTTTTAGTAGTAGCTCTAAGTTGCGTTTCCTGTACAGTATTTCCTTCTTTTTCTTTTTCTTTATTTTTTGTTTTTAGTCTCATGTTTTTTGTGTCAATTCATGTCCCGTCTTGTTTTATGTCTTGACCATTGTACATAAATAATACCTTGTGTGGAAAGAGTGCATGGCTCAAAAGGGGTTTGTGGTGCAATAAAGAGGAAATGCGACAACCACAATGCTTGGATATATGTTAGTTCTTCTTTGTTTTGGGAAGATGCCATAGGTTAGGTTAAGTCTGGACGGAAAATACGATACATCCAAGAAGAGAACCTTGAGGGAACCTATTAGATCCACATCTATTCTAGTATACAAACTCCTCAACTTGGTGTGAAATATACTTGGTGTTTTACATGCTTATCCAATCTAGTAGAGAAAGGATAAGGGGAAAATCTATAGCGAGCAAACTAATATCAGAGGTTATATAAATACTTCTCTGAAGAGGCAACCTCCTCTGCTCTCAATAAGTCGAGATCACTCTTCTGCCCGTTGAAAATAATAAGTGTCAAAGCATAATCCTATTAAATAAATAAATAAAGGGTGAAAGAAGAGAAAGGATTCCTTCTCAAGGAGGTGAAGCAAGTGACTTCTTCGGGGTATTGTTCAGGCTCATTAGAAGCAAATAAATGCTTGTGCTCCTGTAGTGACTTTGTCAGGGTACTATCCAGACCTGTTGGCAGCGAAGAAACACCAGAGATGAAACTCATACTCTAAATATCTTAAACTTTCCACACATATTATCCTTTCCTAGATTGAAACAATTGTGATATGGCATATATGTTTTGTGTTTGAACCAAGGAAAGTAAGGTGTTGTGTATACAATCAAGTCGAGAGGGGAATTCAAGGCAATATATTTGGTGAATCAATACTTACTGAAGGGCTAACACTTTAACTGAAAAGTTATTCCTAGGCAGAGAAGTTAAGGTTTGTCTAGTATGTCACTAGTTGTCGATGCTACAAGACCCTCCAAAATTTCACTACATTCAAACTTTGGAGCCTACCAAATTATCGCATCAAGTGTCTCTTTGGTCGTAAAGTTCCGTTTCAATTCATTTAACATATTTCAAGTGTTCTTGATCATTCCTAAGTTTCGCCACATTGTTTAGAACATCTCTAGTGCACTTCATGGTTATAACACCTTTGTTTGTTGTAAAACGACACTTTTGGTCGTAGTTGCACACACTTTGTTTATTGTACTTGGGGAGTGTTTTTAAACTGGCGTTTTGATGAGTATTTATCATTATTTAAGCTTCTCTAAGTTTTATTGATGAGTTGGTATGTGTCGCACTTGATTCCATGTCTAAAATAATTGTGTTCTCCCCTTGTCCTGTCTTCCAGACTTAAACAAATTTGGTTGCACAAGTTAACCCACTAAGGTTGGGAGCACAAAAGTGCACTCTTAACCATTGATCAGGAATCCTTCCTTGTTCTGAAGTGTGCAATGCGCCCATCAAGAGCACATAGTGCACTCCCAAGCATCACTCCCCTTCCCTATTACGAATTTCACCCAGAAAAATCAAGTATTCCCCTTGAGCGCACTCCTTTGACTCAAAGAACTGCACCCTCCTTGAGTGCATGAGAGCACCTTGAACCAACAAATGATTTCCCCTTTTTCCTTCAGAAGTGTGCCCTACGCCCTCCTTATCTCTCTTGAGCGCACCTGAAGCCTTGAATATCCATCCCTTTAGCCTTTGATAGTGCACCCTGTGCCCTTCCTCTCTCCCTTAAGCGCACAGCGCACTTAGGAACCCTGAATGCTCTTTCTTTATCCTTCAGACCTACTCCTTGTGCCCTCCCTTGAGATTTCTCTCTCCTTTTGAGCGCATATCGAAGACTTGAAGCCTCAACCCTTCCCCCTTTAACAATGCACCTTTGCACCTAGAAGTTTTCTTGTCGTTTCTGAGTGCAATATTAAATCTTGAAAAAAAAAATTGCATGAAACATGTTAGGACATGATATTTTCCAGGCTAATGTTTTCTTGCCATGAACGATTGCAGTTGCGGGTATTATAAGAATAGCATGGAAAAGATGCATGAAGAAGATCGAGAAAAGAGGTAAGTGAAAGGAAGCATTCAAGAATGACAAACACATTGAAATCATGATGATCGAATCAGCCCATAAGAATCCATGTGATCAAAGACCCTTTGGAGGGTGAATGCATCAACAACATCGAAGTTGCATGCAATATCGAAGATACAAGTGGTAGAATTGCCACCTACTAAGAAATTCCATGTCATCAGTCACTATGAGCCCAAGTCATCAATGTTAGTGACTTGTCATATTCACACCACATGATGATGTGGACATCATGATGTAATTATGTAATAATTGTAAATACAAAGGAGAAGAAGTCCAAGATTCATGTATGGACAAAAGATCCATGTGTAGAAGTACAAAATACATGTAATTCAAAGATTCTTATGCAATTCCAAAAGTCATTTGGACTTCCAAGAGTTATATAGAAGCCCAAAAGTCATTAGAAGTTGAAAAATCATATGTGAAACTCATAGTCATGAGGATATCAAAGGTCATGCCTCAAGTTATAAAAGGAGCCTCATTTCTCAAGCAAAAACAAATTAACCTTGGCTTCTCCCACAAGGCATTAGAGATATAGAGATAGTACTTTTGGGGAGAAAGTTGTGGCTCTAATGCTCCACTATTGAAGCTAGTGATGTTCATTGTACTTATGTATCTTGGAACTTTTTCTTAATACTTGAAGCCATTTGGCTAGCACATTTTTATGCATGGATTGTGTATGTTTTATAACTACTCTTCTAATGTTTTCAATTTATGTTGTCTTCCTTATGTACTAAAGTAATTGAACCATTTCGATGACTTTGGTGCTAAACTTGTTGGAAATCTATTGTGATAATTTTGATGATTGTTGCATCTATGTGAACTATTTATCTTGATGTCTAACGATTCTTCCTCATTTATGTGCATGTGTCTCCACTAGATTAGTACTATTAATTTTCTTTTAGAGGCTCACTTTCTCTCCCTTGTAGTGAAAGAACCTTGATACATCTACAATTGAACATTTCACAAGGCACACTCTCTTGCTCATTCAAAAGCACATGTGTGTTGCTCTCTCATGCTAACTGCTTAAGCCAAGGCAAAAACCTAATTTAATGGCAGTCAAGCCATATTTGTTGATGGGACTCCTACACCAAACGTTGTGAGGTTTAATTGGGACCTCATATCAGGGAGATCCCCTGTATGTTAGCAAGATCTAGCACCATCGACATGTTGGCTCTTAAAACTTGTTGACTCTCTCGATCATTGCGTAGTCTTCAACAATTTTCTCATTACATTGTTCAACCAATGGCGCCTTTAAATATAGACACATCAATGTAATATTAGCAACGCCCTTGGCAAATGTCTCGTTGTCGTGCACTTGACATGATTTGTTTTAATTTCCGCTTTTCAGTTTAATTGTTTTAATAGCCCATTGTGTGCATAATCCCATGATGTGCCATTCATGAATCACAAGACTTGGTGGTATCCCTTTGAGAGTGGCTTATCGATAACCATGTGTGTGTGTGTGTGTGTGTGTTCCAGCACTTGAGCATGCGCCTTACCTTCAAGTATGCCTTTCATTAAGCAACATGCTCAATTTTCATTTAATTCAAGTGCCCGACGTACAATGTATCAAGGAATGTGCCTTTCAACTTTCCCTTTGGAATATATGGTGCCATTCTTTGCATAACCTCATAAAGTTGATATCTTATATTTAAATAAGTTTTCCTCCCAAGTGTTGCCCTTTCAATATATTGCTTAATGGTACCTACATCATTCAATATGTATCCCATACAAATTCATTTAAATTCCTACAAAGAAAACAAAATACACAATTATTTTATTAAACAACTTCATAAGAATAATACTTTACATGTGACAACATAAAGCGAGATAAATAATGAAGCAATTCACTTGAGACATATGGAGGTAATAACATAAATATAAATAACCAAAGTGAGGTGTTATAAATTACACCACCTAAAAATTCAAGCACTTTTAGTAACCATATGGGTTGAATAAAATGCAATCACCAAAGATGAGAATGTCAGCACTCATACGAGTTGAGGCCTAAAAGTGTGGATTGAGAACCGAGTACCTAGTATCCAACCACAGGATGCATATCATAGGGATATGAAGTGTTAAAAGAATATGGATGAAACAACACCTCATAGACCCTAATGCATCTGAGATGAAACATGAGAAGTAAATGCAATATGCATCATGTGAGTGGGCACATCGATAGGGTTTGGTAGCAATTGATTCATGGGGATATTGACCAATTCTTAACATGATCATAACTCTTATGACTTAGGACAAGCAGAGGAGGACCCAAAATTTGGTAATACAAGAAATTTTGGGTCGATGTTGTAGTGGCTACAACAATTGGTGAACCATTGGTAGAATCCAACATCTCTGCCTACATCCCTATAACAGATTGAGTCTTGTGAATGATGCAAGGAAGTATTGGACATACACTATGGGTACTCCTTGACTTACTTGACCTTTTCTAGATACGCAATTCACCTATTTCCTCAGCCAAGCCTTGTCAATCCTTATAGACTAAAACAAGAGTTCACATAGGATGGTCCTCGATAATATTATAAACTTTGAAACGGGAACTGTAAACTCAAAATGAGAACTCTAGCCAAAAAAACCCCCAAAAAAACATGAAAAACAACCCAAAAATTAAAAGTGTGTATTCCATAACGATGTTTTATTTTTTTAGGGTTAATTTTCAACATTTTTTAAAAATGGCAGTAAACCAATTTTTTTGTGCAAAATAAATGAAAAAACACACTAATGTTGTTGGTAGAATAACATTTTTCTTTTCCTTGTACAATTTCAACTTTTTTCAGTAATGACGTTAAAGATAAAATAATGAGATCTGAAACACATTAAAATTCCAACAATTTTCATCCATATCGTTAAACATATAATAACATGGTGCTAAAAATCGCTAAAATTCTAATTGTTTTCAACCATAACATTAAAAAAAATGACAAATTTTCAACCATAGAATTAAAAAACTTAAGTTTTCAACATATTTCAACCATGACATTATGAACAAATTATATGACTAAATTAATCAAAATATCAATACTTGTAGATTGAATGAAACATAAATTATTTCTCTAAGTTATTGTTGCATTATGGATATTCTAAACAAATAAATTCATCATAATTAAAACATATAATCCAACAAACATAAAAATGACTCATAACTTCATGTAAGATCATATGGAAGTTAAAATATTTATTTCAAGTTACCATGCAAACATCATTTATATAAATTGTCTTAGACAATTATTCAAAATCACTCATATGTTCTTGCACACCATCAAAATTCACATCTTTAGATGAATGACTAGATGCATATGAATATGTTCCATATTCTTCTCTTTCATCAACTAGTGCCCCATCTGAGTCAACATGCATGCCCACCATTTCAGGTTTCAAAAGTCTTCTAGATCTATGACTGGGTTCAACAGACTCCCATCTCAACATTGTTTCTTCTAGTAGCAACCTCTTCAAAATCTCTATCATCCTGAAGCGAAGAGTTCCTCTGTTTTTTAAATTGAAGTCATAAACAAGTATGTCAACATCCTCCAATTTTAAGAGGTCTGTGCAGCGATAATTTATATTTGTACCCTTTATTTTTCTCTTTCCGCCAATTTTTTTTATCAACTACCATCTTTGGCTTGTACACACCATTGAATGGGTGCATATTTGTGGCATACCAATGTACTTCAACACCTGCAACATCTTCATTTTCTTACGTTTATAACCTTGGCAACCCATAATGGATATCCATGTGCATCTCCATCTGCTAACACTGTGATCATGCAACCCTCCTTAATATCTTATATGGAACCCTTGTAATGGTCTTCCATGGCTTCACGTTATGCATGAGATCTTCTAGAACTAATATACATTTCTATTTCCCTTACCTGTGAAGAATTAAAAATACCTTGAGATTGTTTTTGTTTGACAATGTGTCTTTCCTCATATTCATTTGACACATTTTGTGGCCAAATAAATGGAGTCTTCAAAAGTATATCTCCATTTGTTTATCTTGCAATGATATCGCTATGATTGTTGAAAAAATACTCCCACCAACCTGAATTAGCAACATCAAAGTCCTCATATGTATATCTAATAGATTTTTTAATTTCTTCCAAGCAATCAGAATAATTTATATCTCTCTTCTGCCTTCATGCATTATGAACTTCAGCAATTGATTGTAATAAAAATATATTTGACGCAAATATTGGATGATCTGGAATGAACTTCAAAAATTCCAAACTTGATGACGGTACCCATTCTATAGTAGTTGAATATTTCTTTCCCCATATCAGTGTTTTCCCGTCATTTGTTGATACAAAATTTATGTTGGAAGCTAATTTCATTGAGTTATTCAATGCATTTCTCCTCACCATGTGATCCCAGAATAAACCTTCGCATGTCAACAGTTTCTTCTAACACATGAAAAATATGCTCTGGCATGTATGATTTCTTAATACATTCAATTAATGATGGCAAGCTCCCAACATCCTTCCTCCTCGATGTTACTAAAAACTGACTGAACATATAATCAATATGGCCATGAGTGTGCCCAACAAGAAGGAAACCAATCTTTACCTTCTAAAAAATTCTCAATTCAACAAGCATGTTTAGATATCCAAAAACAATCTGATTTTTGTTTTCACAACAAGTGTTGTCCAATTGTAGATACAAAACTTCAAGAAGATTACTAGACCAATGAGAAAGCACATCATGAATTATGGTTATTGTCATATTTGCATCAATATGAATGTTTGGAGTTGTTGTGAATTAAACGCCTGGAAACATTTTCCCATTGAAGATCAAACTGACTTAACATATAATCAATATGGCCATGAGTGTGCCCAACAAGAAGGAAACCAATCTTTACCTTCTAAAAAATTCTCAATTCAACAAGCATGTTTAGATATCCAAAAACAATCTGATTTTTGTTTTCACGACAAGTGTTGTCCAATTGTAGATACAAAACTTCAGGAAGATTACTAGACCAATGAGAAAGCACATCATGAATTATGGTTATTGTCATATTTGCATCAATATGAATGTTTGGAGCTGTTGTGAATTAAACCCCTGGAAACATTTTCCCATTGAAGATCATACAACCAACCAAGTGAAACTGAATAAAATTTTCCTCCTGTAAATTTTTGGGTGTGCGAAAAAAATGTGGTAGAAGTGTTTTCTTCTTGTCCATACCATCAATTATCAAACCCAAATATTTATTTGGATTATCATAACACTTCTTTCGATGCTTTTAAAACTTTTTCCTTTCACTTGTTTGTTGTTCGCGATGCTCTTGAAGTGTTTTGACAATGGAATCTACACATAACATAAAACAAAACCTATTAATAAATACATTTTCATAGTTGTTGACTATACAATTTTAAAAAATAATGTTCTGAATCCGTACCTCTTTTTTCCCCTTGACATTTATCCCTTTTTTACTTAAGAGAACCACATATACTGCAAACCCCCATCCTTGTCTTCTTAGGACTACGGACATTGTTGAATTATTTCCTCCATATCTTCACAAAATATTGATATGTAATAAAATGACCATTTCCTTCAACACCTTTTGCATATTCTTTGTATAAGTTGTAGATTTCTCGCCTTGAGAAATTATCTGGAATATGTATTGTGTCTCTATTGGGCATACACTCTCCATGCTTTGAAAAGAAGTCTTGCATCCATGACATTGCAGTGTTTTCTAATGGCCCAAACTCTCGTTTATGATGTACTTCGGAATAAAATGTGGGATATCTTTCCAAATTTTCTTGGATTATTGACAGATGAAAATTACCAATTGAATGAATTTACATTTTGAAAGCCTTTCTACAGAGTAATAAAGACCCAATATGATAATCATAACCTGACAATGTAGATTGCGTGCACGCCACTAAATATGAATTTTATTCATTGACAAATATTTCTTCCTTTTCTCTAATGCAAACTTGAATCCATATGTTTCAAGCAATCCTTTTGACAACATTCACTTGAAATGAGATCATTATTAGAACTTCTCATGAGATATTCTGCTCTACCCCTTGTATAACTATAACATCTTGGATTGATACGAAAATGTCTACTCCTACTCTTAGATACAATATTTGTTGGCAACGTCTCCATCATTTCATCATCATCTATATAAGAATTTTCATTACCATCATTGTTTGAAAAATATTCATTACCATCCTCGATTGCAGGAAATTTTTCATTACCATCATCTGTGCTTTTGAAATGACTTGGAGGATAATATTCATCATCTTCATCCTTCCCTTCATCAATGTTACCCTCATAGTCCTTAGAATTAGGACTAAGTGGAAAATTTGACTCTCTATTTACTGGAAATTCTTCATCCTGTGCTTTGTTAGTGTTGCTCTCATAGTCCTTAGGATTAGGACTATGTGGAAAATGTGACTCTCTATTTACTGGAAATTCTTCATCCTTCCCTTCGTCACTGCTGCTCTCATAGTCCTTAGGATTAAGACTAAGTGGAAAATGTGACTCTCTATTTACTGAAAATTATTCATCCTGCCATTCATCATTGTTGCTCTCATAGTCCTTAGGATTAGGACAAACTGGAAAATGTGACTCTCTATTTACTAGAAATCATTCATCCTACCCTTTGTCGCTACTACTCTCATAGTCCTTAGGATTAGGACTAAGTGGAAAATGTGACTCTTGATTTATTGGAAATTCTTCATCTTGGCCTTCATCACTGCTGCTCTCATAGTCCATAAGATTAGGACTAAGTGGAAAATGTGACTCTCTATTTATTTGAAATTATTTATCATGTCCTTCATCAGTGATGCTCTTATACTCCTTAGGATTAGGACTAAGTGGAAAATTTGACTCTCTATTCATAGTGAAATAATTTTCGTTATATTCATCAACATGAATAGAGTTGTTACATGGCGAAGATGTTGATGCTTCACAAAGAGAAACTTCACTATCAAAAGAATCCATGACTTCAAATAGAAAATGTTAAATGATACAAATGCACTCTCCTAATGACAATATCTTGCTTAAAGAATGGAAAATTCCCTCCAAAGTTTCCCCCCAAAAAATTTCGCCAAAAATTTCCCTCCAAAAATTTCGTTTGAAGTATTTCCCTCCAAAATTTTCTTCTAGAATTTATTTGAAAATTTTCTACTAAAATTTTCTCTTGAAAATTTTGACCCTGATTTCCATTCAAAATTTCCACACAATTTCCATTTAATACATTCCTTCAAAATTAAACTAAATCTTTTACTTAAATTAATCTTTTACTAAAATTATATAACATTTACTAGATAATTGATTTTTTTTATTTTTTTTATTCTTTTATCCCACATGTAACATAAATTAGTGTATTGTCATAATATTAACTATATATTAAGTTTTCTAATTTTATTTTTAATACAACATTCAAGAAGCGATAAAACAATTCCATAATTTTTGCTATATAATAAATTTCGTTATCGCTATTTCTCACATCACATCAAGACTTCTCAAGGTTTCATTAAAAAGCTTGAAGCGATTTTGTAGAGCGGCTACATTGTCATTGACAACACATTCAATGGGAGATTGTCGCATTTCAAAGGTTAGTTTCCGTTCTACTTCGACCATTCAACGAGGAATTTGTGGAAAATAATTTGTTATATGTCGATAAATCAATTTTTTTTATTTTTTTGCTTTGTCTTGGGGGGAAACTCAATTTATTAATCCGAAATTTAGGAAATTTTTTAAACTAGGTAGACTTAATTTCAAATCCTACTAAGTGCAGATATTAAACCCCCATAGGTTTACTAGTAGTTGCATGTCATCTGTGTTGTTAGGTTCATCCAGGATACCAAACAAAAAACCCATTCCATTAATTTTTTTTTTAACATTTAGTTAATGAAATATAGATTCTTTTCCAAAGTAAAAAAATTTGAAAAAAATCACATGGGCCAGGCTCGCCCAATGGCCCCCTGGTAGGAAGGGGGCCACTGTGCCTTCAGCAGGCGCGGCAGGCCCAGCCGTGGGCATGTCTGTTTGCCTTAAGCAAGCACACCCAGATGTGGGCGTGTTTGTTTTCCTTAAGCAAGCACGTCCGGACATGGGCGTACCCTCCCATGGCACAGCGGTCCCATGCCTGTCACAGGGTCGTTGTGTCGTCAGTGGGTATGCTCGCCCAGGGCACAACGGCCCCCTGGAAAGCAAGGCATTGATACTCAGAATTGGTCCCTCGCCTTCTAGGGGCCGATTATTCTGAGAATCGGCCCCCTGCCTGTTAGAATCGGCTCCCTGCCTGCCAGGAGTTCATTGTAGCAGACTAATTCTCAAAATTGACCCATGCCTACCAGGGGCCGTTGTGCTGCCGGTAGGCATGCCCGTCCGAGGCACGACAGTCCCCTGGTAGGTAAGGGTGCCTGGCATGCCAGCTATGTCGTGGGCATGCACGCAAGCAAGCCCATAGCCGGGCAAGCCCACCTAAGGCACAGTGACCCCCTAGCAGGCACGAAGCCATGCGGTCGATTATGAGAATCGACCTCCTACTTGCCAGGGGGGCGCTATGCCCTGGGTGGGTGTGTCCACTAGTGGCACAGCGGCCCCTTAACAGGAAAGGAGCTAGGAGGAAAATGTAAAATAAAATGAAGGAATAGATTTTTTTTGGTACCCTGTATGAACCTAACAGCCAACTTGACATGGGGTCATTGTGCCTATTTTTGGTGTTTTTTAGTTTTTAAATTTTCTTTTATTTTGTTTGTTTACTTAAGACATCGTTTTTTTTGTAATTTACTTATATATATATATATATATATATATATATATATATATATATATATATTGCAGGAAAATGGCATCAAGGAAGGTTTCTGGACCAAAGACAGCAATTGCATCATCTAGAGCTGGAGGGTGTTGCCAGTGGGCATGCCCGTCCGAGGCACAACAGTCCCCTGGTAGGTAAGGGTGCCTGGCATGCCAGCTATGTCGTGGGCATGCACGCAAGCAAGCCCATAGCCGGGCAAGCCCACCTAAGGCACAGTGACCCCCTAGCAGGCACGAAGCCATGCGGTCGATTATGAGAATCGACCTCCTACTTGCCAGGGGGGCGCTATGCCCCGGGTGGGTGTGTCCACTAGTGGCACAGCGGCCCCTTAACAGGAAAGGAGCTAGGAGGAAAATGTAAAATAAAATGAAGGAATAGATTTTTTTTGGTACCCTGTATGAACCTAACAGCCAACTTGACATGGGGTCATTGTGCCTATTTTTGGTGTTTTTTAGTTTTTAAATTTTCTTTTATTTTGTTTGTTTACTTAAGACATCGGTTTTTTTGTAATTTACTTATATATATATATATATATATATATATATATATATATATATATATATATATATATATATTGCAGGAAAATGGCATCAAGGAAGGTTTCTGGACCAAAGACAGCAATTACATCATCTAGAGCTGGAGGTGGACCCTAAAAAAATACTGTTAAATGAACCTGACCTGAGCTAATGACTAAAAATCTAGCAAGTGGCTCCTCAAAGGAAAAGAAGTTGATTTCATACTGGAAGAAATCACAAGAAGTGAAGCGTACAAAATTTGCATGGTTTGTGAAAGATAGAGAAGGAGAAGATCTGCAAATAGATATATATATATATATATATATATATATATATATATATATATATATATATATATATATATATATATATATATATATATATATGTTGGTATGATTTACGATGGTGGAAGTTATGAGGTGTTGGGAAAAGTACTAAACATATGTTTGATACAGGATACTGAAGTTGTTTATGTACATATAAAACCGCCCAAGTCACATTACAAGATTAGATATCATTTTGCATTGTCGATGTATGACACAACGGATGATTCTACAAGGATATATAAACGACATTGCACAAAGGAAGGACGCTAGGGAGCTAGCAAATGGAGAAAACCCTGACAGTTTCGATGGTGGGTCTAGGGTTCATAGTTTTACTGCTAAACGCGAGTCACAATTAAAGGGTTTTCGACAGTCACAGCTTTCTTAATGGATTATAATGCGACTCTGGGGTACTTGACCCTTCATTGGATGTTGTCTTGTTTTTAATCTGCTCATGGTCACGTGGTGTGGAGTTTTTTATATTGGTTTTTGTTCAAATCTTGGATGTTTGTGGTTATAGCCATTATTACCTCCTCAGGGTTACTTGGGTACTGTCAGCAATTGGAAGGCATCGTTTGGTGTTGGAGGTTTTTACCAGTGGTTTACAGGTGCTTTAGACTGCGGTAAAAGGGGTTTTACCAGCTAGTCGTCGGGTTATGAGGTGCCTTTGCAACAAGGGTCAGTGGTAGGGAAGGTTTTTCACTCGGGTTTTTCAGAACGGCACCTTGGTTAACAACGGCCTTCGAAGACTGAATGGAAGAGGAACTCATAGATTATTCCTCTAACTCTTTGACCCTGTAAGACAGCTAGGTTGAGAGCAAACACCTGTGAACAACTGGGATGAAACCGACGTCAAACAGTCTATCGGCTACTTCGGTCATGGAACTCTCCTACTTAATACATGAGATGGAGGTTACGCTACAGGATTTGGGTAATGAGCAACCATTTTTTGTCGTTTCAAAGGGTGTTTTATGTCTAGGTGAGGGCCTTGATTCACCATTCCTCTCTATCCCATCTCCATCTGAATTTCAGGCTTGGTCGCAGGCCCCATCGGGTTTTTATTTCACACAAGGGGGAGTTGGTGTCTCGGTGGCTAGTTTTTGTGGTTCGGTCCCTGAAGGGCGGGGCACTTCTCCTCCACACCTAGGGTTTCTTGGCATAGCACCGGTGAGCTCCGCTCACTAGGTCTCTACTTCTACTCACCCCTCTGGCTATTTTGACGGCATCTCTAGACAGGACACAAGTCTGGAAGAAAACTGATCTTCGAACTTGGACGAGAACCCTCGAGTTGAAGGTGCTCCTGCAGACAAACAAAAAAGACCTGAGGATCAGAAAAAATCAAAACATTCGAAAGTTTGTGAACATGACCATCGACTAGTGTTTCGAGCAGGCATATCAATGGCACAAGAGGCCCTAACAGAGAGAATTGTTCTTGTGGGTCGGGTTCACGGTAGAAATTATACCCTAGCTCATCTAAGAAAATGGACCGCAGAGGTCTGGGGGAACCTAATGGTGCAGCTACTTGGTGTCATAACTCTGTCCAGAGGGTTGTTCACTCTCATATTCTCGCAGCCAAACCAGGTGGATTGGGTCTTGACGAGGTATTGACATATTGAAATGACTCCAATCATGCTTAAGCAATGGACTCCGCTCTTCGATCCTGAGAAAGAAAACATGGGAGTTGGTCCGATTTGGGTTCGCCTGTCGGGTCTTCCGCTCCAACTTTGGGCTGAGGATATTTTCAAGGTTAATGGAGATGACATGGGGATCTATCTTGACCATGATAGGGCATATCAGGATATAGGTTGTATGGCTTTAGCTAGAATACTATTGTATCTTGACACCAAAGAGGGCCTCGTGGAGAGATATCTGTTTTAGATCAGGGAGACCACCAGGAGATAGATACTAGACTATGAGGGTATCCCTTTTCGTTGTTGTCGGTGCCATGAGGTGGGTCATCTATACAAAGATTGCCCCTTGCTGTTAAGGAAGCAGCAAGAGCCTCCAAGGTCTCTGGTATCGACAAGTACACAAACGATGGAGGCGGATTTTCAACCACAGGTGGACCCTCCTGAGGATTTGGGGCCTCGACAACTCGAATTTGGTCTATCTACATCGCAGTCGGACAATGTGTCATCTGCGACTCCTCTCACCAGAGCTCGAGCCAAAGAATTGGCTTTTTCAGGTACTCCTTTCCCCCCTCCTCTATTTTCAAATGATTGTCTATTATCTTCATTTGCTTATGCTTCTATGAGTTTGTCTGGTTCGGTATCTGAGGTCTGCAAGATGTGTTCCCCTCTTTGCCCGATCTTAACAACCCCTTCCCCTCCCCTCAGCACAAACCCCTCTACTATCCCGCTCCGTCCCTCGGAGGTAGCCCAACCTCTAGCAGTTCTCACCACTATTTCCTTCACTCCCTACCTACCACTCAGACCCCGGCCTATGGTTTGTGTTAGGTTCCTATACCAATAGGTGTCATATTTCATGATTGACTGTGGAAATGCCAAATATGATCATCCTTTCCATGCTGCAAAGGTTCCATATTTTCAAAAAAACAGAAAAAAATTTAAAAAATGTAAAGAGGATATGCCCTAAAAGAAAATTCAAAGGGCAAGAAAATGAATTCGTTGAGAAAGAAAGAAAATGAACCCCAAAGAAAGACCAAGAAAGTGGCTAGTCAAAATGCCACTACTGTACTACTTTTTGCAAAGAAGTTTTGAATGTGCAATCACTGACTTCTGTCACACTTGATGGATGGCCCAACAGCTCAATCTTGGCCAGTCCATGTTTAAATTTCTTGTTTTAGCATTAGAGAATAAGGTCTGTTCAAACAGTTCAAGCTTGGTAGATCACTAGCTAGGTAGAGAAACAAGGGTGCTCAACAATTGAATCTGAGCCCCTTGAAGAGATAAGGGCAGACTTAGATAGGAGGGCAGTCAAAAGAAAAAGAAAGAAAGGGTTTGCTAGTTCAAATGCACCCAAACAAGATGAAGAAAAAATGTTAGGTATAGCAGAATGGGTAAGTAATTCTGGTGTTGCAGAAGCAGGTTAGTGATCAGTTTTTTCTTTTTGAATATGATCTATCTCATGAGTATCACAGCTACCATAGCAAAGTGGCTGCTAAACAGTTGGAGCATGACTAATTTCCCCTCCCATCTCCCCAAGAAACCCTTTCTAACATCCCTTCAAGGACATTGAGATCTGCTCAGTGGTCCTAACTCATTTCATTTTATGAGAAATACTAAGTGAAACTTTGTGTTCACTTGGTCAAAACAAGCCACATTTCTTGTGTAAAAAGCACCCTTCCATTTCACTTTCATTTTTCTAAGAACCTAAGTTTTTACCTTATAAACTTAGCGTTTTCTATTTCACAAAACCACACTAACACCCTAACTCTATTATACAGCTCCTATTCAAACTTTTCCCCTCCCATACTATGTAAAAATACATAAAATCCATAAAAAACTAAATATCCCAACCCCCGGCTTAATATAGCCATAACCATGTTATTTCGGGATTATTGGTCCACCCAGGGCCAAAAGAACCCTCCATGCGCCCCACCGGGATTTGTTTAACATTTGGTTAAACAAATAACCAAATCCGCCTGCATAAACCATATAAAACCCTGATAACCAAGGTTTATACCCCGCAAATATTAAAAAAAAAAAAAACATTAAAATAATGTGTGGGCCCTTTGTTATAAACCACCGCCAACTTACCTTCCCTTCAACCGTCGGATCGGGCCCTCCCCATCCAATTGCTCTCGTTCATATCGAAGCCGCTCCGATGTACGAAGATTAGCACCCGATAAAAAGCGGTTTTCCCGCCGTACCCCGGGACGTGTGTCGCCACCCTATTGCATCGCGTCCATTCTGCCAAAAACCACCATCATACAAAGGGCGGTGCGATAGAAACCACAAACCACTCCCGCCTCCCGCTGACCATGTCATCCGCTCACCTCAGCGCCCACATCACTATTTCGTCCACCGTGTCTGCAATGTCATCCGCCACATCACCTTCCGTACCCCGCTACAGGACAATTTTACGTCATGATGATGTCATCACAAAAAGCGCCAAAAATCCCGAAAAAGCCCAAATTTCGTTAAAAAGTCGTGAAAGTGATGGTTTTTTGTTTATTTCTATTCGTTGGTCTGCAGAGACTATGCATGCAAATTACGACGAATTTGCCACCAAGGCTCCAGTCCGCCACCCAGGAGAGTTCACTCTGCAAGTTTGGCCCCCTCAGCTCAGTCTGCAACCACATTTCGCACCAGTCACCTGTAAAATAGGTATTTACCCGATATTCGCCCGTAAACCCTGTTTTTCCGAGTTTTCTGTAAAAAGCGCCCGAAAAACTAAAATTCGAATTGAAATGCGCTCCTGCCTACAATTCTCTGCATTTTAATTCACTATTTGACCCATTGTTCCAAAGAAAACCTGCAAATTCTATTCTCCTCTGCAAATTGCCCATTAAACTGCAATTCAAGCCCATTTCCACCAGCAAAATCTCCAAAAATGCCCAAATATTGAGTTAAATTTGTCAAAATCACTTGCAAAAGAGCACCATTTCCTCTGTTTTATCCAGCTTCCAATTAAACTCTGCAGACTTTGTCTTTTCTTTGAATTTTACCCAGTGAGGCCATTTCCATATAAAACTCAGTTTGCAAAATTCCTGTGAAAAACCCCAGTGCCAGTACTCTGTTTTCTGTTGTTACACACACCCAAATTCCAATTATAAACACAGACAGTGAACCATGGAAGCTCCAGTGGCCTTGAATGTTGCCCCCTTGAATGCACCACATAAGGAATTGGAATGGATACCCCTTGCTGACAGGGACTTCCAAATTAAGGATATGATGGGTTACAAACCTCACCTGCAAGCCTTTTGTGAAGTTAGAAATAGCTACAGAAGCAATACTGATGTCTTGGGAATTTGGGAGTCCAACATGCCTATCTATTACCTCCCTTCAGTGAATGTGCTCCCTGATTTCATCCATTTATGCTGTGCAAATTATGAACCCACACAAAGAGCAGTTATGGCTCCATCTGGGACTGTGCTCTTCTATATTACTCCTCAATCCATAAATGAGATGTTGAACTTCAAGCCAACTCAGCCTCTGGCTCCTCTCACCATGAAATTCTTGCTTGACCAAGGTGCCAAACTGCCCAGCTCAGAGATAACCAGAATTGCACAGTTGTTTATGAAACCAAATTGCCAGCCTGACCAGCCTCCTCCTTATCTCCAAGTCTGGTTCAATGAGGCAGGGAGACTCATTATAGACATGATATCCTACATTTTAGGATTCAAAACCAGTGAGTATGTTGATGAAACTGTTTTAGTATTGATGTCCATATTCACTCCAGGACAGCCCCCTGCTATCAAGTATGATTATGCCACCTTCATAGCAAATAAAATCCATGAGCAATTCATGAATTTGGAGAGAGAAAGAGTGTTCAAATATGTTGACACCTAATCTTCATGATTGGGTGAATTTATGTAAATAATTAAATTAGGAATGTGAACAGTCATCGGGAGATGAACTGAACAGTCACTCCCTATTGTATATAACTAAGACCTACCTAATGGAATAATACATGAATCAGTTTTCTGCCTAATGGAGTTACTACCTGGCCTGACATGGTATCAGAGCCAGCTCCTTTTTTTTAGCTCTTATGCTCTTGTAACTCCTCTATTTGCCATATCCCCTCTGCCCTGACATGGTACAGTCCTGAGTTACCTACGCTCTCTGCTCTGTCCATAATGCGCTGCTCTGTCCATAACGCACCGCCTCTGCCAAAAACATCATCAGCAGACAAGGGGTTTTGATTACTATTACTGCATTTTTTTTGTGAGAACGATGGAATGCTGGAACGCTGGAACGTTGAATGCTGAATGTTCTAATGTCTGAATGCTGACTGTTGAAATAATTAAACGCTATCCATATGAAATTGTTGTGTGTTTGAACGTTGTCCATATGAAATTGCTATGTGTTTGAACGTTGTGCATATGAACGTTGTCCAGTAAGCATTTTGTATTTTTTATAATAATAAAAAAAATGGAAGTCTGGTATCAAAGTGGCGCAGCGGAAGTCGCTCATAAATCGTTGACTGATTACTACATTGCAAGATTGGAATGTTTGTAATATTTGAACACACATCCTTGTGCGCTGGTGCTTGGTAAGGCTGAGAGCTAATATATCACTGGTCATGGTATATCTTTGTCACTGTGTGTTTGGTGTGTTGTGTGTTTGGTGCGTTGATGTTGTTCTTGAATCAAGCGAGTTCGTGCATGCTTTGAGAAAATGCAGAACTTCGTTGAACAGTTAAGTTTTGCATTGCGTTATATTGGATTCCAGAACACCATGCTATGATAGCTAGCGTTGAGTTCTGGAGCGTTTATTTTTTTTTGTTGAAGGGGTCGTATTTTTATTGCGTTGGAGGTATATAATGCACTTTGTATATAATAGCGTTTGGAGGTATTTTAATATACTTTGTATATAATGTTTGGTGTATATACCACGTTGTTGGGCTACCTCTAGAGTCCGAATTGAATAACAGTCATGATAATAAGTAGCACTTCCTTCGGTCGACTACATGCACCTTTGAAGAGAACACATCAAATTTTTCTTCAGGATTATTGTGAATCTGAAGCTTGGCTACCATAGTATTGTTTTCATAAAGCTGTTTTCAAAGTGACTAACATAGTTAACGCTCTTGCGTTTGACTGTGTTTAATATATTGTTTGAGGCCAGAATACATTTTGATATCAAAATCAATTTTCTTTTAGCAGCAGAAGTTTTTTTTTCCAGCACATTTTTGCCAGCAAAAGTATTTTTTACAGCTCTCAGATTTTATAATGCATTCAATCATATCTATGGTGGGAATAGTTCTCACTGGCAAGGAGAACTACCCTAAATGGTCCCGGATGATAAAACACACCCTCATTTTCAATGAGTTGTGGAAATGAGTGTGTGTCGGAGAAGGAGACAATGACCCAGTACAGCCTACCTCAGACAAAGAACTTGGCATTTGGGAAAACAAGAACAGCAAAGCCTATGCATTAATCGCAGCATCTGTAAATGAAGAGGTGAGTCGCCATATTTCGTCATATTCAACTGCCTTTGAAGCCTTACAAAAGCTGAAAGAACTCTATGACTCACATTCTGCACTTGAAATTGTTCAACTAATGATTAAACTCTTCACTCTTGAACTGCAAAATAATGATCCTCTTGCTCTTGCATCTGAAGTAAAGTCTATAATGCATGATATCAATTCCACTAAGATTGAGCTGGATATCCCTCTTATTGCTTTTCTCAAGGCACTTTATCCTACTTACTCCAATTATCTTGAGTCTTTTCAAGCAAATGGAAATCTCAAAGATATAACCTTTGACTCTCTTCTGAAAAAGTTTGTTGAAAGAGAGAAAGCTTTTGGAAAGAAGACAGCCCCCGAATCTTCTGAAGAGATTGTGTGCCTTGCTCATAAAGAAAAGCATCCTGCTCAAGATTCTACAAGAGGAAGAGGTGGACGAAGAGGAAGAGGAAGATATTTCAGAGGCAGGGGGGGCAGACATTCTCAAGGAGAAAAGGCATATTTGCATTGCATTCGCTGCAAAAGAAATGGATCACATGATGCCTCTACATGCAAGCTACCATGGGACAAAATTGAGCAGAAAAGAAACCAACAGAAAGGTAAAACTGATGATACAGACAAAGGTAAAGCACCTGAATCCGCTCACTATGTTGAGGCACAATGTAACATTGGAGTAAAAGAAGATTTGTTTAATGCTTCACTTGCTTCATGGAAAAATGATTGGTTGCTTGATTCAGGAGCAACCTATCACATGACTCATAGAAAAGATTTTTTTGAAGATTTCACTAACAATGTTGATGGAGCAGTATACTTTGCAGATCAATCAAAAATCAAGCCATCAGGGCTTGGCACAATCAGGCTTAAACTGCCTGGTCTTCCAGACTTTCTTCTGGATCATGTTCTATATCTCCCACAGCTCAAGAGAAACTTGTTGTCCTTGGTCCACATCCGCCAGCAAGGTCACTCCATTCATATGTTTGATGGAAAGCTTGAGGTAAGAAAAGCATCTGACCACTCACTTGTCATGAGGGGAATAGAAGAAGAAAGGATTCTCAAACTGCAAGGAACCTCTGCTCATGCACAACATTTCTCATATATTTCTCATCATGAAGAAGGTACACTTCCATCAAGTTTATTATGGCATGCTAGATTTGGACATTTAAACTATGATAGTCTCTGCTTATTGAAGAAAAATGGTGTTGTTGGTTTGCCTACAATTCCTAGGAAACTTAAGCAATGTGATGCTTGCATTCTAGGAAAGCATAGCAAACAGTCTTTTCATGATTCACATTCAAGAGCACATAGGAAGCTTGAACTCATTCATTCAGATTTATGTGGTCCAATGCCTGTTCCTTCTGCAAATGGAAATAAATATATCATGACATCTATTGATGACTACACCAGAATGTGTTGGGTTTATTTATTGAAGAACAAATCTGATGCTTTTCAAACATTCAAGAATTTTCATAAATGGATTGAAAATGATGCACAATCTCATATTGGGTCTATTCGCACTAATAATGGAAAAGCATACACATCAAATGAATTTGAAAACTATCTTCGCCAACATGGGATCAAACATCAAACAGCGGTGCCTTATAATCCCCAACAGAATGGTGTAGCTGAAAGAATGAATAGAACAATCTTGAATATGGTACGATCCATGCTTTTCTTCAAAAATGTAAAGATAATGTTTTGGGCTAATGCTGTTATATGTGCTGCATATATAAAGAATAGATGTCCATCTAATGCTATAAGAAACAAGACTCCTTATGAATTGTGGTATGGACATGTTCCTTTGGTAAAACATCTCAGGGTCTTTGGTTCCACCTGTTATGCTTTGATACCAAAGGTACATAGAAACAAAATTGGTGCTAGAAGTCGTAGATGTATCTTCCTGGGGTACTCAAACACCTCCAAATCATACCGCCTCTATGATGAAGTAAATAAGAAGTTTGTTGTATCTAGAGATGTAATTTTTCTTGAATCATCCAAATCTGACAATGTTGTTGAGTGGCAACTTGATCGCTTGGATAGATTCGCAAAAACAAAATCATTTCAAGAATTTGATAATCAGATTCCACATCTTGAAGGGGGGATTCCTATTCTAGATCAACATGTGGAATCTTCTTCTGAAGAACACTCTCCCCCGAATGAAACTCCAACAACGGATGATGCTTTAAGTGATGTAATTGATAGAATTGGGAGACTCAATCTTGATTCAGTCCCAACTCAATCAACAGAGCAGCCTGGACCATCTCAGAAAGGTCCCCCAAAGTGGGTGACGAAGACACTTGAAAGTGTTCATCCTGCTGAAATTGGAAACACACGAACCAGAAATTCAAACCAACAAAATGGAGGTGATGTAGATGACTCTAATTCACCTGTTGATATGGATGTTTCTTATGATTGTGAATTGAACTTGTCTACAAATTTTGAACCAACTTCCTTCAAAGAAGCTGCTTCTCATGATGAATGGAAAGAAGCGATGCAAAAGGAGTATGATGCCCTCATAAAGAACGGCACTTGGAAGCCGGTTGATCCTCCATTTGAACCAAACCAATTGGCTGCAAGTGGGTCTACAAGAACAAGTATAAAGCCAATGGCTCACTTGACAAGCACAAAGCTAGGCTTGTGGCAAAAGGTTTTGCACAAAAGGAAGGGGTCGATTATGAGGAGACTTTTGCCCCCACAACAAAATGGCCACCATCGGGACACTCTTTGCACTAGCAGCTCAGAACGGTTGGAAAGTCCATCAAATGGATGTAAAAACTGCTTTCTTGAATGGAGATCTAAAAGAGAATGTTTTTATGTCCCATCCTGAAGGATTTGCTGTGAAAGCACATGAACATAAAGTATGCAAACTTGTGAAGTCCTTGTATGGCCTCAAACAAGCACCGCGAGCCTGGTATGAAAAACTAACTGAGCATCTTCTGAAACTCAATTTCAATCATTTTTATCTTGATGATGCAACTTTATTTGTCAAGAAAGTTGGCAAAACAGTTGTATATCTTATGGTATATGTAGATGATCTTTTAATGACAGGGAACAATGAAAGCTACATTGCATCCATAAAGAAGGAATTGGGAAAAAGTTTTGAAATGACTGATTTGGGCTATGTTCATTACTATCTTGGCATTGAAGTAACCCAAAATCCAAAGTCCATATTTCTTTCTCAAAAGAAATACATTGGAGATTCGTTGAACAGGTTTGGCATGACAGAGTGCAATTCTCTTACTACTCCAATGGAACAAAACCTGAAGCTCACATCTATTGAAGGAAAGGAATTTGAGGATGCAACAAAGTATAGATAGCTTGTAGCAAGTCTCAACTACCTAACTACCACTAGACCAGACATTTCATTTGCTGTTGGAATTCTCTCCAGGTTTATGCAAAAGCCTTGTGAGGGACATTGGTCTGCTGCAAAAAGAGTTTTAAAGTACTTGAAGGGAACTCAAGACTTTGGAATCAAGTACACACAGGTGGATGACTTCAGCTTGATCGAGTACTCTGATTCAGACTTCGATGGAGACAAAGAAACTGGGGTATCTACTTCAGGATATGCTATGAGTCTTGGATCAGGAGCTGTCTCCTGGAGATCACGCAAACAATCAGTTCCAGTGGATTCCACAACAGAAGCAGAATACGTGGCAGCAGCTGAAGCAACAAAAGAAATTGTGTGGCTCAGGAAAATTCTTGAAGATTTGCAGGTAAAACAAATACAATCAACTCCACTCATGATTGACAACACCTCTGCAGTAAAGTTGGCCAAGAACCCAAAGTTCCATGATCGAACAAAGCACATCAATACTAAATATCATCTGATTCGACATCATGTTGAGGCCAAAAGAATCCATCTCCGTCATTGTTCCACAAATGAGCAAATTGCAGACATCTTCACCAAAGCGCTTGGAAGGGAAAAGCTTGAACGATTCAGAATGATGCTTGGACTCACCAACTTCCCTTCAGATTAAGGGGGGAATGTTGACACCTAATCTTCATGATTGGGTGAATTTATGTAAATAATTAAATTAGGAATGTGAACAGTCACTCCCTATTGTATATAATTAAGACCTACCTAATGGAATAATACACGAACCAATTTTCTGCCTAATGGAGTTACTGCCTGGCCTGACAAAATACACATCCTACATGTATCATTTGCTGTTGTACTATCAACCTGATAGTTTCCAACTTCCTCTTAAAAGATTGGACCTCAAAGGAGAAAGGAGGTCTGTGATTTTCTGGACCTCAGTATTCCATGAAGTCCACAACTCCCCATATACATATTGTGAGTTCATTGACCTATTCATATATCCAGCCACTTCTTTGTTGATAACAACTCCTGCCAGGCTCTCTGCTGAAATGCAGAAAATTTTACATCTCTCAAAGGAATACAGTATTGGTGACTGGTATTTTTACCAAAACCACACAGTGATCAGGATTTATGGCTGTGAATTAACTCCCTACAAGTTGCCGAAATATGTCCCTATGAGACTCTTTGCCCTGGAATACTACTGGCAATTTAGTAGTTCAGACTTAACTCATTTCTATGGTGCTAGGAAAAAAGCACAGCTCAAGATAAGACATCAATTGGGCCCTTTTATCTTCAATAAAAGGGAAGAATCATCGGAGGAAGCAGATAAGATATTAAGAGATCAACTTATGCTGAAACAAAGTTTTCATTGGTCACCATATGACCTTGAACATTTCATAAGTTTTAGAAGAGTAAAAAACAAGCTTACAAGATATGTGCACCACAAAATCCCTGAGATTGAACAATATGCTAATCAACAGGATTGGGTAGAAGGCACACTAGTTGAAGAGCTTACTGAAGAAGAGAAATTAGAAAAAGCAATGAAAGAGCTTGAAAAAACACTTGACCTGGACTCTTTTGGACAGGTCCCTTTCACATTGCCTCAACACATTGGAGCGGGCACATCATCTGCTACAACTTCTCAACAACCTGCCCAAGAGAGTACTCCACCTGTAGGGACATCCAAAGGCAAGGAAGTACTGCATTCAGAGCAGGAAACAATGGCAGATCAGCCAGATGCATCAAAGGGGCAAGGTCCTTCAACACAAACAAAGGTACCTGAAATCCCTGTGTTACAAACTCCTCTCAATGAGGAAAGAACCAAGAAAAGGGACAGGCAGGAAGAGACACCTACAGGTGGATCAACAGAATGTTATATACCTAGGGGGGATAATATGGGGTACCAAGGGAGGTACCCAAGGTAATAATGTAATAATGGGATGGGCCATAGTAATAAATAAGGTGGTTAACCCATATCATGTAAGGGACCACAAGTAGTTAATAATAATGTAATGGGCCCATGGTATTAGTTTGATGGTATGAGGGAACCATGGTAATGACCCATGGTATTGTATGTATGAGGCTTATATAGAGGCTAGAGACTCCACATGGAGATATAGAGTGAAGGATTATTGTATGAACAGGCATATGGCTTGTGGAGTGTTCTCCTTCCTTAAGGAGTGAATGTATGGTGTTGCCCTACCTTAAGGGTTTGATATCAATAAAGTGAATCATTTCTATCTATTTCTCTCTTATTGTTTCTGGGTTTATTTCCATTATCATATATTTTTGGGTTAGATCTACAACAAGTGGTATCAGAGCTATTTCATATCAGATCTACAACAAGTGGTATCAGAGCTATTTCATATCAGATCTGCAACAAGTGGTATCAAAGCTACAACAAAGAAAAGTGCTCTGATACACTTGTTATAGATCTAACCCAAAATATATGAGAATAGAAAATAACCCAAGAAAGAACAAGATCGAAATAGATAGAAAATGATTCTCTTTATTAATCTTTGTTGTAGCTTTGATACCACTTGTTGTAGCTCGGATACCACTTGTTGTAGCTCTGATACCACTTGTTGTAGCTCTGATACCGAAATATAGATACCACTTGTTGTAGCTCTGATACCACTTGTTATAAATCTGACCCAGAAATACTGTAGATATGATATGAAAATATGAGATAATGCAAATAAACTCAGAAATAATATGAAATGATTCTTTATTGATATCAAACCCTTAAGGTAGGGCAACACCATACATCACTCCTTTAAGAAGGAGAACACTCCACAAGCCATATGCCTGTTCATACAATAATCCTTCACTCTATATCTCCATGTGGAGTCTCTAGCCTCTATATAGGCCTCATCATACAATACCATGGGTCATTACCATGGTTCCCTCATACCATCAACTAATACCACGGGCCATTACATTATTATTAACTACTTGTGGTCCCTTACATGATATGGGTTAACCACCTTATTTATTACTATGGCCCATCCCATTATTACATTATTACCTTGGGTACCTCCCTTGGTACCCCATATTATCCCCCCTAGGTATATAACATTCCACCCCACTAAGCATGTTTCGTCCCTGAAACATGGGAAGAACACAAATAATAAGATCTACTCAAAAGAGTAGTCCACTGGTACCATGAACGTGCATTTAGCCATCCAAGAGAAAGGTGAACCCTCGATCTCGCTGGTGCCTCGCTCGCTTGAGATGGAAGTTGACCGTGGCAGCTCTTCTGTGTGTAGTAGGTGGATCGTTGCTCCTCGCTATCCGTCATACGGGGGTTGTTGTCCTTGTGGCTAATTGGTTGTCATCTTGTTGGTTGTTGTCTTGCGGGGTGATGTGGGTGATGATATGTTGAAGTTTTAACCCACGGTGTCTTTTTCTTTAATTCACCCTGTTGTGGTGCCTGTTGTGGTGTCTTCTTTTCCAATATGACTTCAACCACTGAACCCTCATCAGATGTGTCAGCACCTGTTACCTTTTCGGCTTCAGCCTCTGTTTGTGTTTGATTGTCAACCATCAACTGCTCATCATCTGATATGTCATTCCCTGGAACATCTTCTGCGTCAACCTCCGTGGACTCTACCTGTTTATTGATGGAAATATCCTGTAATGTAATTTTCTTCTTTTTTATGCCAGAGCTTCAGAAATTTCTTCTGCACATTAATATTTATAGTACCCATTGATTCCATCCACGGGTATCCCAAAACAACATCCATATTTTTGTCTCTGAAGCATAAAAATCACCATGCAACACATATTATCCATAGAAATCTTCAAATCCTTATACACTTGAACATCCTCATTATCAATCTGTGCAGTTTCAATGTGTTGTGCTGGAACTTGCAATCTTTTTGCCAAATTAACACTTATAAGATTTTGCTTGCAACTAGGATTTATAGACGCAATGATTTTTCTCTTCTGAATCAATCCATGAACCTGCAATAAAGATATACCAGTAGGAATATAACCCCATATGTTTCTCCTTATCTTGTTTTCTAGCATAAGACCATCTGTCTAAAAGGAATTTTTCAAATGCTTCATCAGGCAGGTTGTAACACTTCGTTTGGTTAAGTAATCCCCACCATGTGGCCGCCTCATCTCTAAAATCCTCCACTACCCACCATTTCCATTTGTTTTTCCATACCCACTTCTTTTGTTTTATGTATTCTTCAATAGTAGGACCACTATCTTTTCCTGTAAAATAAAGAACCTTGCTAGAAACCATGAAGAGAGTTTTGAAAAAAAAATCACTTACTTGACGAAAATTTGAAATTGTCACAGTTTAGTCAATATTGCTCAGAATCCCTATTATGACCTATTTTTGGAAATGGAACAATCATTCTACATCTGCCCATGTGGTAGAAATCGTGATCCAGGCACTTGGAATTTCAGATCTGCGCTGCAACTCTTCCGCCGTCACCAAAATTTCTGCAAAAATAGTTGATTTTAAATCAGCGATATCTCCCTCATCCGGACTCGATACGACCGTTTTTTTTTTTGAAATCGGGTATTTTTCACATAGAATCCAGATCTACAATTATATTGTTTAGATCTTGTACCAGGACGTCTAGATCTGTGCTGCAAATCTCGCTACCTTGAAAAATTGTCTGCAACCCCACTGATTTTTAGATCAGCGATATCTCCTTCATACGGACTCCGATTCAACCGATTTTTTTTTTGAAATCGGCTATTTTTTCATAAAGAATATAGATCTGTAATTAGATTTTGCAGATCTTGCACCAAAACATATAGATCTGATCTGCAAACTCGCCGCCCCCGAAATCCTGCAAAAATTAAAAAAAATCTCCACTTTTGTGCCCAAGAAAGTGCTCTGATACCACTTGTTATAGATCTAACCCAAAAATATATGATAATTGAAATAAACCCATAAACAATAAGAGAGAAATGATTCACTTTATTGATATCAAACCCTTAAGGTAGGGCAACACCATACATTCACTCCTTAAGGAAGGAGAACACTCCACAAGCCATATGCCTGTTCATACAATAATCCTTCACTCTATATCTCCATGTGGAGTCTCTAGCCTCTATATAGGCCTCATACATACAATACCATGGGTCATTACCATGGTTCCCTCATACCATCAACTAATACCATGGGCCCATTACATTATTATTAACTACTTGTGGTCCCTTACATGATATGGGTTAACCACCTTATTTATTACTATGGCCCATCCCATTATTACATTATTACCTTGGGTACCTCCCTTGGTACCCCATATTATCCCCCCTAGGTATATAACACAAAACAACAAGGGGAAAAGAAGCAAAGGTTGAATCCTTACTCTGAGGAAGAATTGGCAGAAGAGACAGCAGGCAGCCTAAGGGGTGAGGAAACAACTGAACAGTAGGCTCCTCCAATTTTGGAGACATCAAGTAGTTCGTATCAGCAAGAGCAAGAGAGGAAGCATGGTGTGGAGGTTACATCCACCAAGCAACAGAGCAAGCAAGGCTCGGATATCAAGAAAGCATTCACTGATATAAAGGCCAGAAATGAACCAGTAAGGTTCCAGTTTTATAATCAATTGCTAAGAATGGCTCCCACCAATCAACGAAGGCTAATGGCAGCCTATGATATCCAAGAAGGGAAAATGACCCTTAGTCACTTCAGGCCTACAATGCAGCAGCCACAGTCAGCTGCTGATTATATCAGGACCAATCTGGAAGTTCTCTCTAAAGACATCCACCCAATGGACCAGATTGAGTTACATAAACAAACCAGAGAAATGGTATACTCTACCTTGGCAGACAAAGCATTATTGGCTCACAGACTACAGAATTCATTGCACAATACTTCTGCCCAATTGGAATTGGAGAAGGCCTCCTCATTAGCCAAGGATAACAGAATTAAATCCTTGGAGGAAATTATCATTGAGCTGGGACATGATCCCAAGGATCCCAAGGGTATTCAGGCCTTAATAAAAAAGAAAGAAGAAGATATTGCGGCCCTCAGAAAGCAGCTCAAGCTGCCAATTACAATGCACCCTCAGACCACAGAAGTTGCACAACAGAAAGAAGAGGAGGATGTAGTGAGTTTGCTAATGAGGATGAATGAAAGGCTGGCAGAAACAGAGAAGGCATTGGAGATAGCATTACAACGAAAACAAGGAGAATTGGCCTCCCAGCCACCAGAAACAGCTCCAATAAGCACAACAACTCCTCCTACAACTTCAGCAGTAGTCCCTCCCATTGTTCCAGAATCAACAGCAGGTACCTCAGCTTCAACAACAACTACAGCAACCACAACAACAGTACCAGATGCCAGCCTGAGCATGGAAGAGATGATGAAGGAAATAAAGGCTTTAGAACTCCAAATGGCAGAGTTAAAGGAAGCCAAAGAAAAACTGACCAAGATAGAGGTAAATTATGATAAATCAAAAATAATTGTGGCTGATAAAACAAGAGAAGTGAAGGCCTTGGAAAATAATGTAAAAGCCTTGGAGAAGGACCTTACTCTTCACAAAACTCTGGCAGAAATCAAAACAATTTTGTGGACTAAAATTGGTCAGTCCATCACTGATCAATGGACATCAATACAAACTATTCATGATCAGATTGAATTGATAGAGATAGCTCAATTTGAGACTCAAAAAGCCAGAGCATTATTGGCAAACAAGCCCGAACAGGCCAATAAACTAATTCATTTTTTAAATACTCATACCAGAGAGCAGCTAGCATCTCTAGATATTCAGGACAGAACAGGTACAATTTTGATAGTAAAAAAGGTGCTGACAATGAGGAATTTCGTACAAATTTTAGAAAGAAAGTGCCAAGAAATGTAGACAGAAATAAATGCCTTCAGAGAAAAGTTTGCATTGTTGCAGAGCAAAGGGTTACCCAGCTTATTGACCAGCAATGGAAGACTGTTAACACATGAACAGTATGCTCACAGGGTAAATACCTATGTTACCAATCAAATTATAGCATCATCAAGCATTTCAGAAGAGACAGTAGCTCCCTCTAGACAGAATTTATATGACAAATTAGAAAATTTGTTCTACATTGAACATGAGATGACACATCTTTTTGAAGTCCAGCCCAATTACTACAGGTATACTGAAGTTGATGAAACAATAATTAAACTACAAAGACACCAGTTGCCAACAGATCAATGGTGGCAAGGCATGTTGGAGATTTTACCAAGGTAGTGTTGGCACTAATTCCTTTTTTGTTGTCTGCATTTAATCAAATTTAATGCGCGTGCCACCTATCATAAACATGAAGACACCAAGGAAGGCATTCACGCCAAAACGCATTAAAGAGAAATCGGGCACAAATGGAAGGGCCAGGACAGCAACGCAGAAACACGGGATAAAGAAATAGCTGCCAGCCGACTTGATAGGTCAAAAAGTCAAAGATATCAGACCACCTAAGGCAGCCAACACAACGCAAGTTACTCCTGCATTCATTGCGCTCTGTTTCCAATGCCATTTACTGCCTTTAAAGAAGTAGATGGATGAAGTTAATGCTTGATATTTTGTCTATGAGATATTTTGTAACTCTTTTTTATAAATACCTCCTCAAGAGATGTATTGTTGTTGGTTGGTGAATATCATTCTGGACCTGCGTTGTAATTTTGAGAAACTTTCTGAATAAAGATTGTTGGAATGCTTTGCTGGTGAATTTTCTGGTTGTGGAATTAATGGCAGAAGAATATGTTGCAGAATTCTCGTGTTACTTCATGGATCAATAAGTCTTTTTACCCTTGTTTATTGTTCCTATGTTTATTTATCATCTATATATCATGTTCTAATTGCAGGAAAAAGAATAACCCAGAATTTACTTGACTGTACTCTGTGTTCAATTCCTGTTAATTTTTATGTTTTCTACAGGACCAGCATAGGCAAGAATTCTTGACTGCTCTTGTCTCCCTGGTTCTTTCACTCTAAATATCATCAAGGAATTCTTAACTGCTCCTTGGTAATGTTTATTCAATTTCCCTTTGTTAGCATAATGAAAGATTCTTGATTGCCTTTCATTCCCTGACTTCATTTCATCTTATTCCAGCTTGAAAATTGTTCTGTGTTTAATTATCTTGCTCTGTAGTCCTCCTTTTGCCTAAGAAACCATACCAGAGGTTTATTTTCATTGGACTCCATCAACCCAATGGTCTAAACTTCTCTTATCTTGCAGCCCCGTTCTACTGAATGTCACCTTCCAAACACCAAACAAAAACCTGTGCTTTATAACTAGCCTAACATATAACAAAACAAATCTAAATCATAAAGAGAGAGCCCTCTCTGGTTGCAGATTGGCTAGAATCTGCAGCTAAAAGATTGGTTAGTGGTTACCTCGGCCGTATTCCCTTTTCTCAGGATCTTTTGGGGAATAACCTGAGTGATAACATCATTGGCAACTCCGCTGGGGACTGAATGACTGTGTTTGTTACTGCTGTCTATTTTCTAAAGCTACAGATGGAGCCTGAAGTTAGCCAGGTAGCCTTTGAAACTGTTTTTGCTGTGCATTTATAGGAGTAAATAAAAGCTGCTTCAGTCAATCTCCAGTCTAGTTTTAGGCTTTAAAACAGCTGTTTCAAAAATTTGATCAGTGTCCTCTTATTTTCAAAAGATCTTTAGGGAAATTCAAAACTTTTGCAATTCACACTTTCTTAGAAAAATATTGTAAAAAACAGTGTCCTTTAAACATTTCCAGAAAATACCAAAAACAGATCTAGAAGCTGGCTCCAAAGAAGAAAGTGTGTTACACTAGATCAAATCTGGATCCTGACCCTCCAGCTATTTTTGAAAATCCTAACTTAATCTCCAAGACCCTAAGAAAACAAGAAAGTCCACAAAATACTGTTGATGTAAATCTTGATATACTTCAGCAAAATTTGACCCAATCTCCTCTTGGAAAGATAGCATTCATTCCTACTGTTGTTGCAGCTTCTTCCAGTTCACCGTCATCACTTCAAAGCACTTCTTCCACTCCCTCATCCACCCCCTTTATCCCAGTTGTTATCCCTGCGCTACCAGCTATCCCATTTATACCTGTAAATATGGCAAACCATTATGCTCCTCTACAATTGCCTGCAAATCCAAGGGCTATGCCTCAAGATTATCATAGCAAAATTACATATTTTGATGGTATTGGCTCCTATACAACCCAACAGCACACTAAGAAAATGATGGACTACTTTGAGAACTATGAAATCGATGACAACGATGTCATAATGAAAATTTTTGCTCAAAGCTTAACCGGTGAAGTAAGGACCTCGTTTAGGGCACTTGGTGCAAACACAATTGCTGATCCGGATGCCCTGTACCAAACCTTTTTGAACAGATGGGAAAAGAAAAAGAACCCATTGCATATCCTATCAGAGTACAACAGTTTAAAAAGAGGCCCACAAGAAACTGTCCAAGACTATTGTGTTAGATTCAACAATGTGTACAATGTTATTCCTCAAAACCTTAGACCTCCACGAAACTTAGCCTTGATCAAGTTCCCTGATGGATTTGACTCTGACATAGCATATTAGCTAAGGGAAAGAGCTCCTGCCAGCTTAGAAGACATGCAGAGCATAGCTGTTATTGTAGAGGCAAATCTGATCTCTAAAAGAGCCCGAGCTAGAGCTAAAAGAAGGACTACTTTCAAAGAAGAGCCTTCAGCATTTGAACAAAAACTAGATGCAATCATCAAAGGCATGGATAGACTGGGTGATAGAGTGGAAACCATTGAAAGGAAATCCTCTTGGGAAGGTCAACCAAGTAACACCACTAGGAATCCAAACTTTAGAAAAAAATCAAAATCCTAACACCGGGAAGGTTGGCCCTGATCAGAATATCAGACCTCCATTTCAAGAGAACTATGTCGAAGCCTCAACCTCTAGTGAGCCAATAGAGGACACCCAAATCAACCTAATGGGTTTAAACAGTGAGCAACAAATCTTTCTAACACAAGATGATCAAGAGGCTCATAATTTCAATCAATTTCAAACCAAGTCCGGAGAATAATTTGATTTCAGAGAAGGGTATGATGCAGCGGTCTATGAGGTCCATAAACAATACAAATTAAGAAGCAAAACGATAGATGTGCTTGAACCTAACAAGCTGAAAGATACCAACCAGCCTAAGAAAGCTAAAGATAAAGCTGTCCTAACAGAACTCCCTACTAAAACAGACCCCAACCCAAAACAACCCACGATTGAGGATATATCAGACTTACAACCATCAAGTAACCAACCATCCACATCTTTTCCTCCAAAAAACAATGTAAACAGCTCTCCTAAAAACAATTTTAGAGCAGATTCAGTTCATAACAGCATTCATAATGAAGAAAAAACCACTCAGAACACAGCAAGAAAGGAAGACCTTGCTGCCTGGAATACAAAGATTCAAGTGGAAAGACCCTTCAACCTAGAAACATAATAGGCAAACTGAAAATAGCCATTCCACTGTCTGAATTGGCTAAACATGAGGTTTACAGACAACAAATCAGTAGGTCACTTCAAATCTGAGAGAATAGAGATGCAGTCAATGTTTTAGATGAACAATCAGAACTGATTTTTGGTCCTGAGGTAAATGGTAAAACAGTAGATGGAGGAGTTCCTCCATTCTATGTGAACTTGAACATTCATGACAAAGTGTTGCATAACGCAATGTTTGATTTAGGAGCTTGCCATAATCTAATGCCTAAGTCTGTGATGGAAAGATTGGACCTAGATATCACAAGGCCATAGAAAGACTTGTTCTCATTTGATTCCAGCCAGGTTAGGTGTCTAGGCCTAATCAAAGATTTGTGTGTATCTCTAGTGCAATACCCTGCCAAGACAATCTTGATGGATGTGGTGGTAGCTGACATCCCACCCAAATATGGCATGCTTTTGTCCAGATCTTGGGGTGCAAAACTCCAAGGATCTTTACAATTAGACATGTCCTATGCCACCATTTCAGTCTTTGGTCAGCCAAAGAGATTGTACCGGGAAACATTGATGAAATATGTGGTCAGAAGTCAAGAGAAACCCCAAAACTTCCCCATTTATTCTATGCATTCAGATATGAACTCATTCATCTTATACAATGTTGAGATGTGTCCCAAAACTGATGTCAAATTCCTAGAATCAACACAAGCAAAGAACATAAATGAACAATCTAGTGCTCAAGATCAAAAAATTGTTGAAGTGATTGATGCAACAAATGAACAAGGCAAACCATATGAGTTACAAAATCCAAATCTGCCTACTGAACAAATTGTCAAAACTCCTAAGGCTAGTGGTAATCAAGAAATCTTATGGTACTTAGAGTTTGATGGGTCAGTGAACAAATTAGGAGCAGGGGCAGGGGTTTGGATACACAACATGCAAAATGACCATGCTCAAGGACATGCATATAGGCTAAATTTTAGATGTACAAATAATATGGCCGAATATGAGGCCCTTTTGCTGGGACTCAAATTGATTAGAAGTCTAGGGGCAACTAGGATTTTAATTCTAGGGGACTCAGATTTGATTATCCAACAGATAAAGGGAAACTTTGTTACAAATGACCTTAGGCTAAGAGCTTATAGAGGGGCAGCCATTGAAATACTCAACACCTTCTGGGAATTCCAGCTCACCAAAATCCCAAGAAACCATAATTTACATGCGCATAGTTTGGCAACTTTTGCCAGCACTTGCAGGCTGCCATTCGAGCCCAATCATCACTTTACTACTGAGATTAAACGCAAACCTGTTGTCCCGAATAATACAAAAAATTGGCAAGTGTTTGAAAATGATACACAAATTAATAATTTCTTGACTTTGAAAGAGGAATTCTCAAGTACAAACATAGACACAAGCACCATTGATGATCAACAGCAAATAGACAAAATTGAGAAAAATATATCAGCTGAAATAGCAAATTAGATTTTGCATCCAACAATTTTTTCCAACAAAAATTTACAAGAGCTTAAACAAATGGACCTTGATGAAATTGTGGAAGGAGAAGCTGAAGTAATTGATTTAAAAGATAACTTCTTGCCCACAGGCCTGACTCCTTTGGAGGATATATTTGATTCAAATGATATTCCAAGAAAGCCAAAAATGCAGCCTCTAAATGCAGAAATTGAGGACTGTAACATAGGGACTGCACAAAATCCTAAAATGATAAAATTGTCCAAAGCCTTGCCTCCAAATCAAAAACTGAAATACATTGAGTTGTTTAAAGAATTTCAAGATGTCTTTGCATGGAGCTATGAGGACCTCAAGTCCTATGATACTTCGGTCATCCAACACACAATACCTTTAAAAGAAAATCAAAAGCCTTTTAAACAAAAGCTGAGAAGGGTTAATCCAGTCCTCCTTCCTCTCATTGAAAAGGAAGTCAAAAGAATGTACCAAGCTGGAATAATTGCACCTATTAGATTTTCAGAGTGGATTTCAAATCTAGTGCCTACTAGGAAGAAAACGGGAGAGATAAGATTGTGTGTTGACTTAAGAAATCTGAATAAAGTTTCTCTCAAAGACCACTACCCCTTACCAAAAATGGATCACATCCTACAAAGGGTAGTAGGAGCCTCTAGGATCTCACTGTTAGATGGATTCTCAGGATTTAATCAGATCTTAGTTCACCCGGATGATCAAGACAAAATTGTCTTTACAACACCTTGGGGAACCTTCAAATATGTCAAAATGCCTTTTGGACTTAAAAATGCAGGGGCCACATTTCAGCAAGCAATGGACATAGCCTTTGCAAAAGAGATTCATGATTTTTTAGTCATATATCTTGACGATCTCACTGCTTTTTCCAAATCAGATCAAGAACATTTAGAACATCTCAGGCAAGTGTTCCTAATTTGTAGAAAATATGGCATATCTTTGAACCCAAAGAAATCATTGTTTGGCCTAGAAGAAGGCAAACTCCTAGGTCACATAATTTCAAAAGATGGCATCAGAATTGACCCCGACAAAATACAAGCTATCCTCCAAGTGCCTCACCCAAGGAACATCAAAGAATTGCAAGCTTTCCTAGGAAAGATCAATTTCCTAAGAAGATTCATTCCCAACTTGGCTGAACTAATAAGACTGTTGAATAACATGTTGAAGAAAGATTCTAAAGTCAAATCGACAATAGAAGCTAAACAAGCCTTTGAGGAAATCAAAATAGATTTGACTAAAACACATGTCCTCACAAGCCCCAAGTTTGATAGAGATTTTATAATCTTTCCCTTTGCATCTGAGCATACTATAGCTGTTGTCCTATTACAAAAAGATGACCAAGGATGTGAGAAGCCCATTGCTTTTTTCAGCAAAGCACTCAGAGATGCTCCACTCAAATATCAAATCATGGAGAAACAAGCTTATGCCCTTGTAAAGGCCATCAAGGATTTCAGAGTTTATATCCTATACTCTCATGTGATAGCCTATGTCCCAAATGCTGTGGTCAAAGACATTCTGACTCAAGAAGGAATTGAAGGAAAAAGGGGCATATGGATAGCCAACATTTTGGAATATGACATTGAAATCAAACCAACAAATCTGATAAAAGGACAAGGTTTAGCTAAATTGATGACTGAAACCAATTTTCAAGCCCTTGACATCAATGAACTGGATAACAAGCAGGAGATGGCGACTCCACAGATCAATCAAGCCTTTTTACAATCACCTTGGTATGCTGATATAATTTATGTATTGTTAAACCTGCAAGCTCCTCCAGGGTTATCCAGAACTAAAAAGAGATTCCTAAAAATGAAAGCTTCAAATTTTTGTATTATAGATAATGTTTTATTTTGGAAAAATCATGAAGGTATTTTACTGAATTGCCTAACACAGGATGAAACTGACAAAGTACTCAAGGAATTTCATGCAGGGGACTGTGGTGGACATTTATATTGGAAGTCAACAGCTGATAAAATTCTAAGAGCTGGTTTCTATTGGCCCTCCCTATTTGTTGATGTGAAAAAATTTGTAGTTTCTTGCCACAAATGTCAAATCTTTGAAGGCAAGAGAAAGCTGTTACCTTTACCTCTAAAGCCCATTTCCACCGAAAGACCATTTCAACAATGGGGTTTAGATTTCATTGGAGAAATTCACCCTTCCTCTTCTGGCCAACATAAGTGGATTTTAACTGCCACAGACTACTTCACCAAGTGGATAGAAGCCATCCCTTGTAGGCAAGCCAATGACTCAATCATCATGCAATTCTTAGAATCCAATATTCTTTCTAGATTTGGTTGTCCGGAGAAGATCATAACAGACAATGTTGCTGCCTTTAAATCCAAAAGAATGATCAATTTTTTCCACAGGTACCATATTACCTTAGGCCACTCCACAGCCTATTACCCTCAAGGTAATGGTCTAGCTGAATCATCCAATAAGAGCCTGATGAACATCATAAAGAAAGTATTGGAGGAAAACAAGAAGAATTGGCACAAAAAGCTTGTTAATGCATTGTGGGCAGACAGGTTAACTACAAAAAGATCTATTGGAACAAGCCCATATGAATTGGTTTATGGCATGGAGGTTATATTCCCCTCATCTCTGGGAATCCCTGTGATCAAATTGCTGCAAGAAATACAAGAAGAACCCAATGAGATTCAAAGAAGAATTAATCAAACTATCCACTTGCAGCAGACTAGAGAGGAAGTGTATCAAAGAACTCAGGTTCTGCAAGATAGACTTAAGAAGATTTTTGACAAAAGGACAAAAGTAGAAGATTTCTTCATAGGAGACAAAGTGTTGAAGTGGGATTCTAGGAGGGAAGACAAATGAAAACATGGAAAATTTGATTTCCTATGGAAAGGCCCTTTTTTCATTCAGGTTGTACAAGGAAATAACACCTATTTTTTGAGAAGTTTGGATGGTACAGAAGCTGAGGAAGGGCCAGTCAATGGGTGAATGCTCAAGCATTATTTTGATCCTCTTTGTTAACATAACAGGACTGTATTTTGTACATAAATAGTGTCTATTTTAGCAGTTTATTACAGCAATAAGATAGGGAATAGGATGCAGCAAATTTTG
Source organism: Pinus tabuliformis (assembly GCA_031772625.1). Lineage (NCBI taxonomy): Eukaryota > Viridiplantae > Streptophyta > Pinopsida > Pinales > Pinaceae > Pinus > Pinus tabuliformis. Next base: position 276,674,474 of record CM062805.1, on the reverse strand, counting down.
AGGGAAAAGCAAGGAATTGTGCCACCTTCCACCTTTCTATGTATATTTTGTGTTTATCAGAAGAAATCAAGAAGAAAACTTGGGAGCTATAGAGATGATGACAAATACTCAGACAAACCAGCAAAGACAGAGCTGTAATTCTGTACAGATCAGCTCATGAGAAGTGTATACATGCCACAAAGATTCAGTTTGTTTGTCTACAGCAGAAGGAAGTTTCAGATTACAGCAAGAGTTGAAAGTAAGGCCATCTGACCTGTTGTTCTTGGCTTTTCACCTAGAAAAGCCATCCCCAAGTGGAGCCACTGTTAGGTTCCTATACCAATAGGTGTCATATTTCATGATTGACTGTGGAAATGCCAAATATGATCATCCTTTCCATGCTGCAAAGGTTCCATATTTTCCAAAAAACAGAAAAAATTTAAAAAATGTAAAGAAGCTATGCCCTAAAAGAAAAATCAAAGGGCAAAAAAAATGAATTGGTCAAGAAAGAAAGAAAATGAACCCCAAAGAAAGACCAGGAAAGTGGCTAGTCAAAATGCCACTACTGTACTACTTTTTGCAAAGAAGTTCTGAATGTGCAATCACTGACTTCTGTCACACTTGATGGATGGCCCAACATCTCAATCTTGGCCAATCCAGGTTTAAATTCCTTGTTTTAGCATTAGAGAATAAGGTCTGTTCAAACAGTTCAAGCTTGGCAGATCACTAGCTAGGTAGAGAAACAAGGGTTCTCAACAATTGAATCTGAGCCCCTCGAAGAGATAAGGGCAGACTTAGATAGGAGGGCAGTCAAAAGAAAAAGAAAGAAAGGGTTTGCTAGTTCAAATGCACCCAAACAAGATTAAAAAAAAATGTTAGGTATAGCAGAATGGGTAAGTAATTCTGGTGTTGCACAAGCAGGTTAGTGATCAGTTTTGTCCTGTTGAATATGATCTATCTCATGAGTATCATAGCTACAATAGCAAAGTGGCTGCTAAACAGTTGGAGCATGACTAATTTCCCCTCCCATCTCCCCAAGCAACCCTTTCTAACATCCCTTCAAGGACATTGAGATCTGCTCAATGATCCTAACTCATTTCATTTTATGAGAAATACTAAGTGAAACTTTGTGTTCACTTGGTCAAAACAAGCCACATTTCTTGTGTAAAAAGCACCCTTCCATTTCACTTTCATTTTTCTAAAAACCTAAGTTTTTACCTTATAAACTTAGCATTTTCTATTTCACAAAACCACACTAACACCCTAACTCTATTATATAGCTCCTATTCAAACTTTTCCCCTCCCATACTATGTAAAAATACATAAAATCCCTAAAAAACTAAATATCCCAACCCTCGGCTTAATATAGCCATAACCATGTTATTTCAAGATTATTGGTCCACCCAGGGCCAATAAGAACCCTCCACGCACCCCACCAAGATTTGTTTAACATTTGGTTAAACAAATAACCAAAGCCGCCTGCATAAACCATATAAAACCCTGTTAACCAAGGTTTATACCCCGCAAATATTAAAAAAAAACATTAAAATAATGTACGGGCCCTTTGTTATAAACCACCGCCAACTTACCTTCCCGTCAACCGTCGGATCGGGCCCTCCCCATCCAACAGCTCTCGTTCATATCGAAGCCACTCCGATGTATGAAGATTAGCGCCCGATAAAAAGCGGTTTTCCCGTCGTACCCCAGGACGCGTGTCGCCACCCTATTGCATCGCGTCCATTCTGCCAGAAACCACCATCGTACAAAGGGTGGTGCGATAGAAACCACAAACCGCTCCCGCCTCCCGCTGACCATGTCATTCGCCCACCTCAGCGCCCATGTCACTATTTCGTCTGCTGTGTCTGCCATGTCATCTGCCACATCACCTTCCGTATCCCGCTACAGGACAAATTTACGTCATGATGACGTCATCACAAAAAGCGCCAAAAGCCCGAAAAAGCCCAAATTTCAATAAAAAGTCGTGAAAGTGATGGTTTTTTGTTTATTTCTATTCGTTGGTTTGCGGAGACTGTGCATGCAAATTATGACAAATTTGCCACCATGGCTCCAGTCCGCCACCCAGGAGAGTTCACTCTGCAAGTTCGGCCCCCTCAGCTCAGTCTGCAACCACATTTTGCACCAGTCGCCTGTAAAACAGGTATTTACCCGATATTCGCCCGTAAACCCTATTTTTCCGAGTTTTCGGTAAAAAGCGCCCGAAAAACTAAAATTCGAATTGAAATGCGCTCCTGCCTACAATTATCTGCATTTTAATTCACTGTTTGACCCATTGTTCCAAAGAAAACCTGCAAATTCTGTTCTCCTCTACAAATTGCCCATTAAACTACAATTCAAGTCCATTTCCGTCGACAAAATCTCCAAAAATGCCAAATATTGAGTTGAATTTGTCAAAATCACTTGCAAAAGAGCACCATTTCCTCTGTTTTATCCAGCTTCCCAATTAAACTCTGCAGACTTTGTCTTTTCTTTGAATTTTACCCAGTGAGGCCATTTCCATATAAAACTCAGTTTGCAAAATTCCTGTGAAAAATCCCAGTGCCAGTACTCTGTTTTTTGTTGTTACACACACCCAAATTCCAATTATAAACACAGACAGTGAACCACAGAAGCTCCAGTGGCCTTAAATGTTGCCCCCCTGAATGCACCACATAAGGAATTGGAATGGATACCCCTTGCTGACAGGGACTTCCAAATTAAGGATATGATGGGTTACAAACCTCACCTGCAAGCCTTTTGTGAAGTTAGAAATAGCTACAGAAGCAATACTGATGTCTTGGGAATTTGGGAGTCCAACATGCCTATCTGTTACCTCCCTTCAGTGAATGTGCTCCCTGATTTCATCCATTTATGTTGTGCAAATTATGAACCCGCACAAAGAGCAGTTATGGCTCCATTTGGGACTATGCTCTTCTATATCACTCCTCAATCCATAAATGAGATGTTGAACTTCAAGCCAACTCAACCTCTGGCTCCTCTCACCATGAAATTCTTGCTTGACCAAGGTGCCAAACTGCCCAGCTCAAAGATAACCAGAATTGCACAGTTGTTTATGAAACCAAATTGCCAGCCTGACCAGCCTCCTCCTTATCTCCAAGTCTGGTTCAATGAGGCAGGGAGACTCATTATAGACATGATATCCTACATTTTAGGATTCAAAACCAGTGAGTATGTTGATGAAACTGTTTTAGTATTGATGTCCATATTCACTCCAGGACAGCCCCCTGCTGTCAAGTATGATTATGCCACCTTCATAGCAAATAAAATCCATGAGCAATTCATGAATTTGGAGAGAGAAAGAGTGTTCAAATACACATCCTACATGTATCATTTGTTGTTGTACTATCAACCTGATAGTTTCCAACTTCCTCTTAAAAGATTGGACCTCAAAGGAGAAAGGAGGTCTGTGATTTTCTGGACCTCAGTATTCCATGAAGTCCACAACTCCCCATATACATATTGTGAGTTCATTGACCTATTCATATATCCAGCCACTTCTTTGTTGATAACAACTCCTCCTGCCAGGCTCTCTGCTGAAATGCAGAAAATTTTACATCTCTCAAAGGAATACAGTATTGGTGACTGGTATTTTTACCAAAACCACACAGTGATCAGGATTTATGGTTGTGAATTAACTCCCTACAAGCTGCCAAAATATGTCCCTATGAGACTCTTTGCCCTGGAATACTACCGGCAATTTAGTAGTTCAGACTTAACTCATTTCTATGGTGCTAGGAAAAAAGCACAGCTCAAGATAAGACATCAATTGGGCCCTTTTATCTTCAATAAAAGGGAAGAAGCCTGGGAGGAAGCAGATAAGATATTAAAAGATCAACTTATGCTGAAACAAAGTTTTCATTGGTCACCATATGACCCTGAACATTTCATAAGTTTTAGAAGAGTCAAAAACAAGCTTACAAGATATGTGCACCACAAAATCCCTGAGATTGAACAATATGCTAATCAACAGGATTGGGTAGAAGGAACACTAGTTGAAGAGCTTACTGAAGAAGAGAAATTAGAAAAAGCAATGAAAGAGCTTGAAAAAACACTTGACTTGGACTCTTTTGGACAGGTCCCTTTCACATTGCCTCAACACATTGGAGCGGGCACATCATCTGCTACAACTTCTCAACAACCTGCCCAAGAGAGTACTCCACCGACACGGACATCCAAAGGCAAGGAAGTACTGCATTCAGAGTAGGAAACAATGGCAGATCAGCCAGATGCATCAAAGGGGAAAGGTCCTTCAACACAAACAAAGTTACCTGAAATCCATGTGTTACAAACTCCTCTCAATGAGGAAAGAGCCAAGAAAAGGGATAGGCAGGAGGAGACACCTACAGGTGGATCAGCAGAACAACAAGGGGAAAAGAGGCAAAGGTTAAATCCTTACTCTGAGGAAGAATTGGCAGAAGAGACAGCAGGCAGCCTAAGGGGTGAGGAAACAACTGAACAGCAGGCTCCTCCAATTTTGGAGACATCAACTAGTTCATATCAGCAAGAGCAAGAGAGGCAGCATGGTGTGGAGGTTACATCCACCAAGCAACAGAGCAAGCAAGGCTCGGATATCAAGAAAGAATTCACTGAAATAAAGGCCAGAAATGAGCCAGTAAGGTTCCAGCTTTATAATCAATTGCTAAGAATGGCTCCCACCAATCAACAAAGGCTAATGGCAGCCTATGATATCCAAGAAGGGAAAATGATCCTTAGTCACTTCAGGCCTACAACGCAACAGCCACAGTCAGCTGCTGATTATATCAGGACCAATCTAGAAGTTCTCTCTAAAGACATCCACCCAATGGACCAGATTGAGTTACATAAACAAACCGGAGAAATGGTATACTCTACCTTGGCAGACAAAGCATTATTGGCTCACAGACTGCAGAATTCATTGCACAATACTTCTGCCCAATTGGAATTGGAGAAGGCCTCCTCATTAGCCAAGGATAATAGAATTAAATCCTTGGAGGAAATTATCATTGAGCTGGGACATGATCCCAAGGATCCCAAGGGTATTCAGGCTTTAATAAAAAAGAAAGAAGAAGATATTGCGGCCCTCAGAAAGCAGCTCAAGCTGCCAATTACAATGCACCCTCAGACCACAGAAGTTGCACAGCAGAAAGAAGAGGAGGATGTAGTAAGTTTTCTAATGAGGATGAATGAAAGGCTGGCAGAAATAGAGAAGGCATTGGAGATAGCATTACAACGAAAACAAAGAGAATTGGCCTCCCAGCCACCAGAAACAGCTCCAATAAGTACAACAGCTCCTCGTACAACTTCAGCAGCAGTCCCTCCCATTGTCCCAGAATCAACAGCAGGTACCTCAGCTTCAGCAACAACTACAGCAGCCACAACAACAATACCAGATGCCAGCCTGAGCATGGAAGAGATGATGAAGGAAATAAAGGCTTTAGAACTCCAAATGGCAGAGTTAAAGGAAGCCAAAGAAAAACTGGCCAAGATAGAGGTAAATTATGATAAATCAAAAATAACTGTGGCTGAGAAAACAAGAGAAGTGAAGGCCCTGGAAAATAAGGTAAAAGCCTTGGAGAAGGACCTTACTCTTCACAAAACTCTGGCAGAAATCAAAACAATTTTGTGGACTAAAATTGGTCAGTCCAACATTGATTAATGGACATCAATACAGACTATTCATGACCAGATTGAATTGAAAGGGATAGCTCAATTTGAGACTCAAAAAGCCAGAGCATTATTGGCAAACAAGCCCGAACAGGCCAATAAACTAATTCATTTTTTGAATACTCATACTAGAGAGCAACTAGCAGCTCTAGATATTCAGGACAGAACAGGTACAATTTTGACAGTAAAAAAGGTGCTAACAATGAGGAATTTCGTACAAACTTTAGAAAGAAAGTGCCAAGAAATGCAAACAGAAATAAATGCCTTCAGAGAAAAGTTTGCAGTGTTGCAGAGCAAAGGGTTACCCAGCTTATTGACCAGCAATGGAAGACTGTTAACACATGAATAGTATGCTCACAGGGTAAATACCTATGTTACCAATCAAATTACAGCATCATCAAGCATTTCAGAAGAGACAGTAGCCCCCTCTGGACAGAGTTTATATGACAAATTAGAAAATTTGTTCTACATTGAACATGAGATGACACACCTTTTTGAAGTCTAGCCCAATTACTACTACAAGTATACTAAAGTTGATGAAACATTAATTAAACTACAAAGACACCAGTTGCCAACAGATCAATGGTGGCAGGGCATGTTGGAGATTTTACCAAGGTAGTGTTGGCACTAATTCCTTTTTTTTTTGTCTGCATTTAATCAAATTTAATGTGCGTGCCACCTATCATAAACATGAAGACACCAAGGAAGGCATTCACGCCAAAACGCATTAAAGAGAAATCGGGCACAAATGGAAGGGCCAGGACAGCAACGCAGAAACGCAGGATAAAGAAATAGCTGCCAGCCGACTTGATAAGTCAAAAAGTCAAAGATATCAGACCACCTAAGGCAGCCAACACAACGCAAGTTACTCATGCATTCATTGCGCTCTGTTTCCAATGCCATTTACTGCCTTTAAAGAAGTAGATGGATGAAGTTAATGCTTGATATTTTGTCTATGAGATATTTTGTAATTCTTTTTTTATAAATACCTCCTCAAGAGATGTATTGTTGTTGGTTGGTGAATATCATTCTGGACCTGCGTTGTAATTTTGAGAAACTTTCTGAATAAATATTGTTGGAATGCTTTGTTGCTGAATTTTCTGGTTGTGGAATTAATGGCAGAAGAATATGTTGCTGAATTCTCGTGTTACTTCATGGATCAATAAGTCTTTTTACCCTTGTTTTACTGTTCCTATGTTTATTTATCATCTATATATCATGTTCTAATTGCAGGAAAAAAAGAATAACCCAGAATTTACTTGATTGTACTTTGTGTTCAATTCCTGTTAATTTTTATGTTTTCTACAGGACCAGCATAGGCAAGAATTCTTGACTACTCTTGTTTCCCTGGTTCTTTCACTCTAAATATCATCAAGGAATTCTTAACTGCTCCTTGGTAATGTTTATTCAATTTCCCTCTATTAGCATAATGAAATATTCTTGATTGCCTTTCACTCCCTGACTTCATTTCATCTTATTCCAGCTTGAAAATTGCTCTGTGTTTAATTATCTTGCTCTGTAGTCCTCCTTTTCCCTAAGAAACCATACCAGAGGTTTATTTTCATTGGACTCCATCAACCCAATGGTCTGAACTTCTCTTATCTTGCGGCCCCGTTCTATTGAATGTCACCTTCCAAACACCAAACAAAAACCTATGCTTTATAACTAGCCTAACATATAACAAAACAAATCTAAATCATAAAGAGAGAGCCCTCTCTGGTTGCAGATTGGCTAGAATATGCAGCTAAAAGATTGGTTTGTGGTTACCTCAGCCGTATTCCCTTTTCTCAGGATCTTTTGGGGAACAAACTGAGTGATAACAGTTTGGATGTGGATCCCCTCCCTTCCATCCCCTTAAACCCCCCCTGGTGGCAGACAATCTCACCTTTCAAAAGCCATTAAGAGGGTTGGCATCGAAGTGGCTTCGGGGGTACAAACCCCCATTCACTGGGTCCTTAGAGTAAAGGGAAACCCTCCTAAGGTTACCCCATGAAGTGTCTCTCCTTCAACTGTAGGGGCCTGGCCAGCCCAGACAAAAAACTAGCTCTAAAGAGGTTATGTCTTTCAGAGAGACTAGATGTTATTTTCTTGCAAGAAACTCTGGGTGAAGGGAGCCTGGTTAACAATCTGCTCCTGAAATTCCTTCTGGACTGGGTTTTCCACTCCTTGGATGTTAGAGGGTGCTCAGGTGGCTACACCATGGGTTTCAATAAAAGAACAATAAAAGTACATAATGTTTGTGGTGGGAGGGGTTTCTTGGTTCCGATATTACCTCCTCGGATTACAACTTCCCTCTCGGACTCGTCAACATTTATGGACCCCGCCATAATAGGGAACAGTTACGGGTTAGACTATTGCAAGACAATTTTATGCAAGCAGATAATTTGATCATTGGGGATGCTTTAAACTTCTCAGTAGAGTTGGAAAAGACCTGAGGCAGCAGAGCCCAATGTGACCCCCTCTCGGTTCTTTTTGAAACTCTTTTGGACACCCATGATGTTAAGCCCTATAATACTAGTGATTCCCCCATTCCTATTGTCATTGTATCCCTTATTTTTATTATTGTTCCCCTATTGTCCCCATATTTTTATTAGTATGCCCCATAGAAACCCACTATTGTTATTTTTGTGCCCTTATGTTATTACTATTATGTCGGCTTGATTATATTGTGACCCCTTAGACTCCTATATATAGAAGGGAGGTTTAGTCATTTGTATCATCCAAGAATTGTTCATTTGTGTAATGTAAAGGAGGTTTCCCCCTCGAAGAGGCTGAATTCTAAGGTGTTGATCTATCTTTTCTATCTTTTTGTGAGTTGGTTTCTTAACATTTGGTATCAGAGCTTTGGATTCTAGGGTTTCGCTGCTCCAAACAGGTCATCGTGGAATTTTCACTATAACTTTTTTTCTGTGACGTTTTAAAAGCTACAAAAAAAACCCATTTGAGCTGAAATCGTTTTGAACTTTGGGTCCAAATTTTAGAGCTTGTCTCGCTATATTTACAGAGATGTGATCTGAGGAAGTTAGGGTTTTTGCAAACTCCTAAATTACATTCCAAACAGGTGACCTGGGGAAATCATCATAACTTTGTTTTGAGCATCAGATTGAAATTTCATAAGAAGTTTCAAAAAGAGGATGGCATGTAGTTCTCTGTGTATTAGTTTCAGGTACTAAGGTTGAAGCAGTGACACGTGGCACATCATCCAAGTTCGCTCTACTGAACTAGTTTATAATCAGGTCACCATGGGAGATTTGGCATAACTCTTCCTTGGAGAATCCAATCTTGATCAGACTTGTGGGGTTAGAAAGAGGACTCAAAGGGATACCGCAGTACAAGATTTCAGATATTCGAGATCTGCAGTTACAGAGATACAACAGATATAATATCGAGCTCTTACAAAGTGAAAAAAAAAGTGTAGTTTTTTTTTTTTTTTTTTTTTTTTTTTTTTGCATAAAATTGGTTTGAAAAATTAGTTTGAAGGAATTCAAAGGAAATAGTGAAAAATTATTAGCATTAATTAATGCCTCGAATAGAAATAAAATGGAAACACCTAGTAAGCAACCTAAAATATCTAGCATGACTCATGAAGAAGAGGAAGAAATGCAACATGATATATCAAAATTACAAGACCAAGTACAACAAATTTCACTCTCATTAAAGGTAAAGGAAGCCAAGATGAATGGCATGGAAGCTAATATGAATGGCATGCAAGTTAATATGGAAGCTAATATGGATGGCATGGAAGCTAAGATGGATGGCATGGATGCTAAGATGAATGGCATGGATGATAAGATGGAAGAATTGAAGATAAATTTGAATAAGTTTCTACAAGAAATGGTCACTAATGGTGAAATGTAGTAAAGGAAACTCGTGATGAGAACAAAAGAAATGTTAATCATTATTTCATAGACTCTAATGTTGGATTGAAGACCCACCATGTTCCAAAATCGATATGAGGAAGTTTTATGGCAAAGATCCCGGAACATGGATACTACAGATGGAGCAATTTCTCGATCTCCATAATGTGCAAAACACACAAAAGGTACGTATTGCAACTTTATATTTGGCACCAAATCAGTTTGTATGGTATCAATGGCTTTGCTCTTGTAAACAAATTGCCACTTGGACAATTTTTACGGAAGAAATGATAGCACATTATGAGGATACAAAATGCAACACCTTTTTTAGCCAATTTATAAACCTCAAACAAAAGGGTTCAATGATGGAGCACATTGAGGACTTCCAAAAATTGAACATAAGGGTAAAACATATTCCATAGGAGCGTAGGATTGATGTGTTCATAGGGACTTTAAAGGATAATATCCAACATGAGGTTCGCCTTTGGGAACCTGATTCATTGGAGAAGGCATTCAGGTTAGCAAAAAAAATGGAAAGCATGAAAAATATGGCAACCAGGAAGCCTACCACTCACAACTATAAATATGGAAGTGTTGTTACACCTAGCCTTCCAAAACCTACAAGTTTGACACCACAACAATTGGAAGAAAAAATAGAAAAAGGGCTTTGTTACAGTTGTGATAGAAAATACACTAAAGGTCATAAGTGTGCTAAGAAGAAATTATTCTACATAGATTATGAATAGGAGGAAGAAAAGGAACGAGAAATGTCAAAAGAAGAGAATATACTCTAGGAACAAACCCTAGATAAAGAAGAAATGAATCTGACCATATCTTGTAATGCATTGGCTGGAATTACGACTCCTCAAACTATCAAGATAGAAGGACATATCAAGAAGAAAAAGGTAATAGTGTTGATTGATTCGGGAAGTATCCATAATTTCATTCATTGTAAGATATCAAAGGAATTGAATTGCTTCCTATATCCAACACCAAAGTGTCAAGTAATGGTTGCAAGTAGAAGAACCATAAATTGCTCTGGAAAGTGCCATAATATCAAGCTATCCATGGGAGAATATGTATTGAATAGCCCAATGCTTTCCATTCCAATGGGTGGTGCTGATGTTGTACTAGGAGTCCAATGGCTACAATCCTTGGGTACAATAGCTTTTAATTTTCAAGAACTTTTCATGAAATTTTGTGCAGAAGGAAAGGAAGTTGAATTAAGGGGTATTGTAGGGAAACTGGGAAAGATAATCAGCTCTAACAGTATGACAAAGCTTCTAAAGAAGGAACAATGAGGTGTAATTGCACAATTATGTTCACTAGAGGTTCCCACATCGAAATCATCTATTTCTCCAGATCTCCAAAAAGTCTTGGACAATCATTCCAAGGTATTTGAGACTCCCAAAGGTCTCCCACCTATTCGTGATCATGATCATGCTATTCATTTGATTCCAGGAAGTGTTCCTCCAAACATCAGGCCGTACAGATATCCTTATGCCCAAAAGAGTGAAATTGAACGTATGGTTGCAAAAATGCTAGAGGCTGGTATAATTCAACCTAGTCAAAGTTCTTTCTCTGCTCCAGTAGTATTGGTGCACAAGAAGGATGGATCATGGCGTATGTGTCCAGATTATAGGGAGCTCAACAAGCTCACTATTAAAGATAAATTTCCCATTCCTGTCATTAATGAATTATTGAATGAATTTCATGGATCAATTTACTTCATCAAGTTGGATCTTCATTCAGGATATCATCAAATAAGAATGAAGACTGAAGACATTCCGAGAATAGCATTTAGAACTCATGAGGATCATTATGAATTTTTGGTCATGCCTTTTGGCCTTACCAATGCACCTTCTACATGTCAAGTTTTGATGAATTCCATTTTCAAACCCACCCTTAGAAAGTTTGTGTTAGTATTTTTTGATGATATACTAATCTACATCAAGTCTTGGAAGGATCATGTTGAACATTTTGACAGGGTGTTCAAACTATTGGAGGAGAAACAATTATATGCAAAAATCTCCAAATGTTTCTTTGGAGTACAAGAGGTGGAATATCTAGGTCATATTGTATCTCATGAAGGTGTTAAGGTAGACCCTAACAAAATTAAAGCCATTAAGGAATGGAAAATCCCTACATCCATAAAACATTTGCGAGGATTTCTCAGGTTGACAGGGTATTATCGCAAGTTTGTTAAGAATTATGGGAGAATAGCAACACCTCTAACAACATTATTGAATAAAGATGCATTTTCATGGACTCCAAAAGCAACAAAGGCCTTTGAACATCTTAAAGAGGCAATGTGCCAAGCATCGGTCTTAGCTACACCGGACTTCACAAAAACCTTTATTGTGGAATGTGATGCTTCAGGAAATGGAATTGGTGTTGTTTTAATGCAAGATGAAAGTCCCATTGCTTTCGAGAGTTGTCCAATCAAGGGAAAGTATTTACACAAAGCTATTTATGAGAAGGAAATGTTGGCAATACTACATGCACTTAAGAAATGGCGACCCTACCTAATGGGAAGACACTTCAAGTTAAAAACAGATCATGATAGTCTTAAATACTTTTTAGAACAAAGATTATCCTCTGAAGAGCAACAAAAATGGGTCACGAAGATGTTGGGTTATGACTTTGAAATCATCTAAAAAAAGGGAAGCAAAATGTTGTGGTGGATGCATTCTCAAGAAAGGATGAGGATGTGGAAGCATTGTTGTGCGCCATTTCTATTATCCAACCAGATTGGATAAACGAAGCAAGGGAGGAATGGAAGAATGACGAAGAAGTGTGGGCACTCATTCGAAAGTTACAACAAGATCCCAGTACATCTGATACATTTAGTTGGAAAAATGATTCGTTATGGTACAAATATCGCTTATACCTATGTAAGGATTCCTGACTCAAACAAAAGATTCTTATGGAATTGCACACTTCTTCCTTAGGAGGGCACTCAAGATTTTTAAAAACTTACCACAAGATTAAGAAGGAACTTTTTTGGGATGGCCTTAAATCAGGTATTCAAAAGTTTGTGCTGGAATGTTTGGTTTGCCAACAAAATAAAGTTGAAACAATTAAGACCCTAGGTCTATTACAACCTTTATCCATTCCAAGCCAACATTGGGAGGAGGCTTCAAGTCCGAGGGAAAGAGTGTCATCATGGTGGTAGTTGATAGACTTACCACATCCATCTAAGGCCAGTACAGTTTCTACTGCATTTATGGAAACAATTCAAAAGCTACATGGAAACCCAAAGATTATTGTAAGCGACAGAGATCCCATTTTCACTAGAAATTTTTGGACAAAATTATTTTCTTGTCTCGGTACTCAGTTAGCTCATAGCTCATCTTATCATCCTCAATTTGATGGGCAAATTGAGATAGTAAACAAATGTTTGGAAGGATATCTTCGTTGCTTTATATCTGATAAACAGACACAATGGGTCAAATGGTTGCCTCTGGCTGAATGGTGGTATAACACTTCCTTCCATACTATAGCAAAATTACCCCATTTATGGCACTTTATGGATATCATCCACCATCCATCACATCATATTTAAGAGAAAATTCTAAGGTTCAAGCATTGAAACATCACATCGAGCATCAACAAGTTCTCCAACTCTTAAAGGATAACCTCACGTTGGCGCAGAATAGAATGAAACAACAGGTAGATCAACATCACGATGAAAGAAGTTTTGATGTAGGTGACTGGGTATTCCTATGGCTACAACCATATAAACAAATGTCCCTCAAGCAAGCTAAGAAGGATAATAAATTATCAGCAAAGTATTATGGTCCGTACAAGGTGTTGCAAAATATTGGTACTATGGCATACAAATTGGAGCTTCCTGCAGCTTCCCAAGTGCACCCAGTTTTCCATGTTTCATGTTTAAATAAGGTTATAGGTGACAAGCTCCCAGTTCAAACAATATTGCTAAAACTTGATGAGGAAGGAAAAATCATATTGGAACCGGAAGCAGTCACAGAAACAAGAACTTGATAGCTACAAAATCGATCAATATCGGAGTATCTCATCAAGTGGAAGAACTTATCCGCTAAAGATTCCACATGGGAGGATGAGAATTTTATACAGAAGCATCCAGAACTACTCAAGCGTTGAGGACAACACTTTTCGGAAGGAGAGTGGCATGTTAGGCCCCTATAATACTAGTGATTCCCCCATTACTATTGTCATTGTATCCCTTATTGTTATTATCGTGCCCATATTGTTATTAGTATGCCCCATAGAAACCCACTATTGTTATTTTTGTGCCCTTATGTATTACTATTATGTCGACTTGATTATATTGTGACCCCTTAGACTCCTATATATAGAAGGGAGGTTCAGTCATTTGTATCATCCAAGAATTGTCCATTTGTGTAATGTAAAGGAGGTTTCCCCCTCGAAGAGGCTGAATTCTAAGGCATTGATGTTATGAAACTAGCTCACAAAAACCAGGCCCCTATACTACTAGTGTAGGGGCCCAACAGTTGATCTATCTTTTCTATCTTTTTGTGAGTTGGTTTCTTAACACATGAACTTCTGAATATTGTTTTGGCCAAGATTATGTCGACATGGAGGAACAGAAGGACAGGGGAGGAGGCTGGACCAATTTTTTATAAAGGCCTCTCTTTTATCCAGATTGGAGCGTTTTCGCGAGTGGGTGAGTACGAGAGGGATATCGGATCACTTCCCAATTTTTTGGAGATTAAGGATAGAAATTACAAACCCTGAGCACCTTTTAAATTCAACTCATCTTGCCTATCTAAAGTCGAGTTCCATAAACTTGTCACTGACTCTTGGATTCACTATAGTTCGGGTGATCATATATCCCCGGCTGAGGTCATTACAAAAAATCTGGCTTCTCTAAAAACAAAAACAATTGAATGGGCGAAGGAAAAACAGAGGAAGGATAAGGTAGAACTTCAAAGGATTGAAAAAGACCTTAGTTTATTGGAATCCTCTGGGATTACTAATTTTTCATCAATTGAAACAAAGGCACATTTAATCCAACTAGAATCAGAAAAGATTAGACTATTGAGATAGAAAGAGGAGTCTTGGCGTTTAAAAAGTAGAGCACTATGGCTAAAAGTCGGGGATGATAATTCCAAGTTTTTTCAACAATACACCCAAGGGAGAAAGTCTATAAACATTATTTGGGAACTACATGATCCAAAAGGCAGGGAGGCAAATACATTCAATCAGTTGGCTGATATGGGTGTTCGTCATTTTTCTAAAATTTGTAAGGCCCCAAGGGGTGTAACCCTCCCAGACATCATTCGCATTGCAGAGGCTCTACCTAGTTTTGTCGAGCCTGATGAGATAGAGGCCTTATTAGCACCAATCTTGCAAGGGAAACTTGAAGTTGTGATGAAATGTTTTTAAAAAGACAAAATTCCAAGGCCGGATGGGTGGCTGGTGGAATTCTATAGCACTTTTATTGAGCTTGTAGGGCCAGATCTCCTCATGGCTATAAAGGATTGCAGAATCTTAGGCAGAATGTATGAAGGGTTTAATGCAACATTCTTGACCCTCATCCCCAAAATTGACAAACCCCTTACCTTTGATGATTATCATCCTATCTCCCTCTGCAACAACATCTACAAAATCACATCCAAAACCATCGCCCTTCGTGTTAAACCTATCCTCTCCAGGATGATCTCCAAGGAACAGTTTTCTTTCCTTGGTCATCGACAGATTCACGAAGCCATAGGGAAATCCAAAGAAGCTCTCCATTCAATAAAAAAACAGAACAAAAGATCCATCATTCTAAATATTGACCTCTCCAAAGTGTTTTATCAGGCTAATTGGTCCTACCTTTAGCTCATACTCACTCATATCGACTTCCCCCACTCCTTTATCTCCCGGATTATGTGTTGTATCTCTTCTGCCTCCTTTAGTATCCTTATCAATGGGGTAGCTTCCGGTTTTTTTCATGCTGAGCATGGTCTTAGATAGGGGTGCCCACTCTCCCCCCTACTCTTTCTTCTAATCATGGAAGGTCTAAGAAGACTGATAAAAAATGCTTGTGAGGTGGGTAACCTGGGGAGCGTCTAGATTTCAGATATGACTACCCTCTCGCATCTTTTGTTTGTTGATGATGTACTTATTTTTCTAAATGGTTCTTTTCATGATTCATATGTTTTCAAAAACATATTATCTTTATTTTGCAAAGCCACATGTATGGAACCAAATTATGGAAAATCCATGATCATATTTGTGACCTGTCTCCAAAATGAGAAAAGATATGCATCCCAACAATTTGTCTTTGTCAAATAGGAACTAGATGCGGGCCTAAAATATCTGGGGTTCAAACTGAAACCAAATGGCTATCGCGTTGCCAACTAGGCCTGGCTCATTGCAAAGATTGATAGAAAAATAAACATTTGGCAACAACGCTAGCTCTCCAGGGTGGGTCGGCTCACTTTGATAAAATCAGTGCTCGAGGCGATCCCGTTTTACTAGATGACTCTGGCTTGGATCCCAAAAGGTATTCTAAACAGGATACAATAAATCTGTTGTAGCTTTCTCTAGAGGGGACAACACACAGGGAGGACTTTTGCCTGGGTCCGCTGGGACAAGATTGGGAAGCCTAAAAAATTGGGTGGTTGGGGCTTAAAAAACCTTCAGTCCTTCGCAATGGCCCTTATGGCAAAAATGGGCTGGCAAATAATCAAGTCAGAAAGCCTATGGCAAGAGGTAATATATTTCAAATACATCCACCCCCTCTCAATTATGGAGTGGATCCGCAGTCCCAGTATATCCTTTGTTGGTGCTTCCATCATCTAGAAGGCAATCTCCCAATCTTTCAACATCATTAAGCAAGGGCTAGCGGGAATGCCCATATCCTTCCTAGGGCCCTTCAAAATTTCCTCTCAGGGACAGGAATCACAAAGATCGCTCATATTGTTGTCGTCGGTTTGGACCCTTGGATGCCTCAACGATGGCTGGATCACAGAGAATTGAACATTCCAGACAGATGGTCCAGGGTCTAGAATCATTTCATTGGGGCTTTAGAAAAAGCCAAAATCAGGCTCGCTGAAAAATAAGACGAGCTCATCTAGGCCACTGCCCCTCAGGGATAATACTCTCCAAAAGTTGGCTATGCTGCTCTTATGACAAAGGGGGGAAATGGTATAATTAGCTAGTCGTGGCGCCACCTTTGGAAATTAAAATCCTCCCCAAAACCCAAGTTGTTCATGTGGTGTATACTCACAAACAAAGCCCCAACTGAGTTAAACCTCATGAAGCAGGCTTTTCATGGTCCCTCAAGATGTTGTTTCTACAAATCCAATGTTGAGGATATGAATCATCTCTTCCACTTATGCCAAGTTATGGCACAGTTATGGTCCCATATAATCTCACTCCTTCATTTAAAGAAAATCTGGTCCGGCCAAAATTTCGAGGAAGCATGGCACCATTGGTGGTCTGAGGCTCACACTCAAAAAGACGGAAATTTGCCCCTGATTGTTTGTTGGGGAATTTGGTTAAACAGAAACTGAATTATCTTCAAAGATGCATAGATCAACTGGCTAACCAATAGTACCAACTTTGTGGCCATTTTTAATTTGATTCTAGATTCCCCGGACAACAAGTCGTTGCAGGTCATTACTCCAGAAACCTTTGATACTAATTTACCGTGGGGTTATTTTGATGGTTTTGCCCAAGCCGAGGGTTGTGGGGGGGGATTTATTCTACACATCAATGAACATTTGTCTTTCAGAATCCAAGTTGGCCTTGGCAGGGGCACTAATAGTTTTGTTGAGCTTCACATTCTAAAACACCTTCTCTTATTTGCGCGAGAACAAAATTGTCAAAAGATTCAAATCTTTGGGGATTCACAGCTTGTAATAAATTGGATTAATGATGTATATCATTGTCACTTCCACACACTCAGGGACACTCTCAATGATGTCTTTACACTAAAATCACAATTTGATTTTATTATATACTCTCATATATACAGGGAAAGGAATGATATTGATTATCGTTTATCCAAATAGTCTGCGCAACTGAACAGGGGTCAATGGATTATTCAGGAGTTCATAGATGGTGATTTTTATCAGTTCCTCCAATGTCCATTCATTGAGATGAATGGGAATCACTCAGAATGATCACTCTGGTCATTCAATGTTTATTTTGATTATGTCGTATCTGCTTTTTGGACATTGATACGTATTTAGTTTTTCTTGACTGTTATATTTTCTCTGTGCAACTTAGTTGTAATTTGTATATATGGTTACGAACTCTAATGAATGGACCCTACTATGAATGCATCTCATACGTGCTGAATGATATAACATGTAATTTTATTAATATATTAATGAAATTGCGCCTTTTTCCTTGGAAAAAAAGACATTGCACAAAATATCGTAAGTATTCTTATTTATATTTATGTGTTTGGTGTTATTGTAATTGTATCATTATATTTTTCATAACTTAGTTATTATTGACATGTTATATTTTGTTTGACAGAATTCTACTAAGCGTATTTCAATTATGTTGGGGGAATTTATTTTATAGAGCGATGTATTATGAATGTTGTCAACAGTTTCTACTCAGGGTCAGAAGAAGATATGACAAATAAGCAAAAAAAGTACTTCATGATGCTACAAGACTACATACAAGGGATCAAAAAAGAATGCCTATAGTGGATCAATCTAGTAAAGTTAGACATGTTACTTTTGAAGATGAGGAAGTTGAAGCTGAAGTTGAAGCTGAAGAATATGTTGTCATTACTGAGGATGAGATTAGAACTGATGTTAGAAAGGAGAAGAGCCATAAAAGACCAAAAACAAAAATGCCCAAGAATGTCTCCCTTTTAGTTGATGATGAGGATATTGCTTATGTAGAAGAAAATATGATAACCGATAGCAGGAAGAAATTAAAAGTTGTTCATTTTGGAAAAATCATGGCCAGCAGTGAAGATCCTAGTGAAAACTCAAAAGGAAGGAGGGAAATCATTACACTAAGAGATGATTTGGAGGATGACATTATTAAAACAAAACAAAATTCCATTCAACGTTTGTTGACGAAGACAAACTTAATTGAGGGTGGTCGTACATTTCAACTTAATGTCAGCCAAATCTATAATCCAACTAAAGGACAATTTAAATATCAAATTAGAAAGTCACACCACTTGCATCTTCACAATTTGAAAACATTGATGAGGTATAATCCATATGCTCATGTGGTTGATTATGTGCTTCTTGTTGATCCAATTCAAGTTCCCAACAAAGAAACATTTGATAAGTCAAAATGTTTTAAATACAAATATTATGTACTTGGGGGGAACCATTCTGTAGAAGCTCAAAGGCAATTGATGGATGAATATCCCAATAACCCACGTTTTGAAACAATGAAATGTATCGTTTATGTTGGTTTAACAAATACAGAAGCAAAGTTATTGGCATGGGATCATAATATAGATAATGAGTATAGGATGTTTATGAATTTCATCCAAAGGGTTAGACTTATTCATAATGAATTTGAAGAAGATGTGGTGGGGATAAGACAAAGGTTAGTATATCCTTTTGGAAGGAATGTTGTATAGAAATAGGTTATCAAGTTCAGGAAAAAATCAATTCAAAAGGTGGAAAAGTAAATTCTGAAATATTCGTAGGTATGGATAAAATTTTCCAGTTTGCATTTAGAACTGGAGAAGTATGGGAATTGATTAATGAGATTTTCAACATGTGGGAGAACATTGGCATAAAAAAACCAGAAGGTCAAAAAGTTTAAACCATTGATATGTACCAGTGGTAAATCTGGTCTTGAAATGAAGCTTCTTCCAGAAGATATGAATATTGCACCTTGGAGAGCATTGCAAGGAGTGAAGGATGAAAAGCTTGTCAAAATAATATTATCTCGTGTGAATTTGGGTGAATTATCATTGGACAAACTGTGTGAGGAATTTCAAAAATAAGTTTGTTGATTCATATATTAACATTTTTTACTTTATTTATTGATTCACAAGATTTATATGAGAACACAAGAACCAATGGTTAAATTTTTTAATGAAGATAGTTGGGATGATGTTGTACACAACTACCGAGATTCAAGCTCTACATCAACACTAAAATATTTGTATCTTGCATTTAAAAAGGTATGTTGATTTATACATTCATTTCTATTCATGTGTATAATATTTTTATTTTATAACTTATACATATATTTATTTATTTCATTAAAGACGAAGAAGGATGCAAATGGAGCACCAGATAGTTTCAAAAGCTTTATTGAAAAAATTAAGATGGAAAGGCTGAGAAGCAGCGTCTTAGTAATGTTGAACTTGATCCTAGTCTTACTCATTTCATTTGAAATGGGCCCAAGGCTATCCAATATTAATAATACATGGTGATTGTGAAGACATTGCAAAACTCATACCTAAAAGGAATTATTCCCTAGTTATTGCAGATATTCCTCATGGTTTCAATATCCCAAACATTGGATATGATAGTGACCCTTATACTTATCAAGTTTTTAGTAAAGTGGTTGTGGGATTTCTAGAAGTCACAACATCACCATTTTGGAGATTTGTGACATTTCATTCAAACACACAATTTGCAATGTTATTGACAAGCTTCAAGGGAAAATAAAACTCAAGGATGCAACTTGCATGGTAATATGTTAAAATTGTATGTTTGATTAATGTTAAAAAAATCATTTATGTACAAGTTAATTGAACTTTTACTATTTCTTGTTACACGGAAAAGTCAAACCTTATTAACCACGGAGATCAACCAATTATAAGTGATTGTGAGTTCATCCATGTTGAATGTTGGACAAAAGATGATAGTTATAAGCCTATGCTTTTGAATCAAGTAGATGGAAAGAGTCATAGCCAAGTATTGGTTCATGATGTTGTTGTAAAAAAACTAACATATGAAGATAAAGAAGCAAAATGAGAGATAGTTAACATTTATCAAAAACCACAGTCATTGATTAACTATCTTATAGATTTATGTTCAAATGAAGGAGATTGGGTTTTGGATTTATTCTCAGGCTCATGTAAGTTTTATTATATAAAATTGAATTTCAATATCTTCTTTTTTAATTTTTATGTGTTTATACTAATTTACTTAATTATTTCTTTTGTACTTGATGATTAGGTACAACACTAGCATGTTTCCTACAAAAAGGAAGAAATTGCATTGTCATTGAAAAGGACACTATACAATGCAAATTTATTCAACAAAGAATTAATATTCTTCAATTTCTTTCAGATGCAATGCAAGAAGTTGGTTTGAGGAAAGGGGATTTTAATGAATCATGTGTGGCAAAAAAGGCGAAGGAACCTCAACCACCATTAGATGGAATGATTGGAAAGATGTACATTGAGAGAATTGCAGACATCAAAGATACATCAGAAGAGGAAAATGACCAAACTGAAGCATAAAATATTATGGAAGAAGACAACGATGAAACTCTAGAAAATGAAGAGTATGGATTATGTGGTATTATTTATTAAATTTAAGTTATGCTTGGAAATCAAACTCAATGTTTGTAACTATTAATTAGTTATACTTGTAATGTTTTGACTTTGAGATTTTATGAGAGAAATTAGTATTCAGTTATTGTTGTTATATGTTTTATTTGTATTATATGGTTTTTACTTTAATTTTTATGTGAATCATTTTTTTTTTTTAAACTGTGATTATTATTATTATTTTTTGACATGAAATTCATAAAAATTGTTATTTTTTAGACATTTTTTTGTTAAATTTTTCCTATAAAAATTGTTTATTTGACATGCCATTTTTGTCAGGCCAGGAGGTAACTCCTCAAACTAAATTGTGATTGTGCATTAAGGTTGATCATAGATATATACATGGAGGGAGAGACTCTTGGGATTCATCTCCCAATGTCTATTCATATTCCATCTCTCCTTATTTTCTATTTGCACTATTTACACATATTCACCCAATCCCAATGATTAGGTGTCAACATTCCCCCCCTTAATATGAAGGGAGGCTTGTGATTCCAAGCATCGTTCCGAATATTTCGAACTTTCCTCTTCCAAACGCTTTGGTGAAGATGTCTGTCATATTCTCATTTGTGGAACAATGGCATAGATGGATTGTCTTTGCATCAACATGACGTCGAATCAAATGGTATTTTGTATTGATGTGCTTCGATCGATCATGGAACTTTGGGTTCTTGGCCAATTTTATTGCAGAAGTGTTATCAATCATGAGTGGAGTTGAATGCACTTGTTTCACATGTAAATATTCCAAAATTTTCCTGAGCCACACAATTTCCTCTGTTGCTTCAGTTGTTGCCACATATTCTACCTCTGTTGTGGAATCTGCAGGAACTGATTGTTTGCGTGACCTCCAGGAGACAACTCCTGATCCAAGAATCATAGCATAACCTAAAGTAGATACCCCATTTTCTTTATCTCCATCAAAGTTTGAATCAGAGTATCCAATCAAGATGAAGTCACCCACCTGTGTATACTTAAGTCCAAAGTCTTGAGTTCCCTTCAAGTACTTTAGAATTCTTTTCGTATCAGACCAATGTCCCTCACAAGGCTTTTGCATAAACCTAGAGAGGATTCCAATAGGAAATGAAATGTTTGGTCTGGTAGTATTCAGGTAGTTGAGACTTCCTACAAGTTGTCTATACTTTGTTTCATCCTCAAATTCTTTTCCGTCATTCGATGTGAGCTTTAAGTTATGTTCCATTGGAGTAGTCAAAGGTTTGCACTCAGCCATGCCAAACTTGTTCAACAGATCTCCAATGTACTTCTTCTGAGACAAGAATATAAACTTCGAATGTTGAGTTACTTCAATATCGATATAGTAGTGAACATACCCCAAGTCTGTCATTTCAAAACCTTTCCTCAAATCCTTCTTTATGGATGCAATATAGCTCTCATTGTTCCTTGTCATCAAAATATCATCTACATACACCACAAGATATACAATTGTTTTTCCAACTTTCTTGAAAAACAAAGTTGCATCATCAAGATCATAATGTTTGAAGTTGAGTTTCGGAAGATGCTTTGTTAACTTCTTGTACCAGGCTCACGGTGCTTTCTTGAGGCCATATAAGGATTTTATAAACTTGCATGCTTTATGTTCTTGACCCTTCACAACAAATCCTTCTGGCTGAGACATAAAAACATTCTCTTTCAGATCTCCATTCAAGAAAGCAGTTTTTACATCCATTTGATGGACTTTCCAACCATTCTAAGCTTCCAAGGTGTAGAGTGTCTGGATGGTAGCCCATTTTGTTGTGGGGGGGAAATTATCCTCATATTAGACCCCTTCCTTTTGTGCAAAACATTTTGTCATGAGTCTGGCTTTGTGCTTGTCAAGTGAGACATCAGCTTTATACTTGTTCTTGTAGACCCACTTGCAACCTATTGTTTTGGTTCCCAATGGAGAATCAACCAGCTTCAAAGTGTCATTCTTTATCAAGGCATCATACTCCTTTTGCATCTCTTCTTTCCATTCATCATGAGAAGCGACTTCTTTGAAGGAAGTTGGTTCAAAATCTGAAGACAAATTCAATTCACATTCATAAGAAACATCCATATCAACAGATGAATTAGAATCATCTACATCACCTTCATTTTCCCTGGTTGAATTTCTTGTTCCTATCTTTCCAACCTCATCAGGATGAACACTTTCAAGTGTCTTTGTCATCCATTTTAGAGGACATTTCTGAGATGGCTCAGGCTTCTCAATTAACTGAGTTGGCGTTGAATCAAGATTGAGCCTCTTAATTTTGTCAATCACATCACTCAAAGTGTCATTAGTGGCTGGAGCTTCATGTGGGGGAGAGAGTACTTCAGAAGAAGATTCCATAAATTGATCCAGTATGGGAATCCCCCCTTCAAGATGTGGAATCTCATTATTAAATTCTTGAAAGGACTTGCCATGTATGAATCTATCCAAGCGATCAAGTTGTCGCTCAACAACATTGTCAGCCTTGGAAGATTCAAGAAAGATCACATCCCTAGACACTACAAACTTCTTATTAACTTCATCATAGAGACGGTATGCTTTGGAGGTATTTGAATACCCCAAGAAGATACACTTACGACTCCTTTCACTAATTTTGTTTCTTTGTTCCTTAGGTATCAAGGCATAACAAGTGGAACCAAAGACCTTGAGATTCTTTACCGAAGTAATGTAGCCATACCACATTTCATAAGGGGTCTTGTTTCTAATAGCATTAGATGGACACCTATTCTTTACATACACAACACTTAGAACTGCATCATCCCAAAACATCAATTTTACATTCTTGAAAAATAGCATGGAACGTACCATATTTAAGATTGTCTTATTCAATCTTTCAGCTACTCCATTTTGTTGGGGATTATAAGGCACATTTGTTTAATGTTTGATCCCATGGTGGCGAAGATAGTTTTGAAATTCATTTTAAGTGTATTATTTTCCATTATCAGTGTGAATAGAGCCAATATGAGATTGTGCATCATTTTCAATCCATGCATGAAAGTTCTTGAATGTTTGAAAAGCATCATATTTGTTCTTCAATAAATAAACCCCAACACATTCTGGTGTAGTCATAAATAAATGTCATCATATATTTATTTCCATTTGCATAAGGAACTGGCATTGGGCCACATAAGTCTGAATGAATAAGTTCAAGTTTTCTATGTGCTATGGAATGTGAATCATGAAAAGATTGTTTTTTGTGATTTCCTAAGATACAAGCATCACATTGCTTAATTTTCCTAGGAATTGTAGGAAAACTAGTAACACCACTTTTCTTCAACATACGGAGGTTGTCATAATTCAAGTGTCCAAATCTAGCATTCCATAAAAGACTTGATGGAAATGTACCTTCATCATAATGAGAATTGTATGAGAAGTTTTGTGCACGAGCAGAGGTACCTTGCAGCTTTAGAAGTCTTTCTTCTTCTATCCCCATCATGACAAGTGAGTGATCTTATGTTTTTCTGACCTCAACCTTGCCATCAAACATATGAATGGAGTGTCCTTGTTGGCAGATGTGGACCAAAGACAACAATTTTCTCCTCAGCTCCGGGAGATATAAAACATCATGCAGAAGAAAGTTTGGAAGACCAGGCAGTTTGAGCCTGATTGTGCCAAGCCCTGATGACTTGAGTTTTGACTTGTCTACAAAGTATATTGCTCCATCAACATTGTCAGTAAATTCTTCAAAAAAATATCTTCTAAATTTCATGTGGCAAGTTGCTCCTGAATCAAGCGACCAACCATTTTTCCAAGTAGCAAGTGAAGCATTAAACAAGTCTTCAGTTACTCCAATATTACAATGCGCCACAAAATAGTGAGTGGATTCGGGTGCTTTACCTTTAAAAAGTGTGTGGAATGACCTATTAAAGAGTTTTTCAAACCCAACATTTTGAACTTCAAAGTGACTCCATCATCAGGGGGGCGCCTAATATCTTGAGAAGATTTAATTAAAAGGAGCTAATGATTTATATGTATCT
Source organism: Pinus tabuliformis (assembly GCA_031772625.1). Classification (NCBI taxonomy): domain Eukaryota; kingdom Viridiplantae; phylum Streptophyta; class Pinopsida; order Pinales; family Pinaceae; genus Pinus; species Pinus tabuliformis. Next base: position 276,649,520 of record CM062805.1, on the reverse strand, counting down.
GTATTTAAGTGAATAAATTTTCTGGGAAATGACTTAGTCGGCTAAATATTATTATGAATAATATATTAATTAATCTAATATGTAATAATTTATATAACTTTTATTTAAATATTTAGTATTTAATCTAATATATTTTCTTACTAGCTTATGTCGGAAGTTTACTTATTATATGTAGTGAAAGGATTAGTTAAAAAAGTAATTATTAATTATCATGATATGTGGTAGAGTATATGCTTATCATTTATTAGATTATGTATTTTAGCATATAAATATTATTGTAATCATTTGGTATATAGCATATATTTAAATATTTAGTATTTAATCTATTAGTTTATGTAGTTTATTGATGCTTATAAGATGTAATGGGAGGAATTTAATTATCATATGTTGAGAAAGTTATAATTGTGAATATTTAGTTATCATAATAGAGGTTGTGCTTATCATTTTTAATTAAATGTTAAAAATAAATAATGTAACCTATAAATTTTTAAATTGTAATTAATTAAAATTAGGAAGAATTAGTTAGTTTTATGATTTGAATGGTTTTATTAACAAAGGTTTCCAAGTATTGCTTATTTTTAAGCCATCATCTAGGTTCATGTTGTTTTTTCTTTTTTCAATTTCTATTGCTTCCTTAATTTTCCTTTTTAAATGATGGTCTTCTTTTATGATGAGTTTGGCTTCCTCTATACAGATGTGGTGTGAGGAAGAGCAAGCATGCTTTGCTAAGGCAAATTTTGAGGCTCTATCTCTACAAATATCGACAGCATGTTCTTTAAGTCTGATGATGAGGGATCTACCAGTTTCTCCTATGTATTCTTTTCTGCGGGAGCAGGGGACAATGTATACACCTTTTTGTAAACTAGGGTTTATAGGGTCTTTGACAGAGTCAGTTAGTTTTCTTATGGTGTTGTGGGGAGTGAAGGCTACATTGATATTATGTTTTTTTTTAATTTTTGCAATCTTATCAGTGGTACCTTTTATGTAAGGAAGGGCGATTTTTGGAGTGTCAAAGGGTATTTTCTTATTTTCCTTTCTTTTTAGGGTTTGGTGGATGGTTTTGTTGATGGTGTGTTTGTTGTAACCATTCTTTTCAAAGACTTTGCGGAGATGGTCAAGTTTAGGATATAGGTGTTCAGGGTCTGATATTCTGGAGGCTCTAATAGTTAGGGTTTTTATAATACCTGATTTTTGTTTAGGATGGTGATGGGAATTTGCATGCAGGTATCTTTCAATGTGAGTTTTCTTCCTGAAGGCTTGGAAGCCAAGCTTCCCATTTTTCTTGGTTAGAAGGATATCAAGGAAGGGGAGTTGGTTATCTTTTTCGATCTCAATAGTGAACTTTATGTGATCTGAGAGGTTGTTAATGTGAGTAAGGAAATTTTCCAACTTATCTTTCCCGTGGCTCCATTTAGTGAATACATCATCAACAAATCTTTTCCATTCTTCAGGAGAATAAGGAAATTTGTTCAAAGTATTCCATGTAGATGTTGGCTATTATAGGAGATAAAGGAGAGCCCATGGCTACACCATGGGTTTGTTCATAAATTTTACCTTTAAAAATGAAATAAGAAGATTTCAAGCAAAGGCTTAAGAATTCTATAGTTTCTTCATCAGTTATTTTCCTCATGACATTGATGGCTTTGTCTATAGGAATCATTGTGTACAAAGATACAATGTCAAAGCTCACTAAGAGGTCTTCATCATTTATTTCTAGGTTTTTTATCCAGTTTATGAATGAGGTGGAATCTTTTATGTAAGAGGAAGTGTTTCCAAATAATGGTCGGAGTTTTTTGGCTAGGTATTTAGCAGATAGGTAGGAGAACCTATGGTGTTTACTATAGGTCTTAGGGGGATGCCAGATTTATGGATTTTTGGAGCACCATATATTCTAGGAATGATAGAGTTGCTTGGAGTGATCTTCTTTTTGGTGAAAGTGTCAAGCGAAGACTCTTTAATTTTCTTAGTGACTCTATTAAGAATTTTACTGCTCAGATCTTTATCAATGATTTTGTAGCATCCACTTTGGTTTAGATGTTCTTCCATTTTTTTATCGTATTTTGACATGTCCATGATTACCGTTGCATTACCCTTGTCAGCTTTTAAAATGACTATGTCTTTGTTAGATCTGAGAGTATTTAAGGCTCTTTTTTCTTCTTTGGTGATGTTACAGGTAGGAGGTTTGGCATTTTGCAAAATTTGGGCGGCGTCTTATCTAACTTCTTCACCTTCAATTGAGTTGAGATCTTTTACCTTTCCCTTTGGCTTAATTTCGTTCCTTCTCAATTCTATCCCAAGGAAACTTACTTGTGGATTCATCATGTTCGTCTCTATTGCAACATATCCAATGAAGATCAGACTTTTCTCCTTGGAACTGTCTGCCCCCTACCTCTAAAATTCCTTCTTCCTCTACCTCTTTGACCACCTCTTCCTCTAGAAGAAACTTATGCATGATTCTTCTCTGGGGCGGCGAGTTGCAGATCAGATCTATACATTTTGGTGCAAGATATGCAAAATCTAATTGCATATCTAGATTCTTTGTGAATTAATAGCCGATTTCAAAAAAAAAATCGGTTGAATCGGAGTCCGGATGAAGGAGATATCGTTGATCTAAAAATCAGTGGGGTTGCAGATAATTTTTCACGACAGCGAGTTTGCAGCGCAGATCTGGACGACTTGGTGCAATATCTACAAAATCTAATTGTAGATCTAGATTCTATGTGAAAAAATACCCGATTTCAAAAAAAATCGGTCGAATCGGAGTCCGGATGAGGGAGATATCGCTGATTTTAAATCAGCTCTTTTTGTAGAAATTTTGGTGACGGCAGGAGAGTTGCAGCCTAGATCTGAAATTCTAGTGTCTGGATCAGGATTTCTATCACACGCGCAGATGCGGAATGATTGTTCCATTTCCGAAAATAGGTCATAATACGAATTCTAAACAATATTGATGGAATTGTGACCATTTCAAATTTTCGCCAACTTTTTTTGCGATGGCGGGCCTAGGTCAGAATTTCAGGGACTTGTATAAATTTGATGGCTCTCATCCAACCAAATGGCTAGCACAAATGGAGAAATATTTTAGATTGAATTACATCATGGATGATGAGACTCAGTTGAGTGTGGGAAAAATGTACTTGGACAATGAAAAACGGCAATGGTGGCAATGGCATCAACGTTGCTATCGAAGGCCCTTGACTTGGGACACATTCACAAAAGATCTTATGGACCACTTTGACCGTAAAGCTAATCTTGTGGATAAGCTCACACAGACAGACACACAACCTAGCAAAGATTTTATTTTAAAGAAGGAAACCAATGAACCTAAAGGGTTATTTTCTGCTGGTATCTCCTTATTGCAGGTTCATGGATTGATTCAGAAAGAGAAGATCATTGTTTCTATAAATCCGAGTTGCAAGCAAAATCTCATAAATGTCAACTTGGAAAAAAAATTGCAAATTCCAGCAAAACACATTGAAAACACACAAGTGGATGATGAGAATGTTCAAATCCAATTTCTATGGATAAGTATGGGTTGCATAGTGATTTTTATGCTTCAGATATGGATAACATGGATGTTGTTTTGGGATACCCTTGGATGGAATCAGTGGGTACTATCAATATTAATGTACAGAAGAAATTCCTGAAGCTCTGGTATAAAAAGAAGAAAATTACATTACAGGATATTTCCATTAATAAAAAGGTAGAGTCCAAGGAGGCTGAAGCAGAAGATGTTCCAGGGTCTGACATATTAGATGATGAGCCAGTGATGATAGACAATCAAACACAAACAGAGGCTGAAGCAGAAAAGGTTACAGGTGCTGATACATTAGAGGAGGGCTCAGTGGTTGAAGTAATATTGAAAGATAAGACACTACAGCAGGCACCACAACATGCACCAGATAACAGTCAGGCTCCCGTAAGGGGTGAATTAAAGAAAAAGCCATCATGGGTTAAAACTTCAACATATCATCACCCACATCACCCCGCAAGACAACCATCAAGATGGCAACCAATTAGCCACACGGACAACAACCCCCGCGCGATATATAGAGAGGAGTGAAGATCCACCTACTACACATCAACACAGAAGAGCTACCACAGTCAACTTCCATCTCAAGCGAGCGAGGCACCAGCGAGACCGAGGGTTCACCTTTCTCTTGGATGGCTAGATGCACGTGCATGGTACTGGTGGACTACTCTTTTGAGTAGATTTTATTATTTGTGTTCTTCCCATGTTTTGGGGACGAAACATGCTAAGGGGGGTGGAATGTTATATACCTAGGGGGGATAGTATGGGGTACCAAAGGAGATACCCAAGGTAATAATGTAATAATGGGATGGGCCATAGTAATAAATAAGGTGGTTAACATGTAAGAGACCACAAGTAGTTAGTAATAATGTAATGGGCCCATGGTATTAGTTTGATGGTATGAGGGAACCATGGTAATGACCCATGGTATTGTATGTATGAGGCCTATATAGAGGCTAGAGACTCCACGTCAAGGAGATTGTCAAGGAATATTGTCAAGGATTATTATATGAACAAGCATATGGCTTGTGGAGTGTTCTCCTTCCTTAAGGAGTGAATGTATGGTGTTGCCCTACCTTAAGGGTTTGATCAATAAATAATCATTTCATATTATTTCTGGGTTTATTTGCATTGTCTTATATTTTATTATCAGATCTATAATATTTCTGGGTTAGATCTATAACAAGTGGTATCAGAGCTATAACAATCGATTCAACCGATTTTTTTTTTTTAAATCGGTTATTTTTTCACAAAAAATCCAGATCTGCAATTAGATTTTGCATATCTTGCACCAAAATGTACAGATCTGATCTACAACTCGCCGTCCCAGAAATCCTGCAAAAAAAAAAAAAAATCCACTTTTCTGCCCAAGAAAGAGCTCTGATACCACTTGTTATAGATTTGATCCTAAAATATAAGACAATGCAAATAAACCCAGAAATAATATGAAATGATTCTTTATTGATCAAACCCTTAAGGTAGGGCAACACCATACATTCACTCCTTAAGGAAGGAGAACACTCCACAAGCCATATGCTTATTCATACAATAATCCTTGACAATATTCCTTGACAATCTCCTTGACATGGAGTCTCTAGCCTCTATATAGGCCTTATACATACAATACCATGGGTCATTACCATGGTTCCCTCATACCATCAAACTAATACCATGGGCCCATTACATTATTACTAACTACTTGTGGTCCCTTACATGATATGGGTTAACCACCTTATTTATTACTACGGCCCATCCCATTATTACATTATTACCTTGGGTACCTCCCTTGCAATGACTCAAGATAATTTGAATAAGTGGGATATAGTTCCTTGACATAAGCCATGAGAGGAATGTCTAATCAATGAACACCAGTGGCTTTGATGTCATGCATAATAGATCTTACTTTTGATGCTAAATCAAGTGGACCATCAATTTTCAATTCAAAGCTGAGCAATTTAATCATCAATTGGACAACTTCAAGTTCAAAGTATGAGTCGTAGAGTTCCTTCAACTTCTGTAAGGCTTCAAAAGCATTTGAAAATGGTGAAATATGGTGACTCACCTCTTCATTTATAGATGTTTCAATCAAGGCATAGGCCTTATTATTCTTGTTTTCCCAAATGGAAATCTCCTTATTTGAAGTGGGCTTTGCAGGTTCATTATCTCTTTCTCCCACACAAACTCCTTTCCACAACTCATTGAAAATGAGAGTGTGTTTTATCTTCCGTGACCATTCAGGATAGTGCTCTTTTCCAGAGATAACTACTCCAACAATAGATATCAATGAATGCATTTTAAAAATGTACTTTGCTACCAATATTATAAATAAATAAATAAAAATAAAACTAAAAAATTACATTTTTGGTGGTAAAAACTACAATTTTGACATATATAGCAAAGGTATATATGAGGGAGGGCTTATATGGGGAAGGGTTTATATGAGGGGAAGGTTGTATGATGGGAGGGCTTATATGGGGAGGATAGTTCAGGCCCCACGGTTATGACTGTCGGGACACGTTATATATTAAAAACCAGTAATATATGGACCAAACAGTAATATATGGTATGCGGGTGGTGCAGTATTGAAAGAACACAGTATTAAAACGCATATGACTGTCGAGCCACACAAAAACGTATATATTAAAAAACCGCCAGATGTGGGAGGGAGGTATGTTGACCAATGTAAACCACCAACATAAACCAGGAGGTATGTTGACTGGGAGTGGGAGGTATGTTAAATGGACAACATGGAGGCCAACGTTATGTTAGAGGTGGTAGTACAACTGTGCAGAGGAGTTGTATTAAATGGACAGTGTAGGGTGGTATTGGACCAGCGTTTATATATTATGCAGCAAGTGTTGGAGTTGTATTATGGATACACGTATTATGGAGTGGAATATTTATTATGGATATTGAGTCATTTCATGCTAGCGGTCAAATAACGTAACAACAGAGTGTTCAGCGTTCAGAGGGGACAACGTTCATATAACGTATATGAGGGAGGGTTAACCAGAGCGGTGATATGGGCCAGGTGTGGTATGGGTCAGGCGTGCATTCAATGTAATAGGAGAAGAGGTATGGGTGATTGTAGGGAGTGGTATGAGGGTCAGCATTCATGACTGTGGAGAGTGATATGATACCGGTGTGAGGTTTTTTTTTAATACTGTGACAAAGGGAGAGTGTGGTAATGCGGAGGTATGACTTGTGTCTGTTTTTAATAATACTAAGACAAGAGGAGAGTGTGGTAATACAAAGGTGCCTGGACGGATTTTTTTTTTCCAAAAACACTTAACACAGTGACCCTGCATCATGGTGAAGCCCAATTTTTTTAATTAGCAAAGTAAAAAAAGTTAATTTCACTTCTTACGAAAAAAAATTGCATATAACACTGTCATTCATTCATCAACCATCAAATAGACAAGCTTCTAAATTGGCTTACCACACACAAACGCCATTGATCCTGAACAAGAGTCACACAACACTTCCAAGAAGTGCAACAACTCACAGCAACTAGTAATTCTTGCTTGCCAGGCTACAAAAAAAATAAAGACGACCCAAGAAAATCCAATGAGGAGGCCAAAAACGCAATTTTTTTATTTTTATTTTTTTTAGACTGCGGGACGGAGGTGACAGTTCCACAAAAATATGCAGAACATCGGCAGAAGGGAGTTACAAGGGCAGAAAGGGAAGCCAAAAATGGAGTTGGCTCTGATACCATGTGAGTGTTAGGAACACTGGGGGGGGTGAATCAGTATTTATTATTTTTTGTTCCAGTGATTGCCAAAAGCATATATAGATATGTATATGTATACACTGAACACAGAAATCAACAGCTGGAATGAATGTTTTATTAAAACGCAAGACAGTGCAATGAAATAAATACAATATAAGTATCTCTAACTGTGAGTAGTTGCCAAGCTCCAACTTGGACTTCAGAGAGGCTCCAACCTCCAGAGCACCAACTCTGTTTTTCCAAGACACCGATCTTGGACTTAGGAGCACTCCCAAGGACTTCAATCTTGTTCAATTCTGAGGCTCCAACCTCTTGGGCTCCAACCCAAGTTTTGTATACACTGGTGTGTTGTTGCACTCTTTTTAGCTTCCGCTGCTTCTGCTGCCCCCTTTGCCTCTACTGCTTCCACTATCTCAAACTCAGGTTATACCATACACCAATAACCACATCAGTTCTCTGTTTTTGCTGCTTTTATACATTCCATGCCTCTGTCCATTCATTTCCTCTTTCTTGTTGGCTCTTTGGCTTCCTCAATGCTTGCTTACCCTGTCAGTTACCTCCTCTCTTGCTTGCTTCTTCGGCTTCCCGGACTTCAGTTCCCTCTGTCTATCCAACCGTTCCAATATTCAAAGGATAAATATATCAAAATTGTAACAACACTTCTATTTTGCTCATGATCGCAGGCAAACACTGGAGCCGCTTCATTTAACAGACAGCCACATCTTATCCCAATCATAATGGCCATGATTCGGTCTCCCGCACTATCGGGACTGTTCCTTACAATATTTTTGCCTCAGAACCCAACGCACGGCATTTTTGAGTTACATAGGAAATATATGAAAAAAACAGGCGAAAAAGCGCTAAAGGCGGACTTCAAATTTTAATTCACCCGCATTTAAACCTGTATCGGGTCCGCCTTGTAATCGCAATCGGCAGTCGCCAATGGCCGATGGCCGATGGGCCGATCCACTTGTAGATGCGATATTGCATTGGACCATGTTTTATATGCCTGTCGAGTCCGCATGCTTATCGCAATCGGGGACTGCCCTTGGCGGAGGTCCGATGCAATATCGCTATCGGCAATCGCAATGACCCACTTGACACTGTATCGCCGCTCCCGAAGTTCCGATGCGACATTGTGTGCCGGACCCAATATAGCTTCAACACTTCCGTGAATAAGGTTTCAAATCCTCCGATAGTGTTAAAGCTTATGTACACGCCTTAGCCTCCATTTGCGCCTCTGATAGTGTTAAACATACATATATGCATAGTTTTTGTTGCCGATGGTGTATTTGCATATATAACCAAGACTTCCACCTTTGTTTGCATTATATGCATATTTATATGGTTTTTAACCGTTGATAATGATAAAGCATGCATACATGGGTTTTACAGGCCCGATAACATAACTGGATATATCTATGTGAGTTCTGCTCCCGATGGTTGTGTATGCTCCCGATAGGCTCCCGATAGCTGTGTATGCTCCGATAGGCTCCCGATAGGCATATATGGCTCTATTTGCTGCATTTGCTCCTCCAATGGCTCCTCTTGTAGCTCCTCTTGCTCCAGTGTGGCTCCTCTGGCTTGTTGAAATATTAATTTCACCTGCACATTTATTTTTTACAAAAACAGCTGAAGAAAACCACCAAGCTCATCGGACCGCTTTTGTTGTGAAAGTGGTATTCCGTAAATCTCACCCGATGCAATAAAATTTTGCCACGCATCAACTGTACTTTTCACAAAACCACTTTCTCTCGGGATGTAACATTCGTTCTGTTTGGGCGAGCGATGATCGTTGGATTAGTATGAAGACTGTTCGTCGTCGGATCGAAGTCAAAGCTGGGTACGGTCAAAAAAAATTCCCAACATGGCTTGGTCTGCTCCTATGTGGCTCCTCTTGCTCCTCTTGGCTCCGTCTACTCCTCTGATGGCTCTGTCTCCTCCTCTTGAATATTGCCATATTGACATCAATGACAATCTGTGTCCAACAGTGAGGCCAGGAGGTAGCTCCTCAAACTGAATTGTGATTGTGCATTGAGGCCGATCATAGATATATACATTGAGGTAGAGACTCTTGGGCTTCATCTCCCAGTGTCTCTTCATATTCCAACTCTCCTTATTTTCTATTTATGCTATTTACACATATTCACCCAATACCAATGATTAGGTGTCAACAATTTTTAGCAAAAAATGTTGGAAATATTGAGAGGGGGGGTGAATCAGTATTCCTTAGCAATTAGCACTTTTAAATATTTTCAGAGCTCTAGTTAATCTTCAATTATTATTAATGTTTGTGCAATAATATCAATAAATAAAATAACATAGTAGGCACAAGAATTTTAGGTGGAAAACCCCCTTCGAGTCAAAAACCACCAAACGCTTTTTTAATAAATTCTTTAATCTTCAACCCCAACTGAAATGAAAGCAACAAATTCCTAGAATTCTAGAAAAGCATTCTTCTCTAGCTCCCACAGGAAGGACGCCCCAAGGCCCTGGTTTCTTTAGTAATCAACTAAATGGATGCCCCAACACCCTAGCGAGCCACAACTCGCCCTACCACCCTGAAGTGTTCACATGCCCCAACCTATAAGCAACTTCATACACCTGCCTAGCACCTCCCTGCCACCCTATAATGACTGAAATCAGACAAGACTATGGATTCCCAAACCAGGAACAACAATCCACTATACAATAAGATGTACAATGACTTTCGTGTACTTGACCAAATACCCTATCACTCTATGACCTGCAACCCAACCATGACATCATCCCAATAGTGACTCTTATACCTCCCAACATTGCCTCTTCGACTCTAGGCAGAATGACTCTTTTACAATATTTACAATGATGACTCTTTTACAAATGACTCTTTTACAACTTTACAATGATGACTCTTTTACAAATGACTCTTTTACAATTTTACAAAGATGACTCTTAGCCTTAACAATACTTCACGATATGTAGATGGTTGTCATGTCTTCAAGGATGTCCCTTTGCAATGATTCCTTCGATTTAATACTTTTTCTCTTGAATTCTTGCTTGATGTTGTACTTGAATCTTCTTCTACCTACATGCAAAATTTGCCCGGAAAAACCAATCCCAAGACAAAACAAAATACCCATCAACTTACCTCTGCCTACAAAACACATGTAAGTGCATAATAATGAATAAATACAAATAAAAATTGCAATGCATACCTAAAGTGTGCTTTTCACTTTAGTTGTTGACTTGTTGCAGCAGTAGACAAAGACTCCCACTCTTGATATAGGCCTGGACTCTATGCAAGACTATATCCAAAACTGACCTAAAGATATATAATAATAAAAATTGATGACATACCCTAGACTTGTGATGGACCAAGTTCTAAGTACAACAACAAAGACCATTCTATCAACTATGACAAGACAAGTAACATGTTAAAATTGGCAACCAGGGCAAAACTTCATGTGGGTCATCTTATTCATGGCTGATAATATTTTTATTAGATTCCTCTTGTCGAGAGGTGTAGGATTGATATAAAGATCATCCGATTCCGATAAGTATTCATGGAGATATGAATTTATTTTGATTATGGAATTATTATCAAGCCGACCTACAACTCATGTAGGCTCAGAAGCCCAACAGTGGCATCTATTCACCCACCAACGTTGTGTATAAATATAAGAGGACTTTTCCTCATTTGGACTCACTCATCTCATCACATCTCTCTCTCTCTCTACTACGCAGAAATGAGTCTCTTCTCTACTGCGCTGAAATGGGTCTCTCTCACACATGTGAAGCCGGAAACTGCTGAAACTGAAGCTGCAACTGCAGAAGTAAAGATTGACCTGCGTGGCCTAGAAGATCTCCTCTTTGGAACTGCGTTGTAGTTTCATCTGAACCTCCTCTGAAAGCCGCAACTTTTGGTAGTGGAATGAAGTCAATCCGATGAATGGTTTGCAAGATATCGACTGCCCTAGTTTGAAGCCGGAAACTGCTGAAACTGAAGCTGCAACTACAGAAGTAAAGATTGACCTACGTGGCCTATAATATCTCCTCTTTGGAATTGCGTTGTAGGTTCATCTGAACCTCCTCTGAAAGCCGCAACTTTTGGTGGTGGAATGAAGTCAATCCGACAAACGGTTTGCAAGATATCTTCTGCCCTAGTTTGATAATGAAGCCGCTAATGCTGATGTTATTGATCTAGGGTTTGCTACTACTGATATGAATCAGATTTATTGTACTATTTCTCTCTGCTGAATTATTGAAGATAAAAAAAGATTTGATCAAAGGGTTTCCCCACACATTGTGGGGTTTGTCCCTGGCTAGCCGCCACATCTTGTGTATCTTGTCTTGGCTTGTTTTCTGTCGATCGTTTAATGTTCTATCTGCACTTTACTTTATGTACGTGTGATTGCTAATCTTTGGAATATAATAAGGAAAAGAAGTAAATTTTTATAAGCATAGAACATACCATAACTTAACATGGTATCGGAGCTGAGGTGAAGACAAAGCCCGAGCAAGAGAAAGAGCAATCATCGAAGAGAATATTGGCAAGGCTATCCTAAAAGAACTATGGGGTCCTCAACACTCTTTCCTACTGAAGACAAGCTCCGTGAGAAAGCTGACTATCACGGATGGAAGATGTCTATCGATCTAACCCTTGAGAATCAAGGAGTGTTGGATCATGTGAGAGGCAATATTATTGAGCCACCATCAAATGCATCCGCTGCTGCCTGGAACAAATGAAAAAATGGAGAAGTCAAAACAATAGAAGATCATTCGGGACTCTATCGACAAGCACTTGGTGGCCTACATCTCTGAACTGGACACCTCCAAGGAAATCTACAATAGACTGGTGAGTTTATTTAATGTTAATGATGCAAATCAAGTTTTGTTTCTTAGAAATAAGCTGAGGGAAATCAAGAAGGGTAAAGATGAAAGTATGCAAGCATACTTCTTAAGAATCACCGAGATCAAGAACGATCTCCTATCTATTGGGGAAACTATTACTGACAGAGAAGTGGCACTCACAACTCTTGGAGGATTGCCATTTGAATGGTATGTGTTCAAGACTACTCTTTTGAACTATAATGTAATTCCTGGTTTCGAGGAATTAATGGCTAGATGCATTCAAGAAGAAACAAGGGAAGAAGAGCAAGAAATGCCCATGCCTAAAGGTCCTCCTACTGCCTTTTCTTCTCATGCTAAGAAAAGAAATAATTCCAGGACTAAATTAAAAGGAAAGGCTGGACCTAAGGCTAGAAGAAAATGACGATGTTACATTTGCGATAAAGCAAGTCACTATTTATGAGATCATGAGCATCATGATGAATGAGAGCATGGACATAAAGGGCAACATGAGATCATGGACATATAGGACAGCATGATGATGATGCACACTAGTTTGAGCAGCATTATGATGGATAAAATCATGGACAAGGGCAGCATGATGATAATCATGATTAGAGCAGCATGGTACAGTATGCAGTGGTGCAACTAGAAATCCCTCTGATGGCAATCAAAGGAATGACAAATTCAACAGCAAAGGTAAGAGGAGAGTTGGGAATCAAGGAAGAGGACAAGCATTCAAGAAGGCTAGAAATTCTAGGATGTATTAAATGCACCTAACCTCAAAAGGAACCTAGTGTCCATCTTGGCAATGGAAGACAGAGGCTACAAGGTAACCTTCAGCAATGGCAAGGTATGTATATGGAAAAATAATGTTAAAGATGCCTTTACTCTTGGGTTTAGTGTTGATTCATTATATCAGGTCGATGGAAGTCCGCTAGGTGTCATGTCTTGTGATACAACTCTTTAGTCTGAACTTTGGCATCAGAGGTTTGCCCACCTTCATTACAAAGATCTACCCGATGTAAGACAGATGATAACAGGGATGCCCGAATTCCAAGTAGAGAAAGAAGGTGTATGGCCAGGATGTGCCAAAGGAAAGCTCAAAAGGAGAGCATTCCCCTCAAGTCAAAGCAAGACCTCCGATATATTACAATTGGTTTACTCAGGCATACCTGAGGTTGGCATTAAGAGGGAGACTACTACACCACATACTCCTAAGCAGAATGGTGTGGCAGGAAGGAAGAACTGCATGATGATGGAAGCTGTCCGGGCCATGCTACATGATCAAAGACTTCCAAAGTTTCTATGGGCTGAAACTACAATCACCGCCGTATATGTACAAAATCGATGCCCTCATCAAGCATTGGGTTCCTAAACTCCTGAAGAAATGTTCACCACCGGTCAAAGGGAAGTCGTGATTAGTCATGATGTCACCTTTGACAAAGATATGGCTCTCAGCAAGGTGGACAATCTGCTGACTTTGAGTAGCTCTCAAGAAGCCGACACCAGGGAACCGAAAGAAAAGGATGATGAATCAATGCCTGATGTAGAAGAACCCATGGATCCGATTGATCCTCATCCACATGAGCCTTCCTCTTCCAAGAGGCCTTCATGGCTTAGGGGGATACTTGATGATGTTAAAGAGCATGCTACACCCTGAGGAACCTTCCATCAAAGTAAGAAACTTAACAGGTGTCAGGGATACCTGACCATCATGAGCACGATCATACAAAATGAACCTTCATCATTCTCAGATGTCATCAAGCATTAACTATGGAAGGATGTTATGACCATAGAATATGACCCTGGACAAGACAATTGTTACTTCAAAATGGCTTTACAAGATAAAGCATGCAGCAAATGGAAGTATGGAAAAGTATAAGGTTCATTTTGTTGCTCGTGGTTTATCCCAGAAGGGAGGTATAGACTATGATATTTGCACCTGTTGCCAGATATACGACCATCTACTTGATCATAGCCCTTGTGGCTTCACAAGGATGGAACCTACATCAGATGGATGTTAAGACCACGTTCTTGCATGGTTCTATCAAAGAAGAGGTCTATGTGGAGCAACCTGAAGGATTTGAGATTTATGATTGAAAATCTCATGTATGCAGGTTGAAGAAGGCTCTCTATGGGCTGAAGCAAGCACCTCGAGCATGGTATGAGAGGATCGACAGCTACTTGATGAAGCTGGGATTCACTAGGAGTGAAGCTGATCCTAACCTTTACTTTAAGGTTGAAGATGACAAGCCTCTCATACTGGTGTTGTATGTGGATGACCTCTTTCTAACAGGTGCAAACCCTCTCATTCACAAATGTAAGAGGGAGATGGCTTCTGAATTTGAAATGAAGGACCAAGGACTTGAAGTGTGGCAGAAGCCAAGGGAAATTTTCCTATCTCAAGGAAAATATGTGGTAAATATATTGGAAAGATTCGGTATGATGGACTGCAAGCCTGTGACTACCTCGAGGATCTTAACTTTTAAAAGTTATATGGTAGTGATGTCGGACCAGACTTAGGAAATGCCTCTGAGTTTCAAAAACTCATTCGCATTGATGTTCTTGGTGAACCTCCGTCCGAACATATGTTTTGCAGTTAGCATTGTGAGCTCATATTTGGTTGAGCCTCACTAGATTGATGCCAGGAATCTTCTGAGATGTCTTCAGAACACAATCTCTCATGGATTAAGATACACTGCCGGAGATGTGAGACTACTTGGATATACTGATGTTGATTGGGCAGGCAGTGTGGTGGACCGTAAGAGCACTTCCGGGTACTGTTTCACCTTGGGATCTGCTTCGATATCCTGGATGAGCAGGAAGCAGAAGTCGGTGGCTTTGAGCACCGCCGAAGCAGGATATATTGTTGCTAGCATAACCTCGTATGAGGCAGTCTGGTTGTGAAAGCTCTTCAGTGAGCTGTTTGGATTTACATTGGATACCACTGTGATTCTCTGTAACAACCAGAGGTGGGATTCGATTATTGAGGAATCCTGTATTCGTCAATTGCTCCAGCAGATAGACATCATCTGGGATATGGTAAGTCGATGAGCAAGGAAGCTCCATCACATTAAGATGATGTACAGGTTGATACGCCTTGTCAAAGCCCCGAGGAAAGATCTAATCTGTGATTTTCCCAAACGACTTGGAGTCGGAAAGAAACCTTTGTACAAGGGTCCTGCATGTTGCATACATTGAGCTCTGGGAGCTCTGAGGGCTTGCGGTTCCTACTGGAGCAACATATGACCACAGGGTGACTCACCCTCCCCTGGTGGTGCACACTGGAACAAGATGATTTGCTCTCTTGTGGGACAAGATGATTCGCTCTCTTGTGGAACAGGATGATTCGCTCTCCTGTGTAGCAGGATGATTAGTTCTCCTGTGAGGCCTGGATTGATGTGTTCTCCATGGCAGCCTGGATTGATGTGTTCTCCACGGCGATTGTAGCAGGATTGATGTGTTCTCCTGTGAGGACAGGATTGATTAGTTCTCCTGTCGATGCATCCTACCCATGCAATCTGGGACTCATGGGAAGTACCTCTCATCTGATCAATGAGCAGGGAAATGAAGTTAGGGACCATAGTAGTACCGATGGACGCATCGTTGTATCTACCATACTCCCTACGCTAGGATGACCTCCATTGATCTGGGATCAATGATACTGGTCTGGGACCAATGGTAGGAGTTGTACCATACTATGATGCTGACTTCGGGTCAGTTGAGACTGGTCTGGGACCAGTGGTACATACTCCGAGACTGACTTTGTGTCAGTGCAGTACTGGTCTGGGACCAGTGAGAGTGGTACATACTATGACGCTGACTTCAGGTCAGTTGAGACTGGTCTGGGACCAGTGGTACACTCTCTGAGACTGCGATACTGGTCTGGGACCAGTGGTAGGAGTTGTACCATACTATGACGCTGACTTCGGGTCAGTTGAGACTGGTCTGGGACCAGTGGTACATACTCCGAGACTGACTTCATGTCAGTGCAGTACTGGTCTGGGACCAGTGAGAGTGGTACACACTATGACGCTGACTTCGGGTCGGTTGAGACTGGTCTGGGACAAGTGGTACACTCTCTGAGACTGCGATACTGGTCTGGGACCAGTGGTAGGAGTGGTACTTACTATGAAGCTAACTTCAGGTCGGCTGAGACTGGTCTGGGACCAGTGGTACGCACTCTAAGACTAACTTTGAGTCAGTGGAGGATGATACTGGTCTAGGACCAGTGGAGTTGTACTCACTATGACGCTGACTTCGGGTTGGTTGAGATTGGTCTGGGACCAGTGGTACATACTCTGAGACTGACTTTGAGTCAGTATGATACATCCTCGATCATTTCTTCTTCTTCATAATTCGGACAAAAGCAGAGCAGAACAGAGCAAAACAGTACAGATCAGTGCAGGGCAGAACAAGACAAAGTAAAACAGGCATAATAGAGTAGAGCATGGCAAGGGTTAGGCTGTACAGGGTAGTGCATTTGATGGATGAATAGTAACGACCGATAGACAGATTGCAGATGAAGTTCTCCATGGTTGAGAGGGAGTGTTAAAATTGGCAACCAGGGAAAAACTTCATGTGGGTCATCTTATTCATGGCTAATAATATTTTTATTAGATTCCTCTCGTCGAGAGGTGTAGGATTGATATAAAGATCATCCGATTCCGATAAGTATTCATGGAGATATGAATTTATTTTGATTATGGAACTATTATCAAGCCGACCTACAACTCATGTAGGCTCAGAAGCCCAACAATGGCATCTATTCACCCACCAACGTTGTGTATAAATATAAGAGGACTTTTCCTCATTTGGACTCACTCATCTCATCACATCTCTCTCTCTCTCTACTACGCAGAAATGAGTCTCTTCTCTACTGCGCTGAAATGGGTCTCTCTCTCACACATGTGAAGCCGGAAACTACTGAAACTGAAGTTGCAACTGCAGAAGTAAAGATTGACCTGCGTGGCCTAGAAGATCTCCTCTTTGGAACTGCGTTGTAGGTTCATCTAAACCTCCTCTGAAAGCCGCAACTTTTGGTGGTGGAATGAAGTCAATCCGATGAACGGTTTGCAAGATATCGACTGCCCTAGTTTGAAGCCGGAAACTGCTGAAACTGAAGCTGCAACTACAGAAGTAAAGATTGACCTGTGTGGCCTAGAAGATCTCCTCTTTGGAACTGCGTTGTAGGTTCATCTGAACCTCCTCTGAAAGCCGCAACTTTTGGTGGTGGAATGAAGTCAATCCGACGAACGGTTTGCAAGATATCGTCTGCCCTAGTTTGATAATGAAGCCGCTAATGCTGGTGCTATTGATCTAGGGTTTGCTACTACTGATATGAATCAGATTTATTGTACTATTTCTCTCTGCTAAATTATTGAAGATAAAAGAAGATTTGATCAAAGGGTTTCCCCACACATTGTGGGTTTTGTCCCTGGCTAACCGCCACATCTTGTGTCTCTTGTCTTGGCTTGTTTTCTGTCAATCGTTTAATGTTCTATCTGCACTTTACTTTATGTACGTGTGATTGCTAATCTTTGGAATATAATAAGGAAAAGAAGTAAACTGTTATAAGCATAGAACATACCATAACTTAACATAACATGAACCTACAACATCATATATATTTAGAAGACTTGGTGTAGCATTAAAAATATGTAGCATCAAATGTGTAGTATCAAGAAAAGGACATCTGAAATGTGGTATCAAAACTAACTGTGGCATATAGAAACATAGAGATATAACCAAGACCATCTATATACTTACATTGTCCTACAAAAACATATGTCAGAGATGATACTCAAAATTCAAATGTAAACACTAATCTTACATACCTTGTTGTAGGGGACTTACCCTTGACTGTTGATGTGTGGTCCTTATTGCAGTGATCCTTGAATGCATGCTTTTTCTTGCCTTCTAGGAGCTCGATATTGAATATGTTGTATCTATGTAATTCCGGATCTCCGGGGTCTAAAATTTCGTCATGTGGTAGCCCTCTGAGTCCTTTTTCCAACCCCATAGGTTTGATCAAGATTTGATTCTTAAAGAAAGAGTTATACCCAATCTCCCACAATGACCATAGACCATATTTCGTTGTACCATTAAGGTATCGAAGAATTATTTTGATGCCAATAATATGAGATTATTTTGGTGTTGCTAGGAATTCAGCTACTTGTCCAACTGCCTGCATCACATCTGGCAGGGAGACTGTCACATATAGGAGACTACCAACCATGGATCTATACAACCTTTGGTCCACATATGTTAATGAGTCTTCTTGTAACCTGTTACCATGGGGGTAAGGCTAGGCTTGTAATCTTCCATCTTGAATTTCTCGAGCATTTCCTTGATATACTTGATTTGATATATGAATATTCATTTATCCTGCTGAGATTATCGATAATCATTAGATTGTCTTGATCCAATTTCACATAGAGATTGCTTGTCAATGCTTCCTTTCTTGCATCTGTAATACTTAAACTATTCTTCTCCCACTGAACGTGTAATGAAACTGCCATCTTGTTCAAACTACTTGTTTGTCAATCGTAGACCTGTGTCATATACTGGTGCATAGACTCCTCATCTTCAAATTTCTAGGAGTCAATAAGCTGAATTGTTCAGAATGGTGTGTCATTTAAATGACTGTCTTGAATCAATTCATTAACCGAAGCAGTTGCTAACTCCTCACAATCTATTACGAATCATGAAAGCATAATTGTTGGGACCTTATTGCCTTCTTGCTTTTCTTGCTCATATTGTACTTTTTCATCATGTACTTTTTTTCCTTTCCAAATATTCTTATTCTTGTTGTCAAGATATTCATTCATGGTTGATTCCATCTTGTACCTGTAGTTACGAGCTATGTGTCCATAGTTATGACATTTGTAACATTCAATGTTATTCATAGAATATTTTGTTTGGTGTCTATCTCGTGCTCTTGCAAATTTGCTTCTAGGATTCTGCCGATAATAGTTGTACCTGTCTAGAACTTCACAATCCCTAGCCATATGTCCAAAATTGTTACATTTGTAACATTTGACATCATCTCTCAAATGATCAAGTTTGTTGATATTATGTTGAGTTTTTGAATATCCATTTCTGAAGGATCTCCTGGAATTTTATTCATTCCAAACATATATGTAGCATTCTGCATCTCTATGTCCAAACCTTCCACATGAATAACAATGACCATAAAAGATAGGTTGGTACCTAGGAGGAAACCTTCTTCGAGGAATTGTCTTCCAAGGTTCTTCCTGCAAATCTTGATCTCTTGATTTAGCTGAGAGATCTATCTGCTTGCTAGATTTTTCATATCCATCTCCTTTAATTGTCATAGAAGGAATCGACTTCTTTTCGAATTTTTCTTTGTTACCAAGACCAGTCTTGTCATTGTATGATCATTGGTTGTTGATTAGTTCGTCCAAAGTCTTTGAACTATTAGCATAGCTTTGAAAAGTTTTTTCCATTTTTTACTTCCTTTCGCAGAGAAACTATTTCAACTTCCAATGGTTCTCTCTCCTTGTTGCTTTCCTTTACTTCTTTCCTGAGTGATTCTTCAATTCCTTTGTATTCATCAACGTTGATTTTAATATTGAGGACTTGTTCCCTTTATGTATTTTATTCGTCTTCAAGAGTGTTAACATGCTTCTTTTTAGCCTTGAGCTCTTTGATAACCCTGATTACTTCGTTTTGAAATTTGACTGCAGTCATTTCTTCTTCTTTGTCTCCTCCTTCGTTAGATGCCTCTTGTTTATTGTTCTTGGCCATAAATAATACTCTTCCATTGAATTATTCTTCATTATCACTATCTTCTTCGGATGAGGAACTATCTTATTTGGAGAAGAAACTTTTCTTAAACCATTTTTTCTTGCCTTACTTAGTGAACTTCTTAGGACCTTTCTTCCCTTTCGTAACACCCTCATTTTTGTGAGGACATTTGGCTGCAAAATTCTCAACCTCACCACAATCAAAACATATTAATGGAATTTTACCTTTGAATTTTCCCGTACTTGTTCTCATTTTCCACATGAAGTAGGCAAATTATTTATCTGAGAATTCTTCTTCATACTCTTCCTTTTCCTCATCCTTACAATTGCAAGTTTTTGCTTTTGAAATCTGCTTGTCCTTACTATTCTTCTTGGATGCAGAAAATGTTGTTTCTAAGTGAGATGTTTCATCCTCTTCTTCAATCCTCATTTCATATGCCGTAAGAATTCCATGCAATTCATCTATGCTGAGATTGGTCAGATTCAATCTATCTTCCAAGACAGATAACTTAGGGTTAAATCTTGTTGGCAAGGTTCTGAGGATCTTTCGGACAACAATTTTTGTTTCAACAGATGCTCCCAAACCTTCCAATGTATTTTTTGTTTCATCAACACACTGAAAGTATGCAGCAATATCTTCATCTTCCCTCATTTTGAGTTGCTCAAATTTTGCTCTAAAATTTTGAAGCTTTGCTTCTTTCACCTTTGAGTCACCTGCATATATATTTTCAAGCTTGCCCCATACCTCTTTAGTAGTGTTGCAACTCAATACCTTAAGATAAATATATTTGATAAGCCCATTGATAATAAGATCTTTAGCCTTTGCATTATTTTCTTACCTTGTTCATCCTGGGTCGGTGTGAAGCCTTTGTCAACGATTTCCCATACTTCGTATCCTTGCGCCAGCAAATGAACCTGCATTCTTCCACTCCAAAGTGCATAGTTATTTCCATTGAACAAAGGAACTATATTCTTAGTATACTCCATTATCTCCTTCTAGTTGTTAGACTACTATTGAAGGAACCAAGCTCTGATACCAATTGTTGGAAGTACTAAGAGGGGGGTGAATCAATATTCCTTAGCAATTAGCACTTTTAAATATTTTCAGAGCATTAGTTAATCTTCTATTATTATTAATGTTTATGCAGTACTAAATATAAGAACACAGTAGGCAAAAGAATTTTAGGTGGAAAACTCCCTCCAGGTCAAAAACCACTTAACACTTTTCTAATAAATTCTTTAATCTTCAGCCCCAACTAAAATGAAAGCAACAACTTCCTGGAATTCTAGAAAAGCGTTCTTCTCTAAGTCCCACTGGAAGGACGCCCCAATGCCATGGTTTCTTCAGTAATCAACTAAATGGATGCCCTAACACGCTAGCGAGCCACAACTCGCCCTATTACCACCCTATCACCCTGAAGTGTTCACAGGCCCCAACCTATAGGCAACTTCATACACCTTCCTAGCACATCCCTACCATGCTATAATGACTAAAATAAGACAAGATTGTGGATTTCCAAACCAAGGACAACAATCCATGATACAATAAGATGTACAATGATTTTTGTGTACTTGACCAAATACCCAATCACTCTATGACCTGCAACCCAACCATGACATCATCCCAGCAATGACTACTATACCTCCCAACACTGCCTCTTCGACTCTAGGCAGAATGACTCTTTCACAAATGACTCTTTTACAATCTTTACAATGATGACTCTTTTACAACTTTACAATGATGACTCTTTTACAATTTTACAATTATGACTCTTGGCCTTAACAATACTTCACGATATGTAGATGGTTGTCATGTCTTCAAGGATGTCCCGTTGCAATGCTTCCTTTGATTTGATACTTCTTCTCTTGAATTATTGCTTGATGTTGTACTTGAATCTTCTTCTACCTACATGCAAAATTTGCCCGGCGAAACCAATCCCAAGACAAAGCAAAATACCCTGCAACTTACCTCTGCCTACAAAACACATATAAGTGCATAATAATGAATAAATACAAATTAAAATTGCAATGCATATCTGAAGTGTGCTTGTCACTATTTTTGTTGACTTGTTGCAGCAGTAGACAAAGACCCCCACTCTTGATATAGGCCTGGACTCTATGCAAGACTATATCCAAAACTGACCTAAAGATATATAATAAAAGCTGATGACAAAACCTAGACTTGTGATGGACCAAGTTCTAAGTACAACAACAGAGACCATTCTATCAACTATGACAATAAAAGTAACATGAACCTATAACATCATATAGATTTAGCATACTTGGTGCAGTGTCAAGAATATGTAGCATCAAATGTGTAGAATCAAGAATAGGACATTCGAAATGTGGTATCAAAACTAATTGTGTCATATAGAGACATAGAGATATAATCGAGACCCGGTATATACTTACATTGTCCTGTAAAAACATATGTCAGAGATGATACTCAAAATTCAAATGTAAACACTAATCATACATACTTTGTTGTAGGAGATTTACCTTTGACTATTGATGTGTGGTCCTTACCGCAGTGATCCTTGAATGCATGTTTTTTCTTGCCTTCTAGGAGCTCGATATTGAATCTATTGTATCTATATAATTTCGGATCTCCAGGGTCTGAAATTTTGTCCAGTGGTAGTCCTCTAAGTCCTCTTTCCAACCCCATAGGTTTGATCAATATTGGATTCTTCAAGAAAGATTTATGTCCAATCTCCCACGATGACCTGATTATAGACTGCTTCAATAGAGCGAACTTGTACGATGTGCCACGTGTCACTATTGCAACCTTCAGCCCTGAAAACGATACCCAACAAACTACAGTTTGTCTCTTTCTGTCACTATTTATGAAATTTGAATCTAATGCTCAGAGAGAAATTTATGATTATTTTTCCAAAATCACCTATTTGACATGGAATTCGAGAGCCTGCAAAAACCCTAACTTCCTCATATCATATCTCCAAAAATATAACGAACCAAGATCTGAAATTCGATCACGCAATTTATCAAGATTTAGGCTCAAATAGGTTTTAATTTCAGCTTCTGAAGCTTCGCAAAAAAAAATTATAGCAAAAATGCCACGATGACCTGTTTGAAGCCACAAAATCCCAACTAGAGGAGGATATGAGGGTCATTAATTATATGAATGTCTTGAGTTGAGAGGGTCCTCAACAAGTGAACGTTGGAGGGATTTTAGGAGGAAAAAAAAAACATTATTAATTATTGATTATTCAATGACCACAACCAATTATGAGTGCCATGACACAACCCCATAGGGTTTTAGCCCACTAACTAGGGTTACTAACTTTAAACACGTATATCTCTCAAACAATGAAGAATTACGTGTTGTGCCATATATCAACGGAAACATATCGACGAGTGAAATCCATCTAGAAGATCCTTGACTCAGAATAGAGTAAGTTGTCAAGTCAAAATTCCCATGCAGGATTGGGGTAGCCCCTGGTGCTGCTTGGGTTGACATCAGTGATAACTATTGATCAACAAAAAGTCTCAAAATGTGCATTTTTTTTGTTATATCTATATTCAAAATGTGTATTTTTATGTCAACTATTAAAAATTGTTGTTTTTTTAGTGACAATTATTTGATGTGCGTTGAAATATTAATTAACGATATATAAATATATATTAGATTGAAACTTTAAAATATCGACCCTTTTTTTTAACTATGCAAAAGAACAAAGATCTCACTACAAAAAAAAAAAAAAAAAAACAAGAAAATACGAAGAAGGCAACTACTTCAAAAATTGTTAAATTTAGAAAATAATTATCCACACTTAATACATTAGAAAACTTAAAGTCAAAAAATAAGTCTTCTAAAAAAAGGGGTTGGTGTTGCATCAAAACTTTCCAAAATTAGCATGAAAATCACTAACGTTTTAAAAATAATGTTTATACTTGATATATAAGAAAATTGAAAGTGTCAAAAAATATGCTAAAAAAAACTATGTATTTTGAATCAACACTTTTCAAGAACGGATGATTTTTTTACTACCTCAAAAAATGGGTAATCAGTACAATTCCCATTTCAAAGTTTACATTGTTCGATGATGATGTAGAGAACACGGTAAATGGCTTATTATATACAAGGAAAGCTCATTACGACCTACAAGGTTTGTAGGGAGCAAGGCTTGTGAAGGCTTATGCAGTGTCATGCAGCATAGAGTGTTGGGTGTGGAGCCTGGCCCCGTTTAATTTCCATCAGGGGGGTCTAGGGGGCGGGGAAACGACGAATTTTATGAGCCCCCCCCAACCCCCCCCCCTCGGGCGGGGGTTTGGGGGCAGCGCTCCCGAAGCTAAAAATAGATGAAGAATTGCCTTGTAAAATATTGTAATTTCGTAGTCAATCTGGGTCTTTCATTAGGCGGATGATCTGATTTTAGAAGTTATGTTAATTTAGGGTTTTTTTCCTTAGAAGGAAACACTCGGTTTATATGAGGGAATTGTATTGCAATTGTGTATTATTATTCTGAGCGATAGAGAGAAAGAAAGAGAGGAGATTATGTGAGAGCGAAGAGAAAATTACAGCGGATATGTTGTAGGTTGTATCTCATAATTTTGCTAGATAATATAAAAGGAAGGATTGGCTATTTCTTTGTGGACGCAGCCCAAATTGGGTGAACCATGTATATCTATGTCTCTCTTGTTTTATACATTTCTGTATTTTTGTTTCCGCAACATTTTATGTATTTCATTGCTAAATTAATTAATTTCTAACATAGAGAGAAAATGTAATGCTAGGTCAACAACCAGTGTATACTATGCAAGGAGATGCATGCATGATATAAAGCAACGGACTGAATTACATGCAATATAGAAAAAACAATGCAGTGCAATGTGATGTACATGCAAGGGATAAAATTAGCTAATTGCAACTAAGTCAAGCAATGCTAATGCAAACAATTGGTAAATGAAATGCAATAAAGAGCAATGCAGGAAGATGAATCCATAATGCCATGTGGAAATTTCAACTACTTGCAATAAAGAACATACAACAAAAGCACATCTAAACCCTAACTAGCATAGATAAGTAAACTCTGATAAGTAAACACTAACTAGACTAAAATTAAAACCCTAATTAGCAGACTCTAACAAACAACCCCTAATTAACAAACTTTAACAAGTCTAAACCTAAAACTCTAGTTTAACCAGAGGAGAGGTAGGGTGATGTGAAGTCAAACTTCCAATGTGGCCATCACAATAGTTCTTGACCTGCAAAAACAAAGTTATCAATGATTAGAACCAGTATAAAGAATTGTGCAAAAACAAGAATGCTAACCTATAAAACATGCACAAGAGCAAGAAAGTCATGTTTGTTGGCAGGAAAGCGTGCCAGAAAATATTGTTCTAGCCATGCTACAATTCTATCCAGGTAAAAAAAAAAAAAAAAAAAACTTGAAAACAGTGAGCATTTTTCCACAATATGCATTCATTTATGTTTAGCCCCAAATCATGCATAAGAGAGATGAGAAACTTTCTACTTGCAAAGGAGTTCGTCATATAAGATTCTTCAAGCCAATCAGTAATCTTATCTTGATATCCGAGATGAATAACCAAAAAACCCTAGAAATCTCCCAAAATGAGCATTCATTGGAAACCATAATTTTAGAAACCCTAATTTAAGCCTATTCATGGATTACATCAAGGATGTGAGGACCTGACATAACCATCGGCGAGAACAGAAGTGCATCAACTTCCTTACAAACCTCTAAACCTCCAAATGCTAGATCATTGAATACTGGTAGTTGTGCAAGATCAACATATGAATGCACATGGTCATCATCAGATATGATAGTGAAATCATCCTTGAATACATCATTGGTTTAATCAAATTTTCAAATATTGATAGACTAGCAATTCAAAAGATCAGATTCTTCTGAATTCTAAGATGAAGATGAATCATCTAGATGAGCCTCATGAAAGAGAGGATTCAAATGATGTGTTCCCTTACATACAATGGATTGTAAGACAACAACAACTTGTACCTGATTAGAATCTATGCTAGCTAGGCGAGAATCTAAAGGGGTTGAAACAATGGTTGGTGTACTCTCTTCAGCGAACAATTCATAGTATAAGGAGTGGTGCATATCAATGTCGTCCAAACATGAGCCTTTATCGAGTGAGATGGTGATGAGAGGGAACTCATGCAAGGAAACCCTAATTTGAAATAGTTTAGGGATTTTGTCAAGATCTTAAGAACATGACATAACTGTTAGTGGAGTTGAAGTTCCCCAACTTCTTAACAAGTCCCTAAACTTTCAGAAGGTGGATCATCAAATCATGGTGGCTTCGTGAGATCGAGAAGTGAGTATGAACAACTGCCATCAACAATATCCATGAAGACATTATGGAGGGGATGACAGTCGTCAAAGCCCCTAACTTGATCGGATTGGGCATCTGACACATGAGACTCTTGAATGATTGAGAATGAAGACGAATTGACTGCAAGAGTCACTTGAACTTTTGGAGATGTAGAATATTCTTATTCACCTATCAAATATTGTGGATTGAAAATATCATGAACAAGTGATTCATAGTTCTCATCTTCTTATTGTGAAACAACATCATCATGCACTTGATTGCTATTTGAACCAGCAGGGCAAATACTTTAAGCATATGGAGAAATTATTGGTGTAGTAGA
Organism: Pinus tabuliformis; assembly: GCA_031772625.1. Classification (NCBI taxonomy): domain Eukaryota; kingdom Viridiplantae; phylum Streptophyta; class Pinopsida; order Pinales; family Pinaceae; genus Pinus; species Pinus tabuliformis. The sequence goes on along the minus strand of CM062805.1, from coordinate 276,622,998 downwards.
CTCACCAAATAAATCAGGGTAAGAGAGATGAATCAACTCAGGTGAGAAGACAGCAATTCCAACCAAATCTTGTTCATGACTCAAAAAGTGCGCACTAGAGTCAGTCTAAGGAATCAAGGGATTAGCATGCATGTTATGCTTTGTGGAGTTGATAGGATATTTAGCTCTACCCAAGACAAGACCTATGTCATCACAAATAGGTGAATGAGGGAGCATAATATGAGGGGATTCAGGAATAGATTCAAACATATGCTTCATGAGCTCAAGTTGGTGTTGAAAATTGGGTAGCTTCAGGATGGATTTCCCTATGGAAACCCCTACAGCCCCTAGGAAAGCCTATTGAGCCCCAAAGAGAATAATTCAAATGGATAAATAAATATTATTATCTAATGTAACAAAAGTATTTGAGGATATCCATCATCAACATCAATATGGGCATCAAACTTTTAAGACTTGTGAAATATATATGTAAGGTTTTTACTATTAGAAATGAGGTTATATAGTAAAAATCATGTCAGCCTCCCATTGTGAAAGGGTCATGTTTATCCTCCTTCGATTTATATAAAAGGAGATCATTGGATCTCATTCATACGTGATCGTCTTACACATTTATCTTTGTTTTGTAGCTTGAATAATTAGTTCTAAGGTCTCACATTTTCTACATGAAATTGCACTATATTGTGGCATGGATGCGCTTATGTACTCGCACTTTTTGTGGCTACAATTCAGGTATATATGTGGTTTGTTTTAAATATAAAATGGTCTCTCATGTAGTTCATAACTCACAACAATATAAGGTTCGTATGGAAGACAATATATGGCTCGTACAACATACTATCTAAGGTTTTTATGGCAGATAATATATAGTTCATATGGCAGGCAATATATGGATCATATGGAAGACTATCTAAGGTTCATATGGCAAATAATATATGGCTTGTATGGTAGACTATCTAATGTTCGTATGACAGAGAATTATGGCTCGTATGGAAGATAATATATGGATCATATGGCAGACAATATATGGCTCATATGGCACATTATCTAAGGTTCGTATGGCAGACACTATATAGCTCATATGGTAGACTATCTAAGGATGTATGGAAGACAATATATGGCTTGTATGGTAGACTATATAAGGTTTTGTTGACAGTGTTGGATGCCAGCAACATAGTAAAGGGATCTCCCCAATGTGAAGTCCCAATTAGACTTCACACCGTTTGGTGTAGGAGTCCCATCTAATCATACGTCCCGACCACCATTGGAAAGGTTTCAAAGATATTCCTTGGTTATGATTAAGTGCAAGAGAACTTAACACCTCTTTGGGGTAGCAAGTATGTGAGATTTGTGAAACACCCAATGTAAGGTGCACAAGGGAACATCCATGATTGGTCAAATGAAAATGAGCCTCTGGTTAGAAAAGTAATAGTACTATCCTAAAGGGGGCTCAGGAAGAAACAGAAAGACTTGTTGAATAGCTGCAGATTAGTCCACATAATAAAAAACAATCATTAAAGCATAACAACACAATCAATAACAACCATAGTTAAGCAACAAATTATTTCATTCACTTAGTATGTAATTAAAACAACATATACCATAAACATAACAAGAATATTCCTACTATATCTACAATACATGTATGAAGAAGTGTCGGCTCATAGAGCTTATGATTAAGAGTGAAAGATCCCAAGTACATTATTACATGAATGAAACATTATATCCAGTAGTGGAACATGAAGCCACAATTTTCTTCTCCAAAGAATGATTTATCTCATATGCACTACAAGAGAAGCCAAGGAAAGACTCCAAGAATCCAAGCCCTTAGCTTGAGTTATGAGGAGCTATTTATAACAAATAACAATGACCTTTGAGCTTACTCATGATTGTTTATATTTTATTCATGACTCATTACATTCCATATGTGACTATTCAAATTCCACGTTTCCCTTGGGCTTCATTACTTACCATTTATTACATAAGATAAATTACATATGAGACAGTGGTTATATAAGACAAAACTGATAATGGAAGATGACCACCTGTTAGAGGAGGTTCCTTTGTAGAACCTAGCTCATCATCAATGGGTTGAATATTATCTTCTTCTTCCAACTCTTCCTCTTCTATCTCCTTAGTCAACTATTCTTCTTCCAATCTTTGTGTTGCCTCTTCCTCCTGGGACTTCCTTCGTTATTCTTCTTTTATCCTTCTCCTCTCCTCTTCTTCCTCGTGTTTCTTTTGGAGCAACTCATCCTGCTTCCTCTTCTTATTTTTCTTTTCTTCTCTCCTATTATGCTTGAATAGCTCTTATGTTTAGAGGACAATCTTTCCACTTCCTGTTGCTCTCTTCTACCAAATCATATCTGATTCTCTCCTTAGGAGCTACTTTCCTCACTTGAGGGGTTATTTATTCTTCCTCCTGGACTTGGATATCTTGAGCTAGTGGATCTTGGGGTGAACTATTCTCCAATACTAGATGTGTCTTTCTAACTGCATTATACAAGTTCTTCACTTTCTCATCTTCTATTGTGGACATTGATGAGTACCTCGTACTGTAACCGATCCTTTCACAATGTTGCCTGCACACTCTCCTGGGATCATATCCATGAAAGCCTTTAGTGGAGAATTGCAAGAGATATATCTCTTGTATTTCTGTTGTTGTTGCCTTGTGTCTCTTCAACTCATATAAACCAATCCTCAATGGGAAGGTGGGACAAGGGGATTTTTTTTCCTCCTGTGTATAACTCCTGATAATCCCTTATCCAACTGATTTGCTACTTCTTGCATGACCACCTTATTGGTCACATTTAGCGGCATGAGATGAGGGGATATGAAAACCAAAACATCTAATGTATGTACCCTTGGGAGCTTCAAACCAATTTGCGATATCCCATAGTGAGTTCTTCACCTGATCTATCATGCAAGGAGGATTGATCTTGAATACCATATTAAAGATAACTTCAAAGAAGTGCTCGTCCAATCCATCATATGTGCCTCTAAAGCTTTATTATGGTGACACTCTATAGTGAAAGTAAACATGGAACTTGTTTTAAGGGATCTAGTTCCAGTACATTCCTTGAAACACATACTATGCATAGATTACGTCTAAAAGAAATGTAGACATGTAGAATTTTGGGGCTTAGTTCGCCCTCAAAGATGCTTTTTCTTGCCCCACATGACACTTCAACTGGAATGTCAATATATTTTCCCAATTGAAGACTCTTCCATAGGTTACCACCATATTGAGCATATATATCCAGTTTTCTTCAAATACCTTAGCGTTCATGTGCCCATGCAACCAAAAACACATGGTTAGCAGGTACTGATATACATCTCTTAGGATCTTAGTCAGATAGACTGCGTATGGGTTATGGCGAAAATTAGCATACTCTCAACAACATGATTTGATAATTTCACTCGTGTTGACGTTGGCCCATCTAATGTAGAAGCCATCATTTTCATATTTTGTGGGCCTAAGAATCTTGTAGCATATATGAATTTCTTCGCCATAATAAGTGGTAAGTTGCTCATTGTGAAGCATAAGATGAGAGTCATCCATATGTGTAATGATCCACTCAATTACTTCCTTCACAAGGGATGAATGGGGATCTACATGTGATCCTATGCATCCTAAACTACCTGATGTTGATGTATGCTTGCACATCTTCCAAGTCTTCAACAAAACTTTTCTGCATGTATGTGTTGTATATACTACTCCGAGTGACCTCGGTAGACTTATCAATGAAGCACTATGTTTCTGCATAAATGGGAATGGTTGGCTTAGTAACTTCAATAGCTTCCTCATTGCTTGCTTTTGAGACTTCTTTGGAGGCCACTTTATGAGGAGGCATGGCTCGGACAGATGATGAAAGGGAGGCAATACTTGTAGCTTGAAAAATTGTTTGTGGCAACACACTCATAATGACAATATTAGCTTAATTCAACCTAACTATGTAGCAATAACTCATAAATCATGTACAAAGAGCCATCAAATGTAGTTGATCATGCAAATTTATCGACGACACCACAAAATCACTCGCATGCATAAGAAAATAAGCATGCAAACTAGGAGGGAGCACTTTCAAAGCATGAAGGAAGGTCAAGGGTCATTCAAGGCTTTGCAATGCGCTCATGCACTCAAGCAAGTGAAGAAAACCATTAAGGGCGCACTAGCGCACTCCAAAGGGTTGAAGGGATGAGTTTTTGGGCCTTCAGGTCTTCACAATGCACTCATGAGCTCAAGGAGACAAGGGGTGTGCATTGGCGCACTCCAAAGGGATGAAGGAACATGTCTTCAATGCTTCAGTCCTTCAGGGTGTGCTCGTGCGCTCAAAGGCAAGGAGGGTACACTGGCGCATGCCGAAGGGTCGAAGGAAAATCATTCAAGTCTTCGAGGTGCACTCATGCACTTAAGGAAGAGTGCAATCCTTCATGTCAAAGAACTGCACTCTTCCTAAGGATGGCTCAAGAACAAATCTAACAACATTTCATAGTAGAAATGAGAAGCAGAAGGATTTGCAAGCTTATATAGACACTGTCACAATCATGGTAGTATGTGAAAGGTCAAGTCATGTGAAGAGTTTTTTCATGCAACAAAAAATTAACACTTGCAGAATGAAGATTGAATAGAAACTCCAACAAATAAACTGAAAAACAAAGAAACACCAATAAGAAAAGCAAGATCGACAGTGAAATCATGAAAGGCGATGAATAGATTTGACGTGAAAAATTTACTTGTAATGTAGGTTGATGAAGAGTTTCTTAATCCACAATTGTGTGCCAAGCCCAGATGAGGATGAATATGAAAATGAATGACTAAACTGGGTTAATTTAAAAGAGCTTACATGCAAAATCGATTCATGCATGATCGCCACTTGTCAATGACTGAAAGGATTAGTTAAGGGAAGTTAAGTGGGCTCTTATTTTCTAGGAGTGTGCCCACATGCAACAAAGAGGCACATGCATGCAACTAGGAAGAGCATGTGTCTTCATCACAAAGGAGTGTGGTAAAGTAGGTTGAACTTGTTCAGCATGAAGGAGTGTGCTCAAGGAGGGCGCACTTCTTCAGCTCGAAGGAGTGCACTCAACTCAAGTGCATGTCTCCAATAACTTGAAGTGTGCTTTTTCCTTAAAGAGTGTTTTTCTTGCTTTTTATGCTTTTGTGTGATTTTTTTAGTGTGTTCATGGCATAAAGGCTCATTTCTAAGTCAAGGAAAGTCATGAGTTCACCTAACCATGGACTAGATAACCTAAGCACTTCTGAGGGTTAGGTGACGACACTTAGGAAACATTGACTTAGGAGGATGCGTTACTAGGATAAAACACACAAATAACAAATCAAACAATAAGATGATACTCGGTGGCTTGAAATGATGGTTTATGTAGTCTCCAAAATTGATTTAGGAAAAAAATTTAGAGGGTCATTGTCGCAACAACAACACTTGGCAACACATTGGGAGAATCCCATCTTCTCGGAAATGGTTTCATTTAGGTGCATAGTATCAATTCTACAAGAAGTATTACTCAATCAATGAGTTACCTTAGCTCTCCACTCTTACTTGGTTAAAGATATAGTTTTCATAGTTCCATTACTTGACGTAACACAACATAAAGCGAGCCATATCATTATCTTATTGACATAAGTAAGGGTAATATAGTACATCGAGTTAAAACAATCAGAGTATGATTTTTACATCTCTCGTATTACTCCACTACCAGCAAGCCTGGACAATACCCCAGCGGAGTTGCTTCAGGAACACAAAGGTTGCTTCGTTGCCAGCGAGCCTAGATGATACCCCACCGAAGTCGCTTACTGCACCTCTCTGCACAGGAAGCCTTTCTCTTATTTCAACCTTTTATATTTTCTTTCTTTTTCAATAGGATTGTGCATAAGCACTTATTATTTTTCAAAAGGTGGAAGAGGGATCCCGACTTGTTAGAGAAGAAGAGGTGGTTCCTTCAGAGACAAGTTTTAGAACTCTGATGCTTTGATCGCTAAAGATTTTCCTCTTATCTTACTCTACTCAAATATTTTTTACCAAAAAGAGTATAACATTAGTGATTTACAAGTGACAGTAGATCATTATGAGTACATATCTCATTTTCATGTTGTAAAGATGGATATTGACATCATACTCGGTCAACCTTGGTTTAAGAATTTGGGTACATTCATGTTAAATATAAAGAAACAAGTTTTGACATTTCCTTATAAGGGGAAGATGGTCACATTTTGAGACATAACAAGTAAATCAAAATCAATAACATCTTCAATCATTTTAGTCCAAGTTGAAGATAAGGGAATAAATATTGATCCAGTCAATATCACAAGTAAGGAAGAAGAGGAATCTAGAGAAGTTAAAACATATGCAGAAGCTGCAATCCAAACAATGGACATTCCAAATGATGATTCAGTCGCCAACTTAACAACAACAACACCTGAAGAAAATCAAGAATCAACCACTAATATGATAGAGGAAAGCCAAACCAAAGGAGCTATGTATTGACATCCAAATCACAAGAGCAGACTTTCCAATCAAGCTACGTACCAGTATCACTCAGAAAATAAACGACAAAATTATGTTCCCAAGGATACTGAAGTTTATAGAATGCGGTCCTATGATAACTATTCATCACAAAATTTGATTCCACAGAAAATCAATCTAGGATGGTCTGATCCCTTCTCAGTGCGACAATTTTGTTTGTCACTTAGAGGATCATATCAACTAGTATCAACGAAGATGACAATGTCAAGACGAGAAGACATTCGAAACAGAAAAAGAGATCAAGTCTTTCATCAGTAAGCTTTGAGGACAAAGCTTTTTGAAGGGGAAAGCTATGTTATGAATACAATTCATAATAAAATAACAAATGTAAATATAAATATAATAATAATAAACGATAATTAATTAACTATAATGTTCATATTTTCCGGAGAAATGACATAGAGAACAAAGGGTCGACGCATTTCGAACCTAGATCTAGGTTCATCATCAAGACGAGGATGAGGAGCAAGATCAACATACCAAAATGTATAAAAATCTCAGAGATGCAACGGTAAATTCCCAACAGTTAAATATTTCATTTTTATTTTTATTTTTTGTTTTTTGAATGTTAAAGGACCAAAGTCAAACTAGTTAATTTTGAATTTTAGATATATATATATATATATATATATATATATATATTTCTTTTCTTTTCTTTTCTTTTCTTAAAAAACAAAGAATAATGAATAATATATATATATATATATTATTTGAATTTGAATTTTTTTAAGATGCTAATATTTTGTTATTAAAAAAATTTATATTATAATTTATTTATTATGTTTTTAGGATTATATATATATATAAATAATTTGAATTTGATTTTGATTTTTTTTAAGATTCTAAAATTTTGTTACTAAGAAATTTTATATTATAATTTATTTATCATGTTTTTAGAAGATAAAAAAAAAACTTCAAGAGAGGAAGGAAACTAATGAGGGAAAGAACAAAGCGAAGGGATCTATGTGCTACTTAACTTCCATCCATCATCCCTATTAAGAGTTTTACTCCTCTTTTCAATTTCAATGGCTTCTCTTAATCTTCGGTGATGGAATTGATCAACCCTTGCGAGGACCTTAGAATCCTCTAAGAAAATATGGTGTTTCGTTAATTCAGCATGTTCAGCTAGAGCAGAGGTGCAAGTCCTACATTGCCTAAGGTTCACTACATGCTCTTGAATCCTTAGGAACAAGCAGCAGACCTTAAGCACTGTAGGACCCGCTCCTCTGCTCTAGTCGAACAAGCTGAATTAACGAAACACCATATTTGCTTAGAGGATTCTAAGGTCCTCGCAAGGGTTGATCAATTCCATCACCGAAGATTAAGAGAAGCCATTGAAATTGAAAAGAGGAGTAAAACTCTTAATAGGGATGATGGATGGAAGTTAAGTAGCGCATGGATCCCTTCTCTTTGTTCTTTCCCTCATTAGTTTCCTTCTTCTGTCTTGAAGTTTTTTTTTTTTTTTATCCTAAAAACATAATAAATAAATTATAATATAAAATTTTTTAATAACAAAATATTAGAATCTTAAAAAAATTCAAATTCAAATTCAATTTATATATATATATATATATATATATCCTAAAAACATAATAAATAAATTACAATATAAAATTTCTTAATAACAAAATATTAGCATCTTAAAAAAAATCAAATTCAGATTTTATATATATATATATAAAATTCAAAATTAACTAATTTGACTTTGGTCCTTTCACATTCAAAAAAAAATGAAATATTTAACCATTGGCAATTTACCATTGCATCTCTAAGATTTTTATATATTTTGGTCTATTAATCTTGCTCCTCATCCTCGTCCTGATGATGAATCTAGATCTAGCTTTGAAACGCATCGACCCTTTTTTCTCTATGTGATTTCTCTAGAAAATATGAACATATATCATGAATCACATAAGCATAAAATCTGAAATTAATTAACTAATGATTAGTTAGTTAGTAATGAAGAGGCATGTATTAGAGACATGGCCATTTGTGAAAGGGCAGCTGCCTAGGGTATATAAGCGGGCCCTCATTCTCATTTGTAAGCATCCTACATCAATTCTTTTATACAATATACAATTTACAATTACTATCCTACGATGGATGTCTTTGTATACAAAGTATTTTAATATTTTCGTTGCATATACAACTTTTGGTCATTACATCATGGTTGTCCAAGGGTTCAATTTGATTAATGGGTAAAAGATTGGATGGTAAGGTATCAATATTCGAAGATGCTTGATTGATAAGATCATATGACTCACCATCAGAGGAAAGATGTGAAATAAAAATTAATTCTTCATCAGCAGATTGATCTTCCGATTTAGTGATCAGTTCGGGTTGAAAACACAAAACATCAAAAGGAGGGGGACATGGGACAAAAGGCATATATGGTTCTTCCTTAGGATGTTGAAATTATTTTTGATCAAGAGGACATAATGAATTATATTCAAAATATTTCCTTGACATCTGGACTAAGAAATGAAACTTCTCATCCAAGAACTTCTAATCCACATCCTCACTGAGAAATTCATAACAAAGATGGAGGAAACAATCAACAAAATGTTCAAGAGATTCATTTGATTCCATTCTAAGTTGATCAATTTCATTAATAACATCTTGATACTCATATTTGTCGAAAACACGATGAAGCTCGTTAACCAATTGTTTAAAAGATGAGATAGAAGTAGTGGGTAAAGAATAGCACCATTGCTTCGCATGACCATCCAATGTAAGGGTAAACAACCGTGTGAGGATTTCTTTAGAATAAATGCACTTGAAAAACAAAATTGAATGAATTCAATTACGTAATCAAGGACAGTTGTTGTACCCTTGCCATTGAATTTAAAATGTGACAAGTTATGTAAAAATTCTGCAGGGATTGAAATATCTAAAGCTTCATAAAAACACCTTGGGATTATGATCTGGGATGAAGCCATTAAAGGTGAGAGACTCAAACAAACTTCATAGGCTCAGCTTGTCATATGGACCTCCTTCTAGTGCCAAAAATGTTGACGGTGTTGGATGCCACCAACATTGTAAGGGGATCTCCCTGATGTGAAATCCCAATTAGACCTCACACTGTTTGGTGTAGGAGTCCCATCTGGTCATACGGTCTGACCACCGTTGGAAAGGTTTCAAAGATATGCATTGGTTATGGCTACAGACAATAGAATGTAACACCTCTTTAGGGCAGCAATTGTGTGAGCTTTGTGAGACACCCAATGTAAGGTGCGTGAGGGAACATCCACGACTGGTCAAAGGAAAATGAACCTCCGATTAGAAAAGTAATAGTACTATCCTAAAGGGAGCTCAGGAAGAAAGAGAAATACTTGTTGAATACCAGCAAATTAGTCCACATAAATAAACAGAAATCATTAAAGCATAACAACACTCATTCAATAACAACCATAGCTAAGCAATGAATTTGTTCATTCACTTAGTATATAAGTAAAACAACATATACCATAAACATAACAAGAATTGTCCAACTATATCTGCGATACATGTATGAAGAAGTGTTGGGCCATAGAGCTTTTGATTAAGAGTGAAATATCCCAAGTACATTATTACATGAATGAAACACTATATCTAGTAGTGGAACATGAAGCCACAGCTTGCTTCTCAAAAGAATGATATATCTCCTATGCCTTACAAGAGAAGCCAAGGCGAGACTCCAAGAATCCAAGCCCTTAGCTTGAGTTATGAGGAGCTATTTACAACCAATAGCAATGACCTTTGAGCTTCCTCATGACTCTTCAAATGTTGTGACTATTTATATTCTATGCATGACTCATTACATTTCATATGTGACTATTCACATTCCACATGTGTCCCTTGGACTTCATTACATACCATTTATTACATAAGACAAATTACATATGAGACGGTGGCTATATAAGACAAAACTGATAATGGGACAAATGCTCATCAAATTAGTAAAGCATTTTCTTCCTCATGGAGCTCATTTGTAATGTATGTGTGTCATGCCCTGAACTTCGTTGAGATGGCTTTGACCCAAACTAGCAAGTCCCCTACATATCGCATCTTCACCTCCAATGCCTCCGTTAGTATGGTCTTGGAGCTTAACTGTACATTATTCCATAGCCATGAAAGTTTCATATGAGATTTGACCAATGCTATGGCATATTGTAGACTATTGTCCTTGATGACCTCCAAGCCTTCATGTTGTGTTGCTTGCTTGATTTGTTTAATGTATTGCTTGATCTCTTGGAAGATGATCTCTTTGCCTCTGATTTCTTCAAGTGTTCCTATTGTGGGCATCACATGTTTCTGTGTTAGAGACTCAAAACCATTATGCAGTCGATTATAGGCAGCAATAGTACTAATCGACTATTCTCCAAGATGCATGTAGTTCTGATGGTGGAGTCTCAACTGAACTTTTTCTATCTATGTGGCAATCCTGTCTTTCTTTTCCAAATATTGCAGAGCGTCTGGATACTTGGAATCCCACTCCTAAAGATGATCGATTGCTTTATTTGCTACTTTCAGGAATTTTACCACTTCCTATGCTTTCTTCTGAATGCCAACAAGAGGATCCATCACTAGTTGTATAAGTATCATCTCATCATATAATCGTGCCATGGTGTCCTCCATTGGCCCTAGTTCTTCCTGCATGGATGACTGCCATTCTGTGATGTTGAAACTCTGTGATGATAACCGTTGATTCTCCGTCACAATATGTTTCACCTGTTTCTTCACTACAACAAGTTCTTTCCTCAATCTAGAATTCTCACTTAGTAGATATTCAGAGTTGTCCTGTGTTGTTGTGGCAAAATCAACATTTTCCACCATGATTGCCCTAGGTTTTGTTCTAGTGTTGGCAGTTATCACCTTCTCTGTAGAAATTGAGACTAGATTCTAAGGATCCTTCAAAAAAATATCTATGCCTCTGCTACACAATCCTCTTCTTAAGTTGATCAAACGTGACACTGCATACATCCATGACTCTGTCTACCGGTGGAGGTGTGATCCCCATATCTCCAAATGGAAGATGACCACCTGTGAGAGGAGGTTCCTCTGGAGAACCTGGCTCATCATCCATGGGTTGAATGGTATCTTCTTCCTCCAACTCTCCCTATTATATCTCCTGAGTCAACTATTCTTCTTTCAATCTATGTGCTGCATCTTCCTCCTCAGAATGCCTTTATTGTTCTTCTTTTATCCTTCTCCTCTCCTTTTCTTCCACTTGTTGCTTTTGAAGAAACTCATCATGCTTCCTCTTCTCCTCTTCTTCTTCTTCTGCTTCTCTCCTCTCTTGTTCTACTTGAATAGCTCCTATGTTTAGAGGATCAACTTTCCACTTCCTGCTACTCTTGTCTGTCGAATCATATTTGATCCTCTTCTTAGGAGCTACTTTCCTTGCTTGAGGGGTTATTTGTTCTTCCTCCTGGACCTGCATATCTTTAGCTAGTGGATATTGGGGTGAAGTGGTCTTCGTTGTTGGATGTGTATTTCTAATTGCATTATACCATTTCTTCACTTTCTCATCTTCTGTTGTGGACATTGATGAGTACCATGTACTATAACTGATCCTTTCACAATGTCGTCTGCACACTCTCCTAGGATATTTGGTGGAAAAGTGCAAGCGATCCAACTCTTGTATTTTTTTTGTTGCTGCCTTGTGGCTCTTCAACTCATCTAATATAATCCTTAATGCGAAGGTGGGACAATGCTTGTAGTTCAAACACTTGTTTGTGTCAGCACACTCATAACGACAAGATTAACTTAATTCAACCTAACTATGCAGCAATAACTCATAAATCATGTGCAAAGAGCCATCAAATGTAACAAATCATGCAAATATATCAACAACAACACAAAATCACTTGCTTGCATAAGAAAATAAGCATGCAAACTAGGAGGGCGCACATGGGACGCACTTTCAAAGCACGAAGGAAGGTCAAGGGTCATTCACGGATTTGCAGTGCACTCATGCGCTCAAGCAAGTGAAGAAAACTATCAAGGGTGCACTAGCGCACTCCGAAGGGTCAAACGAATGAGTCGTTGGGCCTTCAGGCCTTAATAGTGTGCTCATGCGCTCAAGGAGATAGGAAGGGAACACTGGCACACTTTGAAGGGATGAAGGAACATGTCTTCAATCCTTCAATCCTCCCGGGTGCGCTCATGTGCTCAAAGGAAAGGAGGGCACACTAGCCACCATGTAGAAGGGTCGAAGGAAAATCATTCGAGTCTTCAAGGTGCACTCATGCCCTTAAGGGAGGGTGCAATCCTTTGTGTCGAAGAAGTGCGCTCAAGAGGGAGACTTGGTCATTTTGGGCACAATTTTCAAGGTTGATCGGGCTTCAAGTTCCAGAAGTGCACTCTACCTGAGGATGGATCAAGAACAATTCTAACAACAATATTTCTCGGTAGAAATGAGAAGAAGAAGGATCTACAAGCTTATATGGACCCTTCACTAATAATGGTATAATGTGAAAGGTCAAGGCATGCGAAGAGTTTATGCATGCAACAACAAATTAACACGTGCATAATGAAGTTTAATAGAAACTCTAGCAAATAAACTAAAAATCAAAGAAGCGCTAGCAAGAAAAGCAATATCGACAGTGAAATCATGAAAGGCAATGAATATATTCGACATGCAAAACTTACTTGTAATGCAAGTTGATGAAGATTTGCTTGATCCACAATTGTGCACCCAAACCATATGAGAATGATTATGCAAATGAATGATTAAATCTGGTTAATTTAAAAGAGTTTACATGCAAAATTATTTCATGCATGATCGCCACTTGTCAACAACTGAAAGGATTAGTTAAGGGAAGTTAAGTGGGCTCTTATTTTCTAGGAGTGCACCCACATGCAACAAAGAGGCACATGCATGCAACTAGGAAGAGTGCATGTCTTTAGCATGAAGGAGCATGCTTAAGTAGGGTGCACTTACTCAACATGAAGGAGTGTGCTCAAGGACGACGCACTTATTTAACTTGAAGGAGTGCTCTCAACTTAAAGTGCGCGCCTTCACCAACTTGAAGTGCGCTTTTGCCTTAAAGAGAAATTTTCTTGCTTTTGCTTTATTTTTTGTGCTTTCTTTAGTGTGTGCATAGCGTAACGGCTAGTTTTTAAGTTAAGACAAGTCATGAGTTCACCTAACCATGGACTAGATAACCTAAGCGCTTCTAAGGGTTTGGTGACGACACTTATGAAACATTGACTTAGGAGGATGCGACACTGGGAGAAAACACAGAAATAAAAAATCAAACAACACGACGACACTAGCGGGCCTAAAATGATGGTTATGTAGGCTCCAAAATTGACTTAAGAAAAAATTTGGAGGGTCATTGTTGTAGTGACAATAGGTTCGTATGGAAGACAATATATGGCTTGTATGGCATACTACATAAGGTTTGTATGGCATACTATATAAGGTTTGTATGGTAGACAATATATGGCTTGTATGGAAAAAAATATATCTCTCATATGATAGACTATTTAAGGTTCATATGGTAAACAATATATGACTCGTTAGATTTTAAGCTTTTGTGGTAGTTTTTTGCAGTGGCATGATCTGGATTATCCACAGTTTGGTGTTCATTCAGTCGACGTTTCAAACCCCAAAGGGGGTCCATCATCAGGACTAAATTAGATAGAATATGAATGAAAGCTTATTGAGAGAAGAGTCTTCTGACCTGGGAATAAATAAACCTACATCCCTAATTTTTAAAGAAGCCGACAATTATATATATGATTTCTTATTTATTTTATTTTTATTTATTATTTATTTTATTTTCATATAATAGTTCTATAAAAAAAAAACCCCGGATGCGGGTGGCTGTTAGATTTACAGGGCTCATGGCTTGTCAGCAGGGCAGGTGTCCGCCCGGACAAGCCACGTATACCCAGAGGACGTGCCTTAACCATTCCGGCATGCAGCATTTAAGGAGGGCAGTTATGGTTCGCTACAGAGACGTCCCCTCGGCATTCACTGCGCGCATTGAGAAACGATACATGGCGCTTCATAGCCGGAAGTTCTCGGACATTCTCCCGCATTTCTCGTCTGCTCCTGTTCTGGTCTTGAGGGAAGTGGCGGAGGCTCATTGTTTCGGCTCTCATTCAGGCTCTGAGAGCGACTGTGATGGTTCAGGGGCCATAGACTGGGGCAATTGGAGAGCTTCCGGGCAGTCTGGTCGTGCACCTGGGAGATTGGCGGTGCTGCAAACCTTCCATCCGCAGTCTGGCTGGGGAATTGGGCGTCTGGTTCAGAGGGACAATCTGTGTGTGCACACTCGCCATCCGCTCACTTTCAGTATGCAGCGTGAACGTCAACGGGGCACAAGTAGGCGTGGCAGTTACAGTGGAAGAGCCCCTTCTCCCTCTTCCTCAATTGAAGAATCCTCTGAACGCAGAAGACCGAGAGGAAGGCCACCGGGCAGAGGAAGAGTAGCGGAACCTCCGGAGAGAATGGAATGCGGGCACACTGAGCACCCAATGGTAAGATATCGCCTTCCATGTACTTTGTCCAATTCCACCTTCTTCGTAACTGTTTCAGTGGAGCATTGCAGCAATCCGTGGGGTGATGATGAAGCTCCTCGTGCCAACCCTCCGCGTATTCCTGAGGTTGTTCCCACTGTGGACATGGAATTTCCGGCCATTAATATGCTGAGGCCTGTTCATGATCCTGGAGCCGGCCCGAGTGAGCCTGTGCAGCGCAATGCTGGTAAGGCTATTCTCCAGCCTCCCTGTTGCAAGATGGAGGATGAGCCGCAGACTACGGAAGAAGATTAGTTCGCGCTCCAGGTTTCACTGCATGGATTTTTCTCTCTGTCCGCTCCTTTCGCGACTACATATGTATCTGCACTTTGTCATTTTGTACTTCTGTCCATCTCTGTTATGGTGTCGGTTATCTGTTACTTCTGTTATGGTGTCGATGTCCTCCATGTGTTTCTGTTGCTTCAGTCCATGTGTCGGTTACATAAGTGTCACTCTGGTTTCCAGATTTTGTAATCCTGGTATGAATACTCTCGAGTTTACTGTCTGTCCCAGGACAAGTTTTACAGGGCCTCGGCCCTGTTGTAATACTGTTGATGTAATTTTGCTCTTGCTGTAATATAATTTAGCTCAGTCTTATTTAGAAAAAAAAAAAAATAGTTCTATAAAAAAAAATTATTAATTAATATATTTATTCCTATTGTTTTACCTAGAAGCTAAAAATGTTTTAATTGATAAGTTTAATTCATAAATAGGTTTAATTTATTTATATTTATTTTATAATTCCTTTTAATTCTTTTTATTTTTATTTTTATTTTTATTTTTATTTAATTAATTTGAAATTAATTGATTAATTAATTAATTTAATTTTAATTCTATCCAAATTTCTTTATTATTAACCTTATTTATTGTTATTTACCAATTTTTTCTATCTAGCCCTAATTTTCAATTAATTAATTAAATTAATTAATTTATAATCTTTTATTTATTTATTAATCAAATGTTAATCATTGGTTATTATTAATTGTTTGGTAACACGGACTCAATTAAACTTATCAATTAAAAATGTTTTAATTGATAAGTTTAATTCATAAATAGGTTTAATTTATTTATATTTATTTTGTAATTCCTTTTAATTCTTTCTATTTTTATTTTTATTTTATTAATTTGAAATTAATTGATTAATTAATTAATTTAATTTTAATTCTATCCAAATTTCTTTTTTATTAACTTTATTTATTGTTATTTACCAATTTTTCTATCTAGCCCTAATTTTCAATTAATTAATTAAATTAATTAATTTATAATCTTTTATTCATTTATTTTTTTTTAGACAAATTTCGGTTGCTATATTATGATCTGAAAAAAAGAGAGGCAGTTCGCCATACATACAATGTTTCCTGGACATCGTGGATCCAAGGAATTACAAAAAAAGTCCCTTCCTTGATCCTTGTTCTAGTATTCCTGCCTCTAAGGCTTCTTATACTACTGTAAATCCTTACATATTGCAAACACCAAAATTTACAGCTACAAAACATAATTAATCTATCTCTATATGGTTGATCTTCCTAGCTGTGGACTCTTCTGGGTATTGGTCTGGCTCATTCTGTTTTGCACTGGAGGAAGAAGGGGTTTCCTTGAGCTTTTTGTCCATCATGAACTTGAGGACTACTATCGATTCTTCTGCGTGGCTGCACCGGTTGGCCAAGTTGCTGAACTGCTCATGTAGGGAATTGACTCTATGCAGGAATAGATTGATCTCTGCCCGATACTTCTCATTGAGAATTCTGTACTGATCTTCCATTCGCGTTTCCAAACTTCGGACTTGGTCCTCCAGTGCACGCTGTTGCGCTCTCAACTCCTCGAACTCTGCCTGAAGGTCTCTGCAGTGGAAACAATCTTCTGAGCGGTCCATTATCACTGAGTATTCCCTGTCTGCGTTGTCGGCCTCTTTAGCGCGGGACCTCTGAGCTTTTCGCTTACAGCAGGCTGCAACCACAACTCTCGCAGGGTTGTTATGATTCTGCTGAGCGCTATAACAACTACCTCGGGCTGATTGGAGATGGACGGGAACGATAATATCCTGTTGCCTGTAGAAACTAGCTTTCTTAATGTATTGAGGAGTTCTGCCACCTGGGGTATAAATAGAGTCCATTTGCATGCTGTGAGGGCGGGAAGATGCCCATCTACGTCTCACAGTAATCCACGGAATGGTCAAATGCATATCTTGAACCGCAAATGGGATCCTTCTGCAAGGACGATTTTCTCCTGGATTTCTCTTGATTCCCATGCGTTGAATCGATATTCTGATCTCATTTCTGATCCAAATCCTGCCTACCTTACCTGCTCTGTCATCGGCACTGATTACTTGTCTGATGTCATTGATTCTGTCAGCTGGGGTACACCTGTTGTTGACTAAATGTTGTAGGTTCATGGTAATGGTTGAAGAGAGACAGTGTTATTACAACTCAGGCTGCCCTTGGAGCGCTCGCATGCCCTGTTGGCATGCTTATCAGCCTCCTTGTTCAATCCACGTAGGATGTGATAGTATTCGACCTCTTCCATTGAAGCATGGAGGATCTGATTCCGGTGGTTTATCTGCTGGAGGAGGATATTCGGCGTGCTCTGTCTCTGCGCCATAAGCCTGATAATTATTGCTGAGTCCCCAAACACCACTGCCTTTCTTATCCCTAACTTTAGCAGCTGTGTGAGGCCCTGATACAATGCTAATCCCTCTACCCTGTTGTTGGAGATCTCTCCTAACCCCCATTCGAAGTGAAGTATGCTCTCTCCATTTGCATTGCAAATTAGACCCCCTGCATCGGCTTGGCCTGGGTTCGATTTAGAAGCACCATCAAAAAATAGGTAGAACCTGTTACAATTTCTCAGCCAATTCGAAAATTCCTCATCCTTTAACCTCAGTTTCCATGCGCTATTTGTTTCTTTCATTTGTGTCCTTCCTTGGTTTGTTTCTTGAGCGCTAGCAATATTCTCTAAAACATAGCTGATCAGGTTTCTCTCTTCCATGCTATAATTTGTTGCCTCAATCTTGCCTTTGGTGTGGTTTGTGACTGTCTCCACCGCTAACATTTTTGCCTTGTGACACATTATCCTGGTGTTGCAGCCTTTCTCCTGGAAGACCTTTCCATTTCTTGCCAACCAAATGCGCCATAAAAGGGTTAGAGGAATGGTGTTCCATACCCTTTGCGCCAATTTACTCCTTTTCTCTTTCCATGGACAGTTCTTCCTCCATTTGTGAATCGTTTCTGCAATAGTTGCCTGAGGCTCCCAGGAAGCTTCCCCTATTGAGGCCATCTTTCTCCAACATTCATCAGCCACCGGACATTCTATAAACAGGTGCTGGATTGTTTCCTCTGATCTACAGCAGTTTGGGCATCTGGATGGCCCCATTATGCCTCTTTTCTTTAAATTTTCCGATGTTAGTGTTTTTCCTTTCAAGAGCAGCCAAATGAAAAATTTGACTTTGGGGGGTGCTTCTGCTCTCCATACAAGTTTCCCTTGGTTCCATATTTCCTGATGGAAGTTGCTATCACATAGAAATTGGTGTCCAGCTTTAACCGTGTATTGAGTTCCAGTTGGGTCCCAACGATATCCATCATGCTTGCCTTCTTGGATCGGAGCTTTGTTGTGTAGGAGATTCTTTAGGACAGTGAGGCTAGTGTCTAGCTCCCTGGGATGATCCGGGAATTTCCAACCTGTCCATGCTTGAGAGTGATTGTCCAATTGTGATATTTGAGCCAAGTGCATTATTCCTTTGCCATTGAGCCAGTTTATGGCAGGGATTGCCTCCATTTTTGTTCCAATGGGATGCTGCCCTAAAATTCTGTCTGTGGAGAAGTTGATGCTGCTCCCCCCTCCTGGGACCTTTGAGATATTCTGAGACATAAAGGTAATGGCCTTCTTGCAAAGTTTCCAAATTTTTGTACTATCTCTGTTGGGTATATTAGTCTCCAAGAGTTGATGCCTTGTGCAGTTCAGGTATTTTGCTTCTAAAACCTTCTTCCACCACGCTGTAGGCCCTGTAATCATCCTCCATACTATTTTAGCTCCAAGTGCTAAGTTTAGCAATTTTGGTGATCTGATGCCTAATCCTCCTTTTTCCTGAGATTGAATGATGTTCTTCCAGCTTACAAGATTGAATTTTTTTTTATCCGTTTTCCCTCCTTGCCAAAGAAAATACATGAGGGCTCTTTCCATTTTCTGATGGAAAGCTACAGGAGCTTGATATAAGGAGAAACAATATATGGGAAGAGAAGCTATACCTGATTTTAGAAGAACTAGTCGTCCTGCTGGATTCAGCCACATGGTGCCCCATTGCTGGATTTTTCTCTTTATTTTGTCAAGAATTTCGTTCCAGGTATCAGCTTTCAGCGGTCCCATACTTACTGGCATCCCTAAATAGGAGAAATGATTCCAGACTAGCTTGCAGGAGACTCCAAATATACTTGCAATGTTATGGATGGTGTGATTTGGTGTATTCCAACCATATATACAACTTTTTATCTGATTGACCTTCCCACCTGAGTAATCCATGAATTGGTCTAAAATCTTCTTAAAGCGCCTTGCTATAGTGATGGAAGCTCCTCCTATTAAGAGAGTATCATCTGCAAATTGAGAGTGATTGATGTTCTTTGTTCCTTGTTCAATCTTGATGCCAGTGATTAGACCTATTCTCCAGTTGTAATCCAAGGTTTGACTGAATGATTCAGCCATAAGGATAAACAAGTAAGGAGATAGGGGGCAGCCTTGTCTAAGGCCACGAGAAGATTGGAATGCAGCACACGGTCTCCCATTAATCAAAGGGGAGATCCAGGGATCCGTTATACAAGCTTTGATCATTGTGATGAAGGAGGGGTCAAATCCCATTTTATGTAGAACAGCAAACAAGAAGGAATACCTTACCCTATCAAAAGCATTGGCAAGATCCAGCTTTAGGACAAACCCTTTCTCTTTTCTGCTTAAGCTTGAGTGGATGGCCTCTTGCACAAGTAGGATAGAGTCAGTGATGTGCCTATTAGGGAGAAAGCCCCCTTGGTTTTCTGAGATTAGGGATGGGAGGTGTGGCTTGAGCCTGGATGCTAGAATTTTTGAAATTATTTTATATGCTGAATTGCATAAAGATATTGGCCGAAATCTTGAAAAAGTGGAAGGTCTATTCTCTTTTGGGATTAAGGCTAGATAGGTGGAGTTGGTAAATCCCCCCATTTTGCCTTTTTTTAGAACCCAACGAATCATCTTTAAGAGATCTTTTTTGATCATCTGCCAATATTCTCTATAAAAGCTGATTGGAAACCCATCAGGTCCTGGAGCTTTATCTGGGTGTAAGCTCCAAATTGCTGCTTGGATTTCTTCTTCTTCTACTTCTTTTCTGAGACTGCTGTTCATTTCTTGTGTGACTCCTTTAGACAGGTGCTGCAGCATGCTTGAATAATCCTCCTCATCTTTATCCTCAGTCAGAAGGCTATTAAAGTGTTTGGTGGCTGCTTCCTTTATAGAGTCCTATGTGTTGTAACTGTTCCCCTCATTATCCATTATTGTGCTCACTGTATTTCTGGCCTTTCGAACCGTGGCCTGCTTGTGGAAATAAGATGTGTTTTTGTCTCCCTCTTGCAACCAGAGTTGCCTTGATTTCAGTCTCCATTTTGTTTCTTCATCCCTTATAGTTTGACTCAGCTGGGAGTATAATCTAGTTTCTTGCTCTTTAGCTTGCTGGGATAGCCCAAGAGCTTCAATACTTTGCTGCACTTCCTCTAGGTCTTGCTTAATTTTCTTTTTGTTCACCTCGGGCTCTTGGTAATTGTTCTTTGCCCAATTTTTTAGAGCCTGTCTTACTCTCTTCAATTTTGTCTCCCAAATATAAGTTGGCGAACCTTCTACATGTTGAATCCAAGCCTGCCGCACCACATCTTTTGCTGCTGGGGATCGATTCCAAATGGAGCAGTATTTGAAGGGTATGGGACCTAGCTGACATTGACTATGAAGAGTAAGCGTTATTGGGTAGTGATCAGAGGCAGATACATTGAGAATATTTGAATGGCCTGTAGTGAAGGTGGAAAGATATGCTATACTTATAAGGAACCTATCAAGACGTTCCATGATATTGTCGGCACCAATTCTTCTGTTACTCCAGGTGTACCTACGGTTTTTGGGTCTGATATCAACAAGGTCTTGCTCCTGCATGATGGTCTCAAGTCGACTTCTAAATGGATCAGGGGTGAAATTTCCTCCTCTTTTTTCGTTAGCATGCATCACCAGATTTAAGTCTCCTGCTATAATGAGGTTATTGTTCTGCTCTTCTTCTATACTTGCTTCCAATGTGTTCCAACACACTTCTTTCTATCTATACTGATTCGGAGCATATATGTTGTAAACTGTTACCTTTGAGCCACCAGTTTTGCTTTCCAGTTTGACTCGAATCCAGTTCTGGTGAACTCTGGTGGAGTCACAGATCCATTTATTGCTATCCCACATAGTTAGTATGCCGCCTGAGGCTCCTCTTGCTTCGCTTGCACATCCATTGAAATGCTTTTGCTGGCTTATTACTCTACTAATTTCTGACTGATCTTGCTTTGTTTCTTGGATAAGAACAATTTCAGGGTTTTCACTATGTATTAAATCCTTGAGGGCAACTAGCTTGGAGGGGTGCCCTAATCCCCTACTATTCCAAGATAGTATTTTCATCATGATTTACTGGTTACATGGAGAGGTGCTCGCCTCTCATTGCCTTTGTTACTATTTTCTTTTTCCAAGTGTCCAAGAATGAAGGACTCTATTGGAGTCTGGGAACCCATGGCTATGTCTTTCTGAGCATTTTCCTCCCTCTGTTGCTTGGCCGATTTCCTGCCAGGCCCATGCTTTTTAGGGACATCACTGGGCGCTCCATGTTCCTTTGAAGAGCTCCTGGTAATCCTAGAAGAAGGGGGATCAGGAGAGGGCTGAGAGGTGTGAGGAGGAGAAAGATGGAGAGGAGGATCTGTGGAAGGGAAATCAGGCCCGGAATCTGCCTCAGAGAGGATCACGAAGGGATTAGAGGAAGGAGGGATAGGAGGATCGGAAATTCGAGGAGATGAGGGAGGATTCTGAAGGGGAGGTTGCTGGGAGGAGGAGGGTTGCTGATGGGAAGGACCAGGGGCCTCAGGTTCCATAGATTTGAGGGGAGGAGATGATTTTTTCTTTTTTACAGTTTCCCATTGCCCATCCTGCTCATCAGATTCTACATTAACTATTTTAGTGCATCTATTTGCAAAGTGTCCATATTCGTGGCATACCTTGCATTTGAAGGGTATCTGCTCGTAATCCAACTGCTGAATATGGCACCAGTCATCAACTTTCAGTTTGATCGCTTCCGGCAGTCCTCGACCCAGATCGACTTCAACACAAATCCGCGCACACGCCTGCATGTTGTCTTTAGGTTCACTGCGATCTATGTATTTCCCAACCGCATTTCCTATTGCTTTAACCGAGTCGTCCCCCCAGCAGTGAAGGGGAAGATGAGGTAGTCTGACCCAAACTGGAACCGCATTTGGTATATCAAGTTTTGGATCAAAATCCGGAGTCCATTTATTGAGATAGAGACCCCTGGAGTCCATAAAGTAAGGCCCATTTCTGAATATTAGATCTTTATCCTCTTTGGTTTCAAAATGAAAAGTAAAATATCCTCTGCCACAGAATCTGATGGATATTTTACCCTGGATCTTGTCCGACCAGTTTCGCTCGACCCATCTTTGCACTGTTCTGGGTGATGGCCACAGTCCTGTAAATTGCCCGATTAACCCTTTCTCTGCTAGGGAAATGGCTGCCATGCGCGGAATGGTAGGAGGCAGTTGGACTTCCTGTAATACATCAAGCTTCTTCACAAACTTTGTTGTTGTTGGTCTAGGTCTTTGCGGAGGGAGTGACTTTACCAGATTGGAGAAGGCTCTTTGCAGCTCCGGATCCCCACCGGGTGGATCCGGAGGATCCATGCTGAAGCTCGTTCAGGCGTTCCCAGGCCGAGGCTCGATCGCGGGTTCAGACGCGCGCGCAGCAGCAGCTTTTTTTGTAGACTTATTTTCAAAGGATTTTTTTTTTTTTTTTTTTTCAAATTTTTTGGTCGAATTGCAGTTTGAACCCACAACCTCCTTACCACAAGGCATACGACTTACCAATGGACCACACACAAAGTTCTTTTATTCATTTATTAATCAAATGTTAATCATTGGTTATTATTAATTGTTTTAGTTTATAAATTGACTAATTTTATTAATTTTTATTTTAGAATTAATTAAAATCAATATAATTAAATAATTAAATTACTTTATTTAATTTTGATTTAATTAATCTAATTAAATTTAATTTTAAAATTAATTAAGTAATAAATTTATAATTATTGAATTGAGACTTCTGTGATCCATATCAATTTTTTGAAGAATTTTTCAGCGAAAATCACATGGAGAAATTTATGTCAATTTCTCCATGTGATTTTCGCCGAAGAATTCTTCAAAAAATTTATAATTCTTTTAATTGTTTTATTTTTATTAATTAATTTAAATTAATTGATTAATTAATTGTTATTATTATTATTATTATTTTATTTTTTTATTTTTTTATCATATTTCATTGTTTAGCTTATAAAGCCCTAATTGTCTAATTAATCAATTAATTAATTAATTTATAATCTTCATTTTATTTCAGTTAGTTTTCTAGGTTATTATTATTTATTTGAGTAATTTTATTTAATTTCTATTTTTATTTAGAATTAATTAAAATTAATTTAATTAATATAATTAATCAAATTAAAATTAATTTAATTTTAATTTAATTTAATTTTGATTTAATTAATTTAATTCGATTAATTTTGATTTAATTAATTAAATTAATTCATTAAATTTATTAATATGAAAATCCCTGCTACTCCATGGAGGGGTTTATCTGTCTGATCAGGGGAAGCCAATTTCCACTGATTTCACTCCCATTGTCCCTATTGAGGTTCTGAGGACAATTTCCTAAGCTAGCTTTAACTTCCAGCCAAAATCACCTGAGGCTTAACCGAGGATGGCATAAGGACACAAGGGCCTGGTTAAACTATTGGGAGATCAATGAGAATGATGCTTTGCAAAACATAAATAACATTAAAGATATTGTTACTTCTAAGTTCAAAGAAAAATTGTGGTGTGAGAAAGATTTAGCGTCTAAAAGAAAATTAAGTTATTATAAGAAGGTCATCAACCCCACCCTTGAGGATCAAAAGTATCTCTCTATTCTAACTAGCTCAAAAAAGAAAATTAATATAGCAAAGATTAGAACGAATTCTCATGAGCTCCATAGTGAGACTGGCCGCTGGGTAGTTCCTAAAACGCCATGGATGGAAAGGATCTGCCATATTTGTGAGAATAAGAGCATCGAGGATGAAAACCACTTCCTCTTAGAGTGCCCTGCATACAACCACATTAGATCTCAATTTCACAACCTTTGTTATAATACTGACCTTTCTAGCCTTTTACAATGCCAAAATTATAGTGAACTCGGGAGGCTTCTCTCCAAGCTTTTTGAGCATCGGAATAAAATCATAAATCAAAATAAATAATTCGTCTTTTTAGGTCCGATAGATCATTATTTGGTCTCAGTGGACGTTAACAACCATCATCATCATCATCATCAATAACCTAGAAAACTAACTGAAATAAAATGAAGATTATAAATTAATTAATTAATTGATTGATTAATTAGACAATTAGGGCTTTATAAGCTAAACAATGAAATATGATAAATAACCAAAAAAAATTATTATTAATTAATCAATTAAATTTAAATTAATTAATAAAAATAAAACAATTAAAAGAATTATAAATTTATTACTTAATTAATTTTAAAATTAAATTTAATTAGATTAATTAAATCAAAATTAAATAAAGTAATTTAATTATTTAATTATATTGATTTTAATTAATTCTAAAATAAAAATTAATAAAATTAGTAAATTTATAAACTAAAACAATTAATAATAATCAATGATTAACATTTGATTAATGAATAAATAAAAGATTATAAATTAATTAATTTAATTAATTAATTGAAAATTAGGGCTAGATAGAAAAATTGGTAAATAACAATAAATAAAGTTAATAATAAATAAATTTGGATAGAATTAAAATTAAATTAATCAATTAATTTCAAATTAATAAAATAAAAATAAAAATAGAAAGAATTAAAAGGAATTATAAAATAAATATAAATAAATTAAACCTATTTATGAATTAAACTTATCAATTAAAACATTTTTAATTGATAAGTTTAATTGAGTCCGTGTTACCAAACAATTAATAATAACCAATGATTAACATTTGATTAATAAATAAATAAAAGATTATAAATTAATTAATTGTAAATTAGGGCTAGATAGAAAAAATTGGTAAATAACAATAAATAAGGTTAATAATAAAGAAATTTGGATATAATTAAAATTAAATTAATTAATTAATCAATTAATTTCAAATTAATTAAATAAAAATAAAATGAATTAAAATGAATTATAAAATAAATATAAATAAATTAAACCTATTTATGAATTAAACTTATCAATTAAAACATTTTTAGGTTCTAGGTAAAACAATAAGAATAAATATATTAATTAATAAAAAAAATTATAGAACTATTATATGAAAATAAAATAATAAATAAAAATAAAATAAATAAGAAATCATATATATAATTGTCGGCTTCTTTATAAAAATTAGGGATCTAGGTTTATTTATTCCCAGGTCAGAAGACTCTTCTCTCAATAAGCTTTCATTCATATTCTATCTAATTTAGTCCTGATGATGGACCCCCTTTGGGGTTTGAAACGTCGACAGAATGAACACCAAACTGTGGATAATCTGGATCATGCCACTGCAAAATATATGACTCATATGGAAGACTATCTAAAGTTTTTATGGTAGACAATATATTTCTCGCATGGCAGACTATATAAGGTTCATTTGTCATACAATATATGGCTCGTATGGCAAACAATATATGGCTCATATGGCAGACTATCTAAGGTTTGTATGGCAGACAATCTATGGAGCACACATCATACTCACATAACAAACCCATAGTGGCATCGAATGTCAAATACTTTTGATGTATGGCGACGCTGCTTTCTATGGCATCTCTATGGGGCATGACTTCTACAACTCATGGTATGACATTGTTTTCATATATTTGTGTTATAAAAGGTTGTGATACATGTGACATATGACTCTTATGATATGATGAAAGTGACCCTATTATCTTTATAGATGATTATGAAAGTAATATAGTTGCATAACAGTTATGTTGATTTGACAATGATGACTATTATTTATAAGGTAGTGACCATAACATATGATGACAAGTGATCTTGCATGGTAGTACCTTTGATATGAAAATGAATTTGATAACAACAACTATGATATAAGATGGAAGTATCTTTGATTGGTATTGACCCTATTTGATCCGACAGTGACATAGATATGACAATACCCTTGATGGCAATGATTACAAGATGGATGGTGAATGTGACATTAATATGATTGCAGCTCTCTTAGCTTGTCTCATTCAGTTCACACACAAAATTGTGAACTGGCTTGGGTTGGGCCTAGGAGGCCTGATTTGATTGTTATGTCTCATACTTATTGTACTTTGTATCTCAGCTGAACAATTGATAAATATATAATAGAAGAATAATTTGGTTGTTTTTTCCCCCTTATGGGGTTTTTCCCTGGTCTTTGACCTAAATCATGGTGTCCCTATTTATGCATGATTTTCTTTTGTTGGTCTATATTGTTCCACTACATTGTTGATGTTATTGTTCTTTCTACATAACTGCTAATGATGTGATGATATTATGGGGTGAATATGATATGCAAATGATGAAAAAAATTGTAAAAGCAATTATCTTCAGCAAAGAACAATGTAGCCCTAAAAATTAACATGGTTTCAGAGTTGGGCTAAAGAAAATCCATTGATTTCACCCCTTGAAGGCATCAATGATGGAAGCAGATGAAAATGGTAGAGACCTAAAAGAATGGTATGGTTTGAAGGAAACCCTAGGAAAGCTTTGTTTTTACAAGAGAATGTTAGGGTTTAGGGAGAAACCCTTGAAGTAACATTGGATATGAAACCCTAGTGTGAAGTAGAATCTTCTTGATCAGTGATAATCCATTGAGTCCTTCAAGTACCTATGATGGATTTAAAGAAAACATATTTTAACTTGTCTCATACCCAATGGAGATGATGTGTTGCAATTATTATCTTGTACATTGATATCTGGGTTGGAAAGGATCTAAAAGAGAATACATGTGATATTCAAGAGGATGCATTTCTTCTAAAGACAACAATGTCATATGATCAATGGATGGTGACGCCTCCTGGCTAAGAGGGATATAGGATCAAGAGGGATTTGATATCCTCCTACAATCTACATTAAAGATAAGTACTTTCAAGACTCATGTCATTTCTTTGTAAATTTATTCTTTTTTATTATTGGTGATTCTTCCTACATGAGTATTTTGTTTGTTTCACTAAATTCTTGGATGAGGACGTGATCCATCTTGAAAATCATCAATATGCAGAGTAGTGCAAGAAGGGTTAGCTCCAAGAAGGAGATGGTGAAAGAAAATGAAGGATCCACCCTTACATCTAGAAAAGAAAGGAAGGCCTACCACATGACTAGGTACACTTGCATTATGTTTGTTTACTTTGACATTATTACTCTTGATCTTGTTCTAGGATCAACAAGTACATTTGATGAAAGTGAAGACCAAGTACTTTATATAGAGATTGAGGAAGATGTGGAACCTTCTCATGATTAGAGTGGCACTTGAAAATGGACAAGAGATCAAGACTTCGGAGTAAGGATTGTTGTTTCATTGGTTGATTAAAGAGGCTTCCTATTTAGAGGGAGTAGATGTAATACAACATAAGAGTGATACGTCCTTCATGGAGGACCATTCTAGGTGAATGAGATGTAGCAGTGTCTGATGCTTCCGCTATATGTTTCAAATTGATAAGAAATAAGCTCTTAGAGAAAGGAAGTTATCCTAGCTCCTATTTCCTGATGACTTAGATGTATGTGAAGTGAGCTTCCTCTGTGATGTTCTTAAGGGAGAAGCATATTTGGAGGAATTTGAGGAACATGAATACAACATTGATGATTGTGGATTGAAGAAGGCTCCATATGAATTCTAGCAAGTCCCTTGGGCTTAACATGTATGAAATGATGGACATCTGATGCAACCTATGATCTCTCTTTATGACTAAAGGTATGTATTTAATAATTGGTTTTATAATTTGAAAATTGGTTTTTAATAGGATCAAGATCATCTCAACATTCAGTGTTAGAGGGAGTTGACCCTTGCACCTAAGATGATTCCACTTCTTGAGATCAAAAGTGTAAAAAAGGGAAGATGGGAACTTCATTATCAAGGGAAGCTTGATGGAAACGACTTGACATAATGGTTTACACTGAAGAAGTTGAGAAAGCCTCCTCTTCAAATAAAGTTTTGATGGATTCCCATGATGCTTTGACAATTAGATGAATTCTTGATTTGCATTATGTTCTTTAAGTTGTATAGAGCTTGGATATGTATACTAGTATGTTGTAGAGCTAGTAATTTATGATCTAAGGCCCACTGCTAGATACTTGAGACTATATGGATATATTGATTATATTGAGCACAATTGAGTGTTGTCTTAACTCTACCATCATTTCTTGGATGAGTAGGTACTGAAACTTGTTACTTTGAGTGGAAATATGCATTATTGCTAGCATTACTGACTACAAGTCAGTATGATTAAGAAAGCTCTTTAAGATTTGTTTGACCATATGTTGGGAATGACTGTGATATACTATGACATATTATGAGATCTGACATGTAGAGAATCATGTGTTCCATGATAGGTATGAGCACATTGAGATCAAATATCACTATATCCAAGATATGGTGCAGAAAGGAGCAATGAGACTCCAAATTTTGATTGATGAGCAGGCAAATAATTGGATTCTTGTGTTGTAATGCATGAACTTATGGTTGACCTGATATTCTCTATGTGTCATGCACTATGGCCAGGAATAGCAGCCGTAATCCTAGTGAAGGAACTAATGAGATGAAGGGGTCATGTTTGATCAAGGGAGCTAAGTTATGATCAGCCCCCTTGTTTGAGCTCACAGGGAGATGATGCGAGTCAGACAGATCCTGGGGTTGAGAGAACTTTGGACAATAGGATAGTTTGTGATCCTTACCCTCCATGGTAAGTCATATCTTACCTATTTTCTGACAATAGGATAGACCGTGATCCCTGCCTTCCATGGAAAGTAATATCTTGCCTATTGTCACCTTTGGATGTGGCATAGTATACCCCAGTTGGCATCCTACCCACAAGTTGGGCTTTTTGGGAGTGTTTCTCCCCATCTGGCTAATGGGTGAGCATGATTGATATGGTCTCTAATCCTTACCAATCATGGTAAGTGGTATCCTGCTCAAGTGATGGGATATAGGTGTTTTACCACTTGATTCTTGAGGATCGGATGGGAAGATCAATGGACATTGGGATGGATGTGATCCTTACCCCTCTTGGTAAGTTGTAT
The DNA here is from genome assembly GCA_031772625.1 of Pinus tabuliformis. Taxonomy (NCBI): domain Eukaryota; kingdom Viridiplantae; phylum Streptophyta; class Pinopsida; order Pinales; family Pinaceae; genus Pinus; species Pinus tabuliformis. The sequence continues at coordinate 276,593,376 of CM062805.1, read as the reverse complement.
CTCGCCCATTGTTATTGGAATATAGGATGTATGTGATCCTTACCTTTCATGCCAATTAGTATCTCGCCTATTTTTGTTAGACAACATGATGGTTGTGATCATTGCCCGATATGTTGTATCTTGCCTATTCTCATTAGATAGAGGGTGGTAGCTTGAGCTCCCCTATGATGACTCTTCTTCTTTATATTGAGACATCATCATTCAGTTGATGATTAGAGGAGTCAAGTTGGAATGAGATGCGATGAGATGGATGTCTTGTTGATGCATCTGAGATGAAGGGCATGGGTCTTGACTTGGAGACTAGTATGGTGCGACGAATCAATATCCCCTACCATTAATTGTGGATTATTCTTCTTCTATGAGGCAAGGCCAGATGTAATGATGATGTAGTTTTCTACCTTCTTATATTGAGGCATTTTCATGAGAGATGAAAACTTATGATGTGAATGGAAATTCCTCCCTAACTGAGAGGGAGTGTTTAAAATTAGGCAAATTCGGGATGAATTTCCCTTTGGAAACCCTGACAACCCCTACGAAAGCCCATTGAGCCCCAAAGAGAAGAATTCAAATTGATAAAGAAATTTTATTATTTAATGTAACAAAAGTTTTTAAGCCTATCCATCATCAAAATCAATATGGGCATCAAACTTTTAAGGCTTGTGAAATATATATTTAAGGGTTTTATTATTATGAAATGGGGGAACTCATTCATACATCATCGTCTTACACATTTATCTATGTTTTGTAGTTCACATCATTAGTTTTGAGGTCTCCCATTATCTACATGAAATCACACTATATTGTGTCATGGATTTACTTGCACTTTATGTGGCTACAATTCAGGTATCTTTGTGGTTCATTTTAAATATACAATGGTTTATATTGTAGTTCATAACTCATAACAATATAAGGTTCGTATGGCAGACAATATATGGCTCGTATGGAAAACTATCTAAGGTTCGTATGAAAAACAATATATGGCTCGTATGGAAGACAATATATGGCTCATATGGTAGACTATCTAAGGTTCATATGGAAAAATATCTAAGGTTCGTATGACAAACAATATATGGTTTGTATGGAAGAAAATATATGACTCATATGGAAGACAATAGATGGCTTGTATGGCAGACACTATATGGTTCGTATGGCATACAATATAAGGTTCATATGGTAGACAATATATGGCTCATATGGTAGACAATATATGGCTCATATGGTAGACAATATATGACTCATATGGCAGACTATCTAAGGTTCGTATGGAAGACTATCTAAGGTTCATATGCAAGACAATGAATTGCTCATATGGCAGGCTATTTAAGGTTCATATGGTAGACAATATATGGCTCATGTGGCAGACTATCTAAGGTTTGTATGGCAGAAAATCTATTGATCATACATTGACTCCCATAACAAACCCACAGTGGCATCGAATGTCAAATACTTCTGATGTATGGCATTACTTCTATCTATGGAATCTTTGTGGGGCATGACTTCTACAACTCATGGTATGAAATCGTTTTCATATATTTTTGTTATAAAAGGTCATGATACATGTGACACATGACTCTTATGATATGATGAAAGTGACCCTATTATCTTGATACATGATTATGATGATAATCTAGTTGCATAACAGTTATCTTGATTTGACAATGATGATTGTGATCTATAAGGCAGTGACCATAACATATGATGACAAGTGATCATACATGGAAGTATCTCTGATATGAAAATGAATTTGATAACAACAATGATATAGGATGGCAATATCTTTGATTGGCAGTCACCCTATCTGATATGATTTCAACTCTCTTGGATTTGTCTCATTCAATTCACAAACGAAGTTGTGAACTGACTTGGGTTGGCCCCAGGAGGCCTCATGTGATTGTTATGTCTCATACTCATTATACTTTATATCTCAGCTAAATAATTGATAAATATCTAATATAAGAAGAATTTGGTTGGTTTTTCCCCCTTGTGGGGTTTTTCTCTAGTCTCTAACCTAAATCATGGTGTATGTATTTGTGCATGCTTTTCTTTTGTTGTTCTTTATTGTTCTGTTGAGTTGTTGATGTTATTGTTATTTTTTCATAAGTGCTAATGATGTGATGATATTATGGGGTGAATTCAATATGTAAATGATGAAAAAGTTTGTAAAAGAAATTATCTTGAGCAAAGAACAATGTAGCCCTAAAAATTAACAGTTGGATCCCATCAACAGGGCTGAGTGTTTTATCATCTTGATTTTCACATTTCCATATTTCAATAGGGTTTATGGAGGCTTCGAAAGAGAGACAACTTGGTTCTTTGCCCAAAAAACACTCTTCATCACCTAGATTATTGATGACAAAAATTTCCTTAGGAAATCAAGCTGAAGGAGGATGAGGAGTTTCACATGCAATAATTCCAACTTAGAGGCTTGAGATTTTTCCAAACTCACAAAAATTGGCAAGACCAAATTAGAGATAAGACTTGGCTAACCTATAACTTGTGGGGTACCAAAACTACCATCGGAATCAAGGTTCATTTCATATTCAAAATTTTGCAAAGAAATACAAACCAATCACCATAATTTCTCACTCAAATACCTCTAATCCACGTCTCTTTTAGGAAATTCATAACAAATATGAAAAAACTATCGGAAAAATATTTCAAATATTCATGTGGTTTCCATCAAAACTCATTATTATTTTTAAATAGACTTTGAAAATCATACCTGTTGAAAGTGTGATGAAGTTCCTTAATGAACTACCCAAAAGAATGGATGGACACAATTGGCATTGTTTTGCACCATTCCATGATGCAACCTCCAAGCATAAGGGTGAAAAGTCTGCAAGTTGCATCCTCACAATGTACTTCATTAGAAACACAAAACTAAAGAAAATGATGTGTAAGTACAAACATGGATATTATACCCTTGCCATCAAACTTATTCTTTGACAAGTGAAGAACTATTTCCGCAAGGATTGAAAGATTAAAACTTTTAAGAAAAAAACTGGGATAAATATTTGGGATGGAACCATTTAAAGATATGGTGTTAAAATAAAGGCTCCATGGGCTCATCTTGTCATCTGGCCCTCCTTCTAGCGCCAAAAATATGTTGACGAGATGGAATGTATTTCCAACAGCTAGGGGGTCTCCCTGATGTGAAGTTCCAATTAGACCTCACACTGTTTGGAATAGGAGCCCCATCCAATAGGTAGGTCTAACAGCCATCATGTTGGTTTTGCTCTTGGTTGTCAAATGAGGAAATGTCAGGACAAGGAGAAGAATGAAATTCCTGGAGAATAGGAGTGAAATTAGCTCAAGATTGACAATCTACAAGAGGAGATACAAGAAGGTAACAACAAAACAATAAGAAGGAGCATGCCACAAGACAAGTTAGTGAGATAAAACCATCTAAGACATATGTGAATAGGAACATGCCAAAGGTTAATTGCAAATCAATTCACAACAATTTACTGGCATGGAATGGAATAAGAAAGCAAGGACTCAAAGTAAACATGCAAGCAATAAGCCAAGAATCAGTTTATTAACATATCACCACATGAAAGCACACATAAAAACACAATGGGAATACGGGCTAGCCAATACTAAACATCATAAAGATGCATGGGAATCAATGCTAAAAGTGAAGAGAATATTATCAATGTTGCAAATTCAAGTACATATCCTGCAAGCCATCAAAGCCCAATAATGGAACATGGGTTGCTCATACCATTTCCCAAAACAAAACCTTAGCCTCACCACAACTCACCCTACTAGTTGCCAAGAGTTGAGTGCCTCTAACTCCTTAAGCACAAATTAGCTATCTAATGATAATCCTAGCTCAAGTTCCAAAATTCCCGTACAAATGAAGCATGAGGGAATATTTATAGAAACAAGTTGATTGCTCACCTACTGTGACCTTTTTCCTACCCTCATGACACTTGAACTTGCTCAAAAGCCTTTCATATCTAATGAATATTACATGCTCAAATCAATCTCAGCATAGTTGTTGGCATTATGATGAGAAATATTTGCATTATGGCAAGAGAGGAGTTATGAGGAGAGTGTACAGGATTCTTGGAAACCCTAAAATGCTTGTTTCCCATATGCTACAATGATATGGAGACTTGTACAGGATGATGGACAAGGTGGCGATACTCATTTGTTGTGTTAAATGTCTATTTGACACCTACTGTACCTGCCATCAAGGTTGACATAGTGCCTTGGGTAGCTACATGGAGCTCGTTCGCCTATTTTTTGAATCCCTAGTTGCACAACCTCTACGAGAAACCCTAAATTTCTCCACATAGATAGACATTCTTGCTCCCTTTCTTCTACCTTAGATTCCCTTTGCCAGCCATTTTGCTTAAGCTCCTACCTAAATAATGAACACATGCTTCCTCATTTTGATCCTGCAAACACACATAATTATTAATTAATTGTCAAGACAAATACATTTTAATGAAATAAGCAACAAATATGACACATAATGAAAATTTATAGTCTTGAGATGTCAGCCTTGGCTTAATCTTCCTTTTCGTCGGTGATGATGATGCAACTTTTCAACTCGTGGTAGCAACCCATTATATCTCAACATTGTTGTGAAATCAACTTGTTTCACTTTCTATCATTTCTCATCCCTTATGATCCTTTTATATTATTATTTAGCTTACTACACATTAATAAGGTTTCCCTTGGAAACGAAACAAATCATTTGGATTTCGATGCTACCGCTATAACTTCAATGTCATAAGTGCTTAGGAGAGATGTAATACCCACTCCCAAAACACCTTTTCTCTATCCAAGATAGTCATAAAATGCAAGGGCATAAGGCCCACTTATTTTTCAACACTAATACCATTTCACTAGTGAGCCTCTTGTTTTCCTTACAATCGCTTCAATTCAACACATATTCTACCTCGATGTGTCACATTCTTGGTGTCATGTATTTACATTAAACCATGTGTTGCATTTTGGCACGGTTTGTAAGGTTTTCCTTACACATCTAATACAGGCCTTTCCTTTCATCTTATTGCTTTAACATATATATCCATTGTTGTGGTTAACCTTAATCTTTGACAAATGAGACATGTCCCTCATCGTTCCTACGTTGGTTGTCAAATGTGAGTACATTAGGAGACGATGCGTTTAAGATGATCACATGTATTAGGGAGAGACTGTTTGTGATCGTCGCAAGTATGGATTATAACAATGAATAAATAAGGGAGGGGAATGTAACACCCGGACTTTACCCCTATATTGTAAATTACCTGTACATACGAAACTTAGGCTGGTGAGTCGAGGGTTACTTTTGGGGTTAGCATGCCCATGTGCATGTGTTCTTATATGTTTTAAGGCTGAAGAGCCTAGTTTTGTAAATATGAAGTTTCATGCACATTAATAAAATGCATTACTATTGTAGACCAAGTCATACAAAAAGAGTATGGGTGTTTAAGGCATCAAGTTTATTAAAAAGGGGGCTTTGTATGACTTAATAATTAGTAGAGTGCACATGTTTTTAACTGAAGTTCATCAAGTGACTTTAGGGGGTGCCATGTGTCAAAGGAATGAAATTCACATAAAATTAAGGATCTTGGGTACTATGGGACATAGAGATTCTACAGGATTTGACTGGGGGATAAAGAGGACAAAACACCTTGATGGGAAATGAGGGATGACCTTGTGATAGGTGGAACATGATTCCCAGTGTGTGGGCCTGGAGGGTACCTAGAGACACCTAAGGGCACAAGAACTCCTAGAATCATAGGGCTCTGAGACATCCCTCATCGGTCAAGTTAGACACCTTGGAGGTAGTGGCACAACTCGAGGGACAGCAGGTGCATAGAAGGAGGTGTACTACTTGGGTGCGGGGCTGATGGGAGATGTGAGTCTGTTGGTTGGAGGCTATTGGGGTTTGGTACCTTGACCTTGTTTATATACAATACTTGACATGTACTTGGTTTCGAGTAAGCTATTGCCCCATGGAATCGAAGCCCTAGCTCAGGGGTGACCCGTTGTTGAGAGGAAATGAGTAGTATGGTCTATAGCTAGGAGGAATGTTTGAGTTATAACACTACTACAAATAATAAAAAGATAAGTATTTACTTTCTATGCTTCTTTATTTTTTGCTACAATAATACATGTCTTTTTATGAAGTGCATGTGTATTTCAATTTAGGCATTTTGATGTAGTGATTGCATTAATGTGTTATCCAATGTATTATCAACAATTCAACATTTTACAACATTCGGCAATGTAATAAAATAAGAAACCCATCTTATTATATATAAATAAGAGACTCATCATCATATAAAATGGGACAACATAAAATTCCATAATAATCAAAATGCAACCAACTTCTAATTGGCACAATATGTCCAATACATTAAACAAAATGACAATATCTAATTGTTATGCTTATTGGTAATATGTCATCATGCAATTGGAACAATATGTCGAGTACATTAAACAAAATTCCTAATTTTCATAAACAAATATTCCAATACATACAACTTGCAGCGAGATTGATTAATGTTGATTGTCATTCATCACTTGAACTGCAGTCATCACTCGAGTTGTGTGCATGCCCCACTTCTTCATCACTTGTAAGTGATATTGTACTTGGGTTATTTAACCTAATCTTTCCTTCATCATTTTGACATTATGTCTCTTCATGTTCCATCCACAAACATAGAAATAAATTGTGACAAGTGTATCTATGTTCATATAGTACAATATGCATAATTACATAAATAAATAAAAAAACATACAATAACAACGAGTGTTTCATAAACAATACATATTCTCTCTAAACCATACTCCATGTTGTCCCTTCAAATCATTTATGTTGGCTCCACTCCATACTTTGTTTCATGTATGTTTAATATGCCATAACAAAGCATAAATATAGTTAATATAAAAATTTATTGTTGTTCTATTAATTATAAAATGATAAATGTCCAAAAAATAACTACTTAACAATTTTTCCAATTAACTCTTATACTTCAACATATACTCACAACCCATAAACTGATGTCGATTAATTCTTCAATTGGCTCTTCTTTGAATGTTAGCACCTATTTGAAAACATCCTTGGGCAAGTGTAAATTAATAGTTTAAATATAAATATCAAATAAATATAATATATTAAGGAAGTCCAAAAACGTAAATTCTCACAAACTTTGTGATCAACCATTTTCTTCATCACTGCCTTGTCTTATGTGTTCAATAGGTTCATTTTGATACTTTATGATAAACATAAAAGTGAAAATGGTTAACTAATAGATAATGGTGGAGCATTTATAGTGCATAAAATATTTCTAGAGTTTTGCTTTATGTTTATACCAACAGAGATCCATCTAAACTCCAAATCTATCAAGCGTTGAGAGGGATCAAATCTCTCACAATACAAACCTCTTTTTCAGTGCAAAACTTGAGGAAATGTTTGCACCTCGAGAGATTTGATTCATTTCCATGCTTAGTAGATCTGAACTGAAGATGAATCTATGTTGGTTCTTAATAATATTATTTATATTTATATAAATTTCACATCTCTATATTGGAAATATTTTCGTTTTTAATTTGATTAAAATCCTAATAATACATTTTTTGTGACTAGAGGAATTAACAACTGGGTTGGTTCTGTACTCACGTGACACGAGGTCAATTTTGACCACTACCACTATAACCTATAGGTGCCTATGTATACCCCTTCCACAGACACAATTAAGTCAACGGATTTGAACCTCAAATCTCTTAGTACATAACTCTTCATGATCACAATACTTTCCAATTAAGCTGCTACCCACGAGCCAAATCCTAATAATACACAAAACTAAATATATATGCACCAATTTCTTTGACATGTTTTGTAATTGTTTTAATTTATTTTTTTAATGTGATATGTATAACATTGATGATATATAGATATATATATATATATATATATATATATATATATATATATATATATATATATATATATATATATATATATATATATATATATATATATATATATATATATATATATATATATATATATATATATATATATATATATATATATTATATGTTTATTAATCAAATTTAAATATGAAGTGAGTATGAATCATTATTTTAATTTATAAGGTCAAATGGATCTTAATTTATAGTTACTATTTATATTTTTCATATATTTCACAATTTATAATTATGCTATATATTTCACATTTCTGTGTTTATAAATATTTTTATTTTCAATTATAGGTTTTTTAATTAATTTTTTTGTTATATATTTATTAATTATATGTTATGAAATATCAGGGTTGTGAATATGAATCATTATCATTAAGATTGCAACAAGAGACGCTCTCCGGCCAAGTATGGTAGAGATGTTGTAATGTAATGTATTGTTTAACATTTTGACTCACTTAACTTACATAAAAAATAAAAGTTAATTATTATTATTATTATTAACAAGGATGATTATCTTTGTATTAATTCTAGAAAAGCAGACCTAAAATGCCTTTGGTGCAGATATTGCAGAGAGAAGGGGCAGCTCTATAGCAAGAGCTCCTTTTACATACTTCCCAATAGCTATAGAGAGAATATTATATCCATCTATGCCTATTGCATTAACTATGTAAATTCTTACAAACATAAAAAGGAGAAAGTTATATATGCAATTCATTAGTCATTACATCTAAATTTGTGAATTGCTCGTGCACCTTGAAAATGGAACTCTGCTTAGCCTTCCTAGGCCTGGCTGATGGAGCACTCATTTGCCAGGGGTTGGTTGAAGTTTGGGTTGTTTGATCATGAATTTTCAACAACCTTCCTTTCCTAGATCACATGCATTGTTCCACCCCTCTGATACGATTGTGATGTGCAACAATGACTTCCCGCAGGGTGCATAAAGCCTTCTTAATGTAGAGAGGGTGATGATTCATTTTATTGATTGCCTCTCTGATTGAGGCTACTCTAACATGCAATTACTCGATCTTCATTTGACATTCTTCATTCCATTTTGTTTTGCAATTCCTTAACTTGCTCCAACTCATCTTTAAGGGAGGCACAATGGTTTCAAGAGGGGTTGGAAGCCATGGTGATACGTTCCGGGAGGAATTAAGGAGTGTAGGGTAGAAAAGGAGTAGGGAGAGGGAAAGAGCACTAGGGGAGTTGAGTGTGAGGTGTGACTACTAGGAGGAGTTTAAATGGAGATAATCATTGAGCAACGTGAGATCTGAGAGATTGAGATCTTTGCATTGAACTGAAGGAGATGACATAAAATGGATTACCTTATGAGTAAGTCATCCTATGAGGAGGCTCAGATCTGCAAAAAGGGACACAAATTGAAATTGAAGGACTCTGCATTATCAGATTTTTGTGGGTGCTAGCTCTGATGTGAGAGCTTGTCTCGGATTCAAAGGAGGTCAAGAGTGCTTTCACAAGGAGAAGGCATTCAGAGCACATGGTCAGGGAATTTGAATATACTAGAGGTCATCATTTATTCGAGCCTCTCCTTGGGGTCGCTCGCAAGCTTGATTTGCATGGTGATCTATTGCTAGATTATTTTCTTAGCACATGGTAGAAAGTCACGATCCCCGGGTGAGCTAAGTGATGTCACACATGAGCTAAGATTTGGTATATCTTTGCATTTTTGGGTTGGGAACCATTGACCAATTGATGGATGAGCATGGAAGAGTCTCCTATCACAATGGGATTCTGAATGTTGAGTTCACGCAGAGTTATGACTCCTGGAAGAAGACTATAGGGTTTTGTTTTGTTGTTAGATTCATAGCAAGGCCCCACTCATAGTTTGCCCTTTCTTTCCCTTTAAGATCAATTATGACTCCCCCTGTCCCTGTTATACCTGGATTATTATTTGATGCACCATTAAAGAAGAGACATGCTCAATTTTGTTCTTCTAACCAGTTCTTAAAGGCCTTGTCTTTCAATCAAATTTTCCATATAAGGAGAGTGGGAAGGCTTCTAGGGGGATTATGCATGATATAAGGAATTTTGTCGAGAACAAATTGAAACCACATCAATTCTTCCACCTGCAAGATTTATTGGTCAAATTTGTTATTTCCTTTTGAGAGAATGGTTTCAGTGGCAAGACCCCAAACCTTGGCCAACATATTTCTTTGCTCTGGCTTCTTGCAGTGAAAAATGATTTTGTTCTTGCATAACCAAAGCTACCAAGAAAGGAATGTCAGCAGTCTTAACTAGAATCACTTTAACAATTTTTTTTTTCTTTTTGAGGGAATAAGGATAACTTGAATTCCATTGGGCAAATAATTCAACGATGCTCACTTCGAAATTTATATTCATGGGGAGGGGATGGAACAAAGCCTTCCAACGCTTTTGAGAGAAGGGACAAGAGAGAAATAAGTGTTGGATTGTTTCCTTAGCGCTCATGTAGAATGAGCATCTTGATGGGCCTCATATTTTACGTTTTAAGAGATTATCAATTGTTAGAATCCCCCCCTTAGGAGGGCCCAAATGAATAGATTAATCTTGGGCGGACTTTTAGCTTTTCAAACTACCCTCCAATAAGGCAACATGGGAAGCTACTCTCAATCTCCTCGAACTGCATTATAACGACTTTTGACTGAGTAATCTTTCTCAATCATGTTCCATTTGAAGTTGTCATGTTGCTTGAATTGAATAAGTATTGCACCTTTTAAATGCATGATAAGAAGAGTCCATTTATGTACTAGCTCAGGAGGGATGGGTGGAGGTTTCCATTCCTTCCAGGTTAAATCATTTTGATCCCATTCTAATATTTGTGCCAACTTGATTATGCATGTCCTTTCACACTAGGTCTTGAGCTACTACATTTCCTGAATAGAGCAGAGTTTTGGTTTCCTCAATATATTGTCTTCCCAGAAAGTGATTTCATGCCCACCTCCAAGAATTCTAGATGTATGGAGTTGAATGAGGGGAAGTATTTTTTTACACAATTTCCAAATTGAAGTACATGGCTTTCTTCCAGCAAGTTGGCTTGTCGGTGATGAGTCTCCACACAATTTTTCCCCCAAAGGTAAATTCATTTGATCATGTTGCTTTATGGCTATTCCCCCCCCCCCCCCATATGGGGATACCACCTTTTTCCGATTGAGGAGATTGAATTGTTTGGTGTCTATCCTACCTCCCTACCACAAAAAAAATCTTATGATGAGCTTTATTTGTTTTAGAGTGCTAGCTAGTGCTTGCCAAATTGCATATTGATATATGGGAAGCGTTGATAAGATGGATTTGATTAAAACTAGCATAGATCCATCTTAAGCATGGATCTAACATGAGACGAGAGGGATCAAATTTCTTTAGGTTGAAACTTAGTTTATAGTACAAAAAAATAATGTATAATTTTTTATTGTTTAAATTGTATTTTTTAATGTTATAGAGATTACATAACATGTGTATTGAGTCATTTTATTAGCACACATTAAACTGATTTTTATATTATTAATATATTTTTAAATATATGTCAATATTAATTCATATTAAAATATTTTACTCATAACTCACATTGGATATAACATTAAAATATTTTCTTTTAACATTTTTCTATATATAGATATATATGAAGTTGATATCACGTGTTAAAATATTTTTGAAAAGTATAAGGTTTATTACTTACATATGTTTTTTTAACTTCTAATTACTTTACATGAAATTATATTAGGTCATATGGACGACTAATTAAATATGCATAACATATATTTTTTTCTTTTTTATTATATTCGACATTGCTTTTCTATATAGAGAATATTTTATTTTTATTTTAAGAAGGACTACTTACACATCACCTTCACACTAAGCTGTAGAATGAGCCTCTTGGCTCAATGACCCTGTTTGCCAAGTTTAACCACTAAGTTTCCCATTGTTTTAGTTTCTTCTTCATTTTATAAATGATCTCAAACCATACCTCAACCTTCACATTTTCCTTAAAAATTAGCATTCCTAGATATTTGAAATAATTCCATTCTGATTTGTAAGGGATCTCGAGGATTTGAGAGATGCGATAAAGGATTCTAGGAGAGGTGTTATGACCATATACACTTCTCTTAAGTGTAACACCCTCCTCCCACATTTACCCAAGCAACCGGCCAGTCGGGGTAAACATGCAACGAGAGGCCACTATGATATGATTTGACCTCCTAATTTACATTAAAGAAGTGGAACCTATGGAAACACACCATATAGACGCTCAACATCAGCATTAGGACCCTCAGGAACCAATCCAACCTTTCTACCAACCAGCCCCTGGGTCCCACTGAGCTTTTGGACCACTTGACCTCTGGACGCTCTCATGCTATGGGCATGCCAACGTCTAGGGACCTCTAGATGCTCACACAGGCTTACAAATCAGTGTCTAGGTACTTTTTTTGTCATTCTTGTGCTAGCCTCCCCAGGATTTGAGCCACTTTTTTCAGGCCCAAAGCCCAGGTCGCTGCCCAGAATTGAATCATATCTTCAAAACAATAAAATAACAAGGAAATGACAGTATAAATGCAATCACTTGAATAAGACCTTGACTTTACCCCTACTAGCCATGACAAGAATTTCATCAAACATACCACAAATATGTAATCTATAGGTGTAAGTAACAGGTCTGAGCATAGGGATCTAATAGTTAGCTAAGAATCATTAAGAAACATTGATGCCTCAACACATTCACTGCCATTTCATCCATTAGGTCATAGATACATTGTTAATTCATTTACAAATAAAAACATGATGAGATCCATACATATCCATTGTCATAAAACATATATAACTAGCATAATAACAGTATAAATACCAATGAAATCAAAACCATGTAAACCACGTATAATCCAGTATAATACTCATAGAAATATAAGGAGAAATAACCTCATATTGATGATGAAACATCCAAACCCGGGATGGGACTTCCATGTTCCACCTGACCGTAGAATGGCTGAGTTAAATCTCTCTTCATTCATTCACCCCCGTGCCATATTCCAAACATGAATGTGGGATCTCATAGAACACATCAATCCAAAACCATCTAGGGCTTCCAGAGGCCAACCACCTCAACCCATCAAGCAGTGATTCCACCTCACAGTCAGACATCACAAAACCATCATCAAATTGGTATTTATCCCAACCATCCAGGGCTCCAGAGTGTTTGTTCTAATCAAGGCTCTAGGTCTAGTAACTCAACCCACAGTTTTCGCCAAGCTCCAGAGCATTTTTCTAACCAAGGCTCAAGGACTAGTATCTCAACCCACCAAGGGATCTAGAGTGTTTGTCCAACCAAGGCTACAGGACTAGTAACTCAACCCAAGTTGTTATAGAGCTCTAGAGTGTTTTTCCAACCAAGGCTCCAGGAACTAGTAACTCAACCCAAGCTAAGGAAACATGAGAACCAACCAAAACAAAATAAGCAAATAAACCCATAATATCCATGGCTATCCAGGAAATGGCAAGGCTAGGAAATCCACTGTCAATCTAGGCAATCCTCCATGCCAGTGAAAGATCGTGACCAAAAATCCACATGCATATGCCATGCATGCCACAACTAGTGAGGAAAACATACATGCAACTCAGTACTTGCAAGAAAATCCCGCAGTAGTTGTTGATCCCGATGTCCTCTTGTGCTTTCCTGCTCTTCCTTTGCCTTCTTTCTCCAAAGATCCAAGTATGCCACACCCTCCAAGTGTTCTCCAAGAAATCTTTAAGTATCCAAGAGTTTGAGAGAGAGAGAGAGAGAGTAATGAGAGAGCTCCAACATTGAACTGAAAAAAGGTTGCCAAGTGATCCTCAAAAGCCTTTTTATCAATGAGGCCTCTATTTTCTTCATTTTCCATTATTTTCCTTCAATTTCCTCCTCACATGCAACCTATGACCTTTCACCTTCCTTTTCTCTTAATTTCCATAATTTCATAAATAAAATGTCAATTAATGCCTCTTTGCCTTTCCGAAGCCTTAGTCATTGCCTTTGTTAATTTCCTTAGCCATAATAAACCGAATGAACACCCACTAGGATGTTTTTCCCACCATTCAGCTTGAAATACATGTCCCATCACCATGGCCTTATATAGTTTTACATGGATTTTTAACCAGGGTTGTTACTAAACCCTCCCCCTTGGGGGGACACTGTCCTGGATGTTCAATGACACCTATAACCAACAATATTGTTGAAAAGAAAACATATTGCCCATGGAGCTTTATAACACAGCTCGTTGCAGTATTTACAATGACCACTGCTAAAACATGACAAACATATTGTTTATTGGAGCTTTATAACACAACTCATTACGGTATTTACAATAACAACCACATACACATTTGCTTCAACCAGCAAATAATCATACTGCCTATGGATCTTTATAAATCTAGCTCGATACAATATTTACAATAATACACACATATGCACATTTTCTCAACCAACAAATAAAAGGATATGATGCCTGCATCCACAACAAGGGAATCCAGAGGCTCACACCTCCACCCTCAAAGTAATACCATGATTCACCTCCTTCCCAAGAATTCTAGAATCCACTGCCAAAGTCAAACTACATCCAATGTCTAGCGCTATAATCTTGTGCCACTTTCCCTCTCAGTGAACAGTTATCGGCTTATTGTTCTAGGTTGCACTCCCAATGTGCATTTTATTCCATCTGGCAATTCTAATGACCAAAACAAATATATCCTTGGCCTTCCCTTCTCTTCTACATAGTCCCTCGGGCAACCCGGTCACCCCCTTTCATGTAATAACACACCTTCCAAGTTCTGTTGGCACCCCTATCCTGGGAAATCCATCCCTTGGCAAGGCTTCCTCGTATCGAAAGATACAAAACCAAGGCATATATCTACCTTAAAACCATCATACCAGTCATAGCATGCTCATGGAAATCAATGGACACTATTGGGTACCAATGGCCCGCAATGGCCCTGCTCCTGAATACGTTACTAGCATATTTTTGCATGTTCCAATTCCTTTCACTAGCACTGCTAATTATTGTAGTCAGTTTCAATCACCCAACCGAGCATTTCCGTACTTCCTATACCAAGCACATAACTTCCATTAGATTTAAAACAAATTGAAATAAATTCACATCATACCTCATTGGTAGCTCATCAATAAGGTACACTTGCAATTATGTTCGCTTCTTATCACAATAAGTCAAACTAGCATCTTTGACCAAATCATCATGTATAAACATATCACATCAGGTTAGCTCAAAACACAACCATCATAGACCAAAATCATAAATCACATGTAACCATCATAAACCAGAATCATAGATCACATGTAATCATCATAGACCAAAATCATAAATCTCATCCATAATAAAATTGAAATAAAATATGAATACTTATCCTTTAATCAATCCTTAGGTTCTGCCTTTGACCTTATTCCGTATGCACTCTGGATCAGTTGCCACACTCGACAAACACCCAGCACCTTCTCCTCAACCATGTGCACATATACATAGTGTGCATCACACACATACAACCACACACGACATACAACACCATGCAATACATCCACCTACACCTGACATATAACACATACACCTACACCCAATGTATGACAAAACACAATACATACGCCTACATCCAGTGTATACCACCACACAATACATACACCTACACTCGATGTAGAACACTACATACATCTATACTTGATGTACAATTCCACACAATACATGTACCTACACCTAGCGTACAACACAACACAATACATGTACTACACAGAGTACAACGCAACAAGTACACATGTCATGATACCACAACTACACAATGCACATATAAAGTACCATATGTACACAACAAACATGTACGACATACACATAATACCACATGTACAACATGTACACAGTGCCACCTATACATAGCACCACCTGCACAACTTGTACATAGCATCACATGTACACAGCACCACCTGCACAACATGTACACCAAACCACCTGTACAACATGTACACAATACCACATGCACGACACCACATGTGCATAACATCACATGCATGACATGTACACAACACCACATGTACAACATGTACATGGTACCACATGCTCACAACACCACTTGTAAAATCATGCAAACAACACCATATGTACATAGCACCATATGTACAACATGCACACAACACCATATGTACATAACAATGCATATACAACATGTACATAGCACCCTATGTACACAGCATTGCATATCCAACATGCGCACAAGACCATATGCACACAACACCGCATATCCATCATGCGAACAGTACAATATGTACACATCACCACATATTCAACATGTACATAGCACCATCTATACCTAGCATTGCATATGCAATATTCACACAACAATATATGTACCACCCTTTACATAACATTGCATAAACAACATGTACACACACTATATATACACCACACTACATGTGCACAACATCACAAATGCAACATGTGCAACATCTGTCATCTGTCAATATGACTACACTAATCAACTAGCATCTGTCATGTATGTAACCATAACATCAACAAAATGAAAAGGCATACACATAACCATAATGCATATAACAATCCTTAACCTACATACCTGCATGCCCAACATAAAAACATGTATGACGACATGCTCTTGCCTCGAGGTCCAATGCTACAACTTCACTTTAATGATTTGCATCTCCTACTCTATCTCAGCCAACATATCAACATCATAACGAACCAATATCATCATGATGACCTAATTGCATACAATGACCTCACAATGAATGTTTGACCTACCATACATGCATAACCATAACCATGACAATGCATGCATAACAACATATAGACACCGACACACATGACAAATGCATATACAACCATACATCCTTGACGACACATTCCACAACAACACCATCAACCTTCACATGGCGACATCATTGCAACCATGACCAACACCATGAAAATGCAACAAGCGCACATACTAAAAGCATAAGCAACACATATGCAACAGACATGAATGCATGATCAACACATTGCCCATCCAGTCTGAGGGGTGAACCATGCTCTGATACCACTCTGTAACACCCTCCTCCCACATCTACCCAAGAAACCAACCAGCCAGGGTAAACATGTGACGAGAGGCCACTATGATATGAATTGACCTCCTAATTTGTGTTAAGGAAGTCGAACCGACGAAAACACACCATACAGACATTCAACATAAGCATTAGGACCCTTAGGAACTAATCCAAACTTTCTGTCAACCAGCCCTTGGGTCCCATTGAGATTTTGGACCACTTGACGTCTGGATGTTCTCATGATATGGGCATGCCAGCGTCCAAGGACCTCTGGATGCTCTCATAGGTCTTCAAGCTAGTGTCCAAGGACTCTTTTTATCAGTGTTGTGCTAGTATCCCCGGGATTTGAGCCACCTTTTTAGGCCTAGAGCCTAGGTGACTGCCCAGAATTGAATCATATCTTCAAAACAGTAAAATAACAAGGAAATGATAGTATAAATGCAATCACTTGAATAAGACCTTGATTGGACCCCTACTAGCCATGACAAGCATTTCGTCAAACATATCACGAATATGTAATCTACAAGTGTAAATAATAGGTCTGAGCATAGGGGTTTCATACTTAGCTAACAATCGCTAAAAGACATTGATGCCTCAACACATTGACTGGCATTTCATCTATTAGGTCATAGATACATTGTTCATTCATTTACAAGTAAAAAAATGATGAGATCCATACATAGGCACTATCATAAAACATATAATAGCAGCAGAAATACCAATGAAATCAGATCCATATAAACCACATATAATTTAGTATAATACTCATAGAAATACAAGGAGAAATAATCTCATATTGATGACACAAAATCCAAACCTGGGATGGGACTTCCACATTCCACCCGACTGTAGAATAGCTGAGCCAAGTCTTTCTTCAATCATTCACCCCCTTCCCATATTCCAAGCATGAATGTGAGATCTCATAGAACACAACAATCCAAAACCATCTAGGGCTTCCTGAGGCCAACCACCTCAACCCATCAAACAGTGATTCCACCTCACGGCCAGACATCATAAAACCATCATCAGATTGGTCTCTATCCCATCCATGCAAGGATCCAGAGTGTTTGTTCCAACCAAGGTTCCAGGACTAGTAACTTAATCCACAGTTGTTGTCGGGCTCCAGAGCATTTGTCCAACCAAGGCTTCGGGACTAGTAACTCAACCCACCAAGGGCTCCAGAGTATTTTTCCAACCAAGGCTACGGGACTAATAACTCAACCTAAGTTGTTACAAGGCTCTAGAGTGTTTGTCCAACCAAGGCTCTAGGAACTAGTAACTCAACCCAAGCTAAGGAAACATGAGAACCAACCAAAACAAAACAAGGAAATAAACCCACAATCTCCATGGCTATCTAGGAAATGGAAAGGCTAGGCAATCCACTATCAATCTAGGCAATCTTCCATGCGAGTGACAGATCATGACCAAAAATCCACATGCATGCCACAACTAGTGAGGAAAACATACATGCAACTCGGTACTTGCAAGCAAACCCCACAGTAGTTGTTGATCCTGATGTTCTCTTGCGCTTTCCTATTCTTCCTTTGCCTTTTTGCTCCAAAGATCCAAGTATGCCACACCCTCCAAGAGTGCTCCAAGAAAACTCTAAGTATCCAAGAGTATGAGAGGGAGAGAGAGAGAGTAATAACAGAGCTCCAACATTGAATTGACAAAAGGTGACCAAGTGATCCTCATAATCCTTTTTATCAATGAGGCCTTTATTTTCTTCATTTTCCATTATTTTCCTTCAATTTCCTCCTCACATGCAACTTGTGACCTTTCACCTTCCTTTTTGTAACACCCTTCTCCCACATCTACCCAAGCAACTGGCCAGTCAAGTAAATATGCGACGAGAGGCCACTATGATATGATTCGACCTCCTAAGTCATGTTAAGGAGGTGGAACTAACATAAACACACCATACAGATATTCAACATCAGCTTCAGGACACTCAGGAACTAGTCATGTTATAGGCATGACAACGTTTAGAAACCTAGAGTCGCTCTCGCAGGATTGCCTGCCAGCATACAGAGACTCATTTAGTCAGTGTTATGCTAGTATCCCCGGGATTTGAGCCACTTTTTCAGGCCCGAATCACTGCCCGAAATTGAACCATCTCTTCATAACAGTACAATAACATGGAAATGAGAGTACTAAAGCAAATACTTGTTTAAGACCTTGACTGGACCCCTACTAGCCACGACAGAAATTTCGTCAAACATATCACGAATATGTAAACTACAGGTGTAATTAATAGTTCAGAGCATAGGGGTCTCATACTTAGCTAAGATTCACCATGAAGCATTGATGCCTTATCACATTAACTGCCACTCCATCCATTAGACCATAGATACATTGTTCATTCATATACAAGTACAAATATGATGAGAGCCATGCATAGCTTCTGTCATAAAACACATACATAACTAGCGTAATAGGGACATGAATACCCATGAAATCATAGCCATGTAAACCACATATAATCCAGTATGATACTCATAGAAATACAAGGAGAAATAACCTTTCATTAATGATGCAAAATCCAAACTCGAGATGGGACTTCCACTTTCCACTCGACCGTAGAATGGCTGAGCCAAATGTCTCTTCATTCATTCACCCCCATGCCATATTCTAAGCATGAATGTGGGATATCATAGAACACATCAATCAAAACTCATCCAAGGCTTTCAGAGGCCATCCACCTCAACCCATCAAATGATGATTCCACCTCACGGTCAGACATCACAAGACTATTATCAGATTGGTCTCTATCCAAGCCTTCCAGGGCTCCAGAGTGTTTGTCCAACCAAGGCTCCAAGACAAGTAACTCAACCCACAACTTTTACCGGGCTCCAGGACTAGTAAATTAACCCACCAAGGGCTCTAGAGCATTTGTCCAACCAAGGCTACGGGACTAGTAACTCAACCCAAGTTGTGCTAGGGCTGCAGAGAATTTGTCCAACCAAGGCTACAGGACTAGTAACTCAACCCAAGCTAAGGAAACATGAGAACCAACCAAAAACATAACAATGAAAATAAACTCACAATCACCATGGCTATCCAAGAAATGGCGAGGCTAGGCAATCCACTACCAATCCAGGCAATCCTCCATGCTAATGACAGATCACCACCAATAATCCACATGCATATGCCATGCATGCCAAAACTAGTGAAGGAAACATACATGCAACTCGGTACCTGCAAGAAAATCTGATGTAGCAATTGATCCTGATGCCCTCTTGTGCTTTCCTACTCTTCCTTTGCCTTTTTTCTCCAAGAATCCAAGTATGCCAAACCCACCAAGAGTGCTCCAAGAAAACTCTAAGTCTCTAAGAGTATGAGAGAGAGAGAGAGAGAGAATAATGAGAGAGCTCCAACTCTTAACTGAAAAAAAAGGCTGAGCCAAGAGCTTACACTAACTAAGAGCTTGCCAACTGATCCTCATAAGCCTTTTTATTAATGAGGCCTCTGTTTTCTTCGTTTTCCATTATTTTCCTTCATTTTCCTCCTCACATGCAACCTATGACCTTTCACCTTCCTTTTCTCCTAATTTCCTTTATTTTCATAAATTAATACCAATAAATGCCTCATGCATTTCCAAAGTCTTAGCCATTTCCTTTGCCAATTTCCTTAGCCATAATAAACTGAATCAACACCCATTAGGATGTTTTCCCCCACCATTTAGCTTGAAATACATGTCCCATCAACCATGGCCTTATATATTTTTACATGGATTTTTAACCAGGGCTATTACAGAACCCTCCCCCTTGGGGGAACACCGTCCTCAGTGTTTAATACACCTATAACCAAACATACTACCCATGGAGCTTTATAGCACAACTCGTTACATTATTTACAATGACTACTGCTGAAACATGACAATCATACCATTTACTAGAGCTTTATAGCATAACTCATTACGGTATTTACAATAACCACATATGCACATACACATTTGCTTCAACTAGCAAATAATCATACTGTCTATGGAGCTTTATAAACCATCTCGATACAATATTTACAATAATACAAACATATACACATATGCACATTTGCTCAACCAACAAATAAAAGGATATGATGTCTACATCTGCAACAAGGGAATCCAGAGGCTCACACCTCCACCCTCAAAGTAATACCAGGATTCACCTCCTTCCTAGGAAGTCTAAAATCCATTGCAAAGTCAAATCTGCATCCAATGTCCAGCGTTGCAATCCCGCGCCACTTGTCCTCTCAGTGAATAGTTACCAGATCATTGTTCTAAGGCGCACTCCCAATGTGCATTTGATTCCATCTAGCAATGCTCATGACTAAAACAAATCCATCTTCGACATTCCCTTCTCTACTACACAATTCCTCAAGCAATCCAGTCATGCCCTTCCGTGCAGTGACTCACCTTCCAAGTTATGTTGGCACCCCCATCTCGGGCAGTCCATCCCTTGGCAAGGCTTCCTCACATTGCAAGATACAAAACCAAGGTAGATACCTGCCTCAAACCATCATATCGGTCATAGCATGCTCATGGCAATCAATGGACACTATTGGGTACCAATGTCCCACAATGGCCCTGCTCTTGAAGTTTTTTACCATCATATTGCTGCATTTTCCAATTCCTTTCACTGTTGTTGCTAATTCTTGCAGTCGATTTTGGCCACTCAACCGGGCACATTATGCTTTCCTAGGGCCAAGCACATAACTTCCATTAGATTTAAAATAAATTGAAATAAATTCACATCATACCTCATTGGTAGCTCGTCAATAAGGTATGCTTGCAACTCTGTTCGCTTCCTGTCACAACAAGTCAAACTAGCATCTTTGCCCAAATCATCATGTATAAACATATCACGTCAGGTTAGCTCATAACACAACCACCATAGATCAACATCATAAATCACATGTAACCATCATAAACTAGAATAATAGATCACATGTAATCATCATAGATGAGAATCATAAATCACATGCATAGTAAAACTAAATAAAATATTGATACTTATCCTTTGATAAATCGTTGGCTTCCACCTTTGTCCTTACTTCTTACGCGCATTAGATCAGTTGCCACACCCAACAAACACCCAATGCCTTCTCCTCAACCATGTGCACATATACATAGTGTGCATCACACCCATACCACCACACACGACACACAACACCATGCAATACATGCATCTACACCCAATGTACAACACAACACAATACATACTCCTACGTTCAGTGTATGACACAACACAACATGTATTCATACACAATGTACATCACAAGGCATACATTTGCACACAATGTGCGACACCTCAAAATTCATACACATACATCCAATATACAACACAACTCATACATTTATACCCGATGTACAACGCCACATAATACATGTACCTACACCTGGCGTACAACACAAAATATATGTACTACACAAAGTACAACATAAGGAATACACATGTCACGATACCACGACTACACAATGCACATACATAGTACCACATGCCCGCAACACATCATGTACGACATGCACATAATACCACATGTACACTAGTACCATATGTACAACATGTATACAGTACCACCTGTACACTGCACCACATGCACAATGTGTGCATAGCATCATATGTACACGACACCACCTACACAACATGTACACAATGTCACATGTACAATGCACCACTTGTACAATGTGTACACAATACCACATGCATAACATGTACACGATATTACATGTACATAGCGCCACATGCATGACATGTACATAACGCTACCTGCATACAACGCCACATGCACGACATGTACATAACGCTACCTGCATACACGGCCACTTGTACAACATGTACACAATACTACATGCACACAACACCACTTGTGCAATCATGCACACAACACCATAGGTACATAGCACTGCATATCCAACATGTACATAGCATCATATGTACACAACACTGCATATACAACTTGTACATAGCACCATCTATACCCAGCATTGCATATGCAATATTCACACAACACTATATGTACCATCTTGTACATAACATTGCATAAACAACATGTACACACACTATATATGCACAACATCGTATGCACACAACAACACATATGCAACATGTACAACATATACAACATATGCACAACAATAGTACCACACATCCAAACCACATTGTTTGTCCTGACGATGAACCACACTGGTTGGTTCGAAACGCGTCGACGAAATATTGGTTATGTGATTTTGCCGAAGATTTCTATACACATTGTTTGTACCAAGTAACTTTGCTTCTAGTGTCTCTCTGCCATCCATGCTTATCCTAGCATGCCACGAACCACACGAATTTCATTCTCCTAATGCATCCCTTGGTATAACCTTTCCATAACATAGACATAACATAAACACATAATATCAACTCATAACCACATGATACTGACCTTGTAAATGTGTCAGGCCACTCTTCCCACTTGATTCCTCATGAACCAAGAATCTCTTCATGCCATTCACCTACATACGAAATCATTCCTCCACACGAATGATCCTTGACAACCCTGTCAGACAACGACATAGATACATACATGCATACATATATAATCATTAGCATAAAACAATCAACATCCTATTAGACAACAACATACATACATACATGTATACATATATAAACATCAACACAATCATGATTACAACATAATTACCAAATATCATAAGGTCAAGGTTAAGAGAACACCCTTTATGCGTGCAACATATGCGCAACATCGAGAACAATAGTTCC
This sequence comes from Pinus tabuliformis, assembly GCA_031772625.1. Lineage (NCBI taxonomy): Eukaryota > Viridiplantae > Streptophyta > Pinopsida > Pinales > Pinaceae > Pinus > Pinus tabuliformis. The sequence continues at coordinate 276,569,631 of CM062805.1, read as the reverse complement.
CAACATAGCCAAGGCATCTGACGCCTCATATCCATTTACTTCACCTTTCTTATTATCTTTCTCATGACTATCTTGCCACTGTCCATTTACACCAATGGACCAAACCAATCCAACCGACTATCATAGTATTACCTTCCACTGCGCTTACTTATGTACAAAGCTTCATCTGAATCTTACATTACCTGTTGGGTGCCACACAACTCTCCCCAAGCTCCATTAACTTTCCTCTTTCCCAAACAATTCCCAAGACTCAAAACATAAAAGGTAATACCAAGAACCAACTAAGAAGAAAACCACGAAAATCAATAACAATGCGACACCGCAATAAAGTGGCATAGCTATGCACCAGAAACATGCAAAATCACAAATCAAGTGCAAGCAAATCATAAAGACCAAAAGAACAAGACTAACAACAAACACCATGACTCAATCCCCATGGTTCCCAAGGAAAGCTCAAACAGATCCTTCTTCAAAATTTCATGGCAATTTCCTTGCCATGCAATCCCTTGCATCATACCACCATAAACACATAACTATCAGTGCATAAATAAACATAACAATACACCAGATACCTTATCTTGTTGTGCCAAGCATGTTGCTTGCAACTGCACACATCCATGCCATCTCTCAAGGGACTCCAATCCTTTGACAAATCCACCTGTAACTAAAGACTAACTAATATACCCGTCAAGTACATGTTCATGAATATAACATGTATCCACATAATGTCATACAAAGTCAAGGTTAAGAAGACTTCCTGCATGCAAAGTACTCATTCGTTTGGAATTAGGGTTTCCAAACATAGCCAAAGGAGTTCTTTCCCAATTCCTTTATTCTACCTTTTTACTTTGTTACAATTGAGTCTTATTATGCACTATCACATCACCCAACTGTTAGTTATATAAACACATCAACTATTACCTTGTCATGCTAATACCACGCATGTTTCCTACAACTGTTTACACATGTTAACCACATGTTCCAAATATCAAGACAATCATACCTATCAATTTGAAATCAACTTTTACAAACAATCATGTCATAACCCATAGTCAACTCATATTCATTAGACATAATGCTACATCTCTCAACTACATTCAAGTACATATCAATTGCCTCGACACATATGTGTTAATACAATCATCTTGAAACAAGATCATTTGAACACATACTCATATTATGCAATTCATCAAACATTCAACCAACTTGCGAACATACCATGTTAAATAAATCAACTAAACACCAAACACTCAAACACCAAATAGATGTCATAATAAAAAAGTCAAGCACAAGGTAGATGACATAAACGAGTTCATACCTTAATGTATCTCAAGGGAGGCAATCTTGTCTACACAATCAATTTAGTGAGCATGATATAACTTCTCAACACATCAACTTAAACATAAGATCATGATATCCATAATAGTCACTAAAATTCATAAACAATTATCATTCATACATAATAATCACATCTGCATAGTCAGTCTAGATTAGTATGACATAATATCACAACATATTAACTCATACCTGAATGTCATAACCTAACCATTTGCATAGACCAATCCAACTTAGTATGATACATATAACATCAAGATCTTAATGAAGTAACCCTAATCATCAAGTTACTAGCATATAACAACAATAAGCTATATATCATGCTTATCAACAACATATAACCTAATCATCAAATTATCTAACATAAAACAATGATCGCAATGCATACAACCACATGTTACTATCATTCTTGACTATCTGACACATGTGCATATCATTATATTAATCAACTATCATTTGTCATGTACATAACCATAACATCAAAAGACATGTCCATAAACCTAATGCATATAACAGTCCTTAACTTACATACATGCATGCCCAAAATGCAAAGTTGTATGACCATCTGCTCTTATCCCAAAGTCTAATGTTGCAACCTCATTATGATGATCTGCATCTCTTGCTCTATTTCAGCCAACACATTAGCATCATACCATACCAATATCACCATGATGACCTAAATTGCATACAATGACTTCACAATGCATGTTTGACCTACATTTCATGCATAACTGTAACCAATACCATACATGCATAACAACTGCATATAGACATATAACACATGAGTAGAAAATTGTATACACATCATTCTAGCTAGAGTCCAGTCATCAATGCATGACAATATAAACTACACAAACCATGACCTCATGCATGACAACAACAACCACATCACGTGCACTTGAGAATATGTGAACACTGACATGCATAACAAATGCTTATACAACCATACACTCATGACGACGTACTCCACGAAACACCTTTAACCTTCACATGGCGACATCACTACAAACATGATCAACACCATGCAAATACAACAATCACATGGACTACATGCATAAGGAACACATATGCAAACAACATGAATGCATGACCAACACACAACCCATCCAGTCCGAGGGGTGAACCATGCTCTGATACCACTTTTTAACACCCTCCTCCCACATCTACCCAAGCAACCGACCAGACAGGGTAAACATGTGATGAGAGGCCACTATGATATGATTCAACCTCCTAAGTCACATTAAGGAAGTGGAACCGACGAAAACACACCATACAGACATCCAACATCAACTTCAATACCCTCAAGAACCAATCCAACATTTTAGACAGCTTTCCCTTGGGTGCCACTGAGCTTTTGGACAACTTAAGCCTCATATGCTCTCATGCTATAGGAATGACAACGTCTAGAAACCCAGAGTCGCTCTCACAGGCTTGTCTGCCAGCGTCGAGAGACTCATTTAGTCAGTGTTATGCCAGCGTGCCTAAGATTTGAGCCACTTTTTCAGGCCCAGAGCCCAGGTCACTGCCCAAAATTGAACCATCTCTTCAGAACATTAAAATAACATGGAAATGACAATACTCAAGAAAATACTTGTTTAAGACCTTGATTGGACCCCTACTAGCCATGGCAGGCATTTCATCAAGCATATCACGAATATGTAATCTACAAGTGTAAATAACATATATGAGCATAGGGGTCTCATACTTATCTGAGATTCACCGTGAAGCATTGATGCCTCAACACATTAACTACCATTCCATCCATTATACCATAGATACATTGTTCATTCATATACAACTAAAAATATGATGAGATCCATACATAGTTGCTGTCATAAAACACATACATAACCAACAAAATAGGGACATAAATACCCGTTAAATCATAGTCATATAAACCACATATAATCTAGTATAATACTCATAGAAATACAATGAGAAATAACCTTTCATTAATGATGCAAAATCCAAACCCGAGATGGGACTTCCATGTTCCACCCGACCGTAGAATAGCTGAGCCAAATCTCTCTTCAGCCATTCACCCTCGTGCCATATTCCAAGCATGAACATGGGATCTCATAGAACACAACAATCAAAATTCATCTAGGGCTTCCGAAGGCCATCAACCTCAACCCATCAAACATTGATTCCACCTCATTGTTGGACATCACAATACCATTATCAAATCGGTCTCTGTCCAAGCCTTCTAGGGCTCTAGAGCGTTTGTCCAACCAAGGCTCTAGGACTAGTAACTCAACCCACCAAGGGCTCCAGAGCATTTGTCCAACCAAGGCTACGGGACTAGTAACTCAACCCAAGCTAAGGAAACATGAGAACCAACCAAAAACACACCCACAATCACCATGACTATCCAGGAAATGGCAAGGCTAGGCAATCCTCCATGCCAATGACATATCACCACCAATAATCCACATGCATATGCCATGCATGCCAAAACTAGTGAAGGAAACATACATGCAACTCGATACCTGCAAGCAAATCTGATGTAGTTGCTGATCCCAATGCCTTCTTGCACTTTCCTGCTATTCCTTTGCCTTCTTGCTCCAAGAATCCAAGTATGCCACACCCACCAAGAGTGCTCCAAGAAAACTCTAAGTCTCCAAGAATATGAGAGAGAGAGAGAGAATAATTAGAGAGCTCCAACTCTGAACTGACAAAAAGGTTGAGCCAAGAGCTTATACTGACTGAGAGCTTGCCAACTGATTCTTAAGAGCCTTTTTATTAATGAGGCATCTATTTTCTTCATTTTCCATTATTTTCCTTCATTTTCCTCCTCACATGCAACCTGTGACCTTTCACCTTCCTTTTCTCCTAATTTCCTTTATTTTCGTAAATAAATGCCTCATGCCTTTCCAAAGTCTTAGACATTGCCTTTGGCAATTTCCTTAGCCATAATAAACCGAATCAACACCCATTAGGATGTTTTACCCCACCATTTAGCTTGGAATACGTGTCCCATCAACCATGGCCTTATATATTTTTACATGGATTTTTAACCAGGGTTGTTACACTTTTCTCCTAATTTCCTTAATTTCATAAATAAAATGTCAATTAATGCCTCTTTGCCTTTCCAAAGCCTTATCCATTGTCTTTTCCAATTTCCTTAGCCATAATAAACCGAATTAACATCCACTTGGATGTTTTTCCCACCATTTAGCTTGGAATACGTGTCCCATCATCGTGGCCTTATATATTTTTACATGGATTTTTAACTAGGGCTGTTACATTAAGCTTGTTGAGAAGTCTGCCTAATGCTTCTAAGAACTGATCCAGAGTGTTCTTGAATCTATTGGCCAAAATGGTAGATGCTCCTTCTATTAATAACATATCAACAACGGATTAGGAATGATTTATGCTTTTAACTCCTTTGTTTTAGTGTATTCCAATAATCAAACCATTTTATGTGTGATGCTTATGTTTCCTGCTAAGGGCTTTTGCCATAAAGATATAGAGGAAGGGTGATACAGGACATCCTTTCCTTATTCTCCAAGTGCTCTAAAAGAACTGCCCTGGCCTTTCATTTACAAGGGGATATCCAAGGCTTATGAATGCAAGATTTAATGAGATCAAAAAATTTGTTAGCAAAACCAAAATTTTCTAAGATAGCATAAAGAAAAGAGTATCTTACTCTATTAAAGGCATTATCCATGTCTATCTTGAGAATTAAGCCTTGTTCTTCTTAGGAGAAACTGGAATGGATGGCTTCTTGTACTAGGAGAATATTGTCAAAAATCTGTCTTTTCTGAATGAAACCACCTTTGTTTTCAAAGATCAATTGAGGGAGAATAACTTTGAGTTGATTTGCTAGAATTTTAGTTAGAATTTTGTATGAGGAATTGCATAAATAAATGGGTCAAAATATATTTAAATTGGTTGGCCTAGTTTCTTTTGGAATTAAAGCTAGGAAGGTCAAATTGGTGTCACCTCCTAATTTACACTTCTGGTGAACCCATTAGATCATCTTAAGGAGATATTTTTTAATGAGATCCTAATAAGAATGGTAGAAAGTTATGGCCTCGACGCTTTGTCTGAATGCAGGCTCCAGAATACCCACTTCAATTTTTCTTCTTCCATTGGCTTTGTCAAAGCTGCATTAGCTTCTCTATATAACATCTTTGGAATTGTCCTAAGAATTTCTTCAAAGTTGGCAGGCTCTGGATCTATTGTCAATAATCTTTTGAAGTGTTAATGTGTTTATCCCTTGATCTCTTATTGCCTTTCCATTAAGATGTTTCCTTCTCCAAATATCGAATCAACTTAATTCTTATTCCTTCTAGCTTTTTCTTGGTTGTGGAAAAAAGTTGTGTTCTGATCACCAGCTTGAATCCAAAGGCTTTTTGATTTGATCTGCCAACTTTCCTCTTCTTTCCTGATAATTTTGTATAATTTCCAATAAAGGTATTTTTCTTTGCCTCATAGACTTTGTTGTTTCTTCCTCACTTTCCAACCTTGCCTGCACATTAAGAAATTCTTTTTGAAGGTAACTATACTTATTTATTTCCCAAAGAAAAAATTGTAATTTTATTCAACTTGAAAATAAGGAACATTTTTTTTTACATATGCTCGAAAGCATTCAATCATGTCATCCTATCGGCTAATGCACAATAAGAAAAAGAAACTATAAAAGAAAATTAAATCATTTTTCCAAGACAAAATGTGATAAAAATCTCTTAGCTTCCCTTTTTTCCTTTCTTTTTCTCCACCTTTTACCAACTTTCCTTGATTGGGAGTGGGTGTTACTATTTTTAGTTGGTTGCCATCTACTTGCAGGGGGACTTCTTTGTCTGAGTCCAAACTCTCAGATACATGGGATCTCTTTACGCCACCCAAGTCATTTTCAATGGGTGTTTCCACATTATGTTGCTCTTATAATATGTTCTATGTTGATTCAATACCCTTCTAGCTAATAGCTAATGTTCTTGACCGATCCCCCCACTCCACCATTTGATTGACTTCCAGGTCATGTCTATGCTTATGTATTTGGAGTGTTTTCCTCAGGCTCTTCTTTTTCATTTTTTGAAGAACCAGGAAAATGCCAATCCCTTGGCTTAGGAGCCTGGATCTTTTTTTTTTTTGGGGCCTTTTTTGCTTGTGGGCAAGTGTTTTGTACGTGTCCGATTTGAAAACAAGTTCGACATTTGAATGTCGTATTCTCATAATCTAACACATGTGTCCACTGAAAGTTTTCATGTTTTATAATAAGATGATGCGGAAGACCTTTGAGGAGGTCGATCTCTACACGTATCTTGGAAAATGTAAAGGTACCTTTTGATGTTCTGTCCAGATCCATTTTTTTGTATTTTCCCAAAGTGTTTATGATATCCTCCAAAACCTGATGGTGCTGGAAAGGAAGAGGGAGGTTTGGCAACCTCACCCAAACCGGCATCATTGTTACCACCATACTTGTAGCATCAAACTCTAGGAACCATGGGGTGACAAAAAGCCTGGTTATGGGAACCATGGTCCTTCGTTTATAAATTTTTCCATGTCTTGTTGTGTGTCAAATTGAACTATGAAGAAGCATTTGAGCACAAGTAGAAATCATCGTTTGTTGCCCAAGAAGAGAATACCCATTGATATAGGGCTCCAAGTCTCAACCAAAAACCATTAAACCGACATATTAATGTCGTAGTTTGTAGATAAGCAAAATATGATTTTACCTCTGGGGTTTTTACATCCATAGTCGATGCCTTGTCTATTTGCTCGACAATGTAAGGTCCTGGCAAATTTTGGATTTATTCAGCTGGAGTGACATTCTTCCTTTTCAGTATATCCTTGAAAGAGATATATCCATTAGAGTTTCTAGGATTTGTATTAGGGTTTATAAAGGTTGTAGAACCCCCACACAACCTCATATTTAAAATTATGGTAGAATCCTTTGCCACACCATAATATTTCAGCTGAAAAGAGTCTTGGAGAACTTTTCCTTCATATAAAAAAACTTGATGTGTTGTTAGTATTCCCAAATCATATTGAATGCTTTGATTTTGTTGTTTCACTAGATTCATGCCCTAGATCTTTTAGATTGTGGCCTTCCCATTTAATTTTTTTATGAAGATTTTGTATTTTTCTCTTTCTTTCTGGCTTTTTTCCAGATATGGATCTAAAATGCAGAGAGGGGACCCATAAAAGGGAATATCTGGAGATATGATCTGACATTTATTCATATCGCAGGCCAAATCCATATAGTGATTCAAATCTGGTACAAATTGTTCCTTTAGCAACCCCAGACTCCGAGAAAGGATTCGTTGCACATAAGCAAACTAAAATCTCAGTGCATAGGAGGGGGTGGACGTTTAACAGCCTCGTAGGGCAGGCTAGACTCGACCATCACAGAAAAACCTTGTCATAGTCATAGATCTAAGCATAAACCGCCTTTTTGATGTGTAGTTCATTCTTTGAATGCTCAAAAGGAGCCACAATATCAAAAAATGTAATCAAGCAAACTATTGGCTTACCCTCACATATTGAATGCACAAACAATTATATGATAATAATTATAATTATTAATAAAACATTTTGACTCGACGAAATTACATAAAAATAGAATAATGAAACAAGAAATAATAAAATAAAATTAATAGTTATATTTATAATTATAAATATAATTAAAGCATAGTCTAAACAGATGATGATTTTGCCTAGAAAATAATGGTTTTTCTGGCATGATTTTGACAAAATCCGACGAAAAATTTAGAAATCTAGGTTATAACAGTCAAGTTTTAGACTTTTAGGTGCTTCAGGGGTTCTTGAGGGTGTTGAATCCATTTCCACCATTAAAGAACGATTCAAACACTCCCAATTTTAGATTAAAAAAAAAAAAAAACCTAGATTCTAATGAGAAAAATATCCTATGGGATAAATCGTCGCATACTTAGACAAGTCCTATAATTAATTAGAATTAATAAGTAAACCAACTTAGATCCATCTCAACTCTTTATCTCCCAAGTGCAAAGAGGCATTTTCACCTGAAAAGAGGTTTGCACCTCAAGATATTTGATCCTTCTTGGCACTGCGTTTATCCAGAGTTAATATGAATATGTTGAAAAGTGTAACTAGGTTCGGTATTGATAATGACATGTGTAATTGTGATTTTATGTAATTGATGAAAAGAATAAAAATAAAACTATTATTTCAATGCTTGTCTCATGCGTTTCACGAGCAAGGAATTTTATTTTTAGTGATGGCTCCCATTGTGAGCCTTTAAGATTTGTCATCTAGTCATAAAAGTCAATTTGAGTCTATGTCATATATGAAGGACCCTTCTTGGGCATGTCACATTTTGTATGAGTCATTAAATAAGTATAAAATCCCTCCAAGACAAACACAAGACTCCTCCTTCAAGTCGACTTCAAGAAGAATAATAAATAATCTACATAGAGAGACATGTCGGTTCACCCTCTTCAAGTCGGCTTATTACAAGCTCCAACAACTATAAACAGGGCAATTCAGATTTCATTTGAAGATAGAATTTCAGAGAAGCATTTCGGTAATGGTCTGCGGTTAGAAGGAGTGCGAAGAACCAAGGAGAGCAACACTATAATCAACAAGAAGCTCAAGAAGGAAGCCTCCTTACCAGTGAAGAAGAAGGGACGATATCTGAACTATTCCAGATCTATTTTAGGGTTGTCTCTTGTCACTCATGTGAGGAAGGAAGGCAACATTTGTTGTAGAAGAAGCCGATAAGAGTTCTAGAAGGGCTGAGGCTAGTAGGGTCACTTGGGAAGTCGGATCAAGGAAAGATTCATTGTATACATCAAGTCGAAGTATGTAAGGAAGTCTCCCCTCCAAGCAAAGTGATAACAAGGTACATCATACATTACACGTGCTACAACTAGGGCTACTAAAGTAGCAGGTCTAATCTAAGAGGTTGAGATCTGAAAGATATCAAAGAAGGAAGGAGAAGCAAATAGTTTGACAATTGAATAAAGGATTTAAACTAAGAGGTCTTATGGCTTGGTCTTGGAGTGGCAAAAAGATTTGGGGTCTTGGTCTTGGTATTCGTTAATTGGAATCTCTATAAGAAGAAGAATTTGTTCGGGTTTTCCTCTCAAGAAGGAGAGGTTTTGGCCATGGCTAATAGCCTATATTCTCTGTCTCTTGTCTCTTTATGGTTTATGCATTGGTAGTTGTTTGATGAAAAAGAACACTAATAATCTAAGTAAAAGAAGATCCTAATCTGAGAAAGTAAAAAGCACTCACAAGCAGCTATCTAAAGAAGATAAATCACCTAATATTGATGTTAAAGAGAGAGTCCATACAGGTTGGTAGAATTTTTATGATTGTGGAAAAACCTGTGAACAATTTTCTGAAACCAACGTTTCAGACTAGCTTGGTGAGTCCATCATTAGGGCAATGTGATTTGTATTTTGAGAAGAGAGAGCATGAAATCATGGAGCTATTAATAGTTAATTGAAAATCATTTGATGTCTTCTTTTATTGTCGGCTTTTTAATTGACTCACTGATTGATAATTATTTATTATTTAATTTATTTAGTTATTTATTTGTTTATTATTATTATTATTTATTTTATTATTATTTTTTTAATTTATTTATTTAGGTTTATTTTTATTTATTTATTTATTTATTTATTTTTGTATATATTTAGATTAACTAATTATTATTATTATTATTATTTTATATTCTATGTTATATGTTTAAGTTCTTTGCTATGTATTAAATGTTTTATAAGTAATGTATATAATTTAAAGTACTAGTTTGAAGGATTATTTAAGTTGTCTTATTAAATTATATTTAAAAGAGAGTTAGGGTTGGTCATATATATATATATATATATATAATATTTTATTTTTAATTTTTTATTTTATTTTATTTATTTATTTATATTATTTTTTTTTTATGAATGTTTGTATGTCTGTTTTTTTATTTTATTTCCTAATATTGATGCCCTAGATTTCTCAACATGATCTAGGCTGGTTTATTTTAATGTGATATACATATTATGATTGTTTCCTTGAAAATTTATCTATAATTTTTTATAAATAAAAACAAAATTACATTTGACATATTCAACTGAACCAATTTTCTATTCTTATTATTTGTTTTAATGTTTATTTTACTGACCCTACAACATCTCTTCCATATTGAGTGAACATTTAAATGTTTACAAATAAGGTATTTCTCATAGGTAGGAAATTACAACATCACATACTAACTAAACAAAAGAATGAGTTTTAAATGCAAAAATAAGTACCCAAGGGACTTAAACATGTGCAACCCTCGTGACCTTAAACATTCATAATTCGGTTATATATCTATATATATATATATATATATATATATATATATATATATATATATATATATATATATATATATATATATATATATATATATATATATATATATATATATAATAAACCAGTATCAATTTCGATCGGGAATCAGATCAATTACACACAACAACGGCCCTTCGACAACCCTCTTAGCAGACTAGCGATTATGTTTCCATCAGAGGATAGACAATTTTACCTGGAAAATGAAAAAATTTGGACAGTTGACATGACAATGATAGATAAAAGCTCTAAAGAATGACTAATTGATGAAGTTCTTTATCAACCTGTTGAACACACACATACATATGTCATTAGGTTCTTACATTTTTATTTGTTTATTTTCACTTGTGCAGGAGTGCGGAGCTCCGCACAATGAGCTAATGAGCTCAGCTCATTGTGAAAATCTCTGCACTCTGACACAAGTGAAAATAAATAAAGAAAAATGTAAATAGTTTTTTAATCGTCAACAAAAAAACATTGAGAATCATCAACATTAAACACTCCAATTATGTGTTCTACATGGATACTATTCCAATGCTTAGCATATTTATTGATCATGTATCCTAGTACAATGCTAAGTATCATTTTAATGGTTGTTGCAGTTAGAAAACAAATATGGAAAATTACCTGGACAACAAAGAACTTTGGACGATTGACATGGCGGTGATAGATGAAAGCTCTACACAATGACTACTTGATGCGGTTCTTTATCGATCTCTTAAACACACACACATATACATCATTAGGTTATTACATTCTTATTTATTTATTTTCACTTGTGTGAGAGTGTGAAGCTCCACACAATGAGCTAATGAGCTTAGCTCATTGTGTGGAGCTCCACACTCCCGCACAAGTGAAAATAAATAAATAAAAATGTAAATAGTTTTTTAGTCATCAACAAAAAAATATTGGGAATAATGGACATTAAACACTCCAATTATGTGTTCGATGTGGATATTATTCCAATGTTAAGCATATTTATTAGCGTATCTTAGTATAATGTTAAGTATCGTTTTAATGGTTGCTGCAGATAGAAAACAAATATGGAAAAATTGTTGATTATTTCAGAGTAAGAGGGCATTCATATATCAATTGGTCAACTAACATGTTAGTGAATCTATTGGTGTTCCTTGGACAATGTGCAAAGGTGCATATGCGCCCAACTACATGGTTAGTAATTTCTATTTTAAAGAGGTTGCATTTAAATGCATCTTGCAATATACACGTAGTTAGTCCTTACCAATCCCTCTAATTATCTGATGACATCATTAACAGTGCACTTTGCATTTCCAAGGCTTGTAAGAACCCTGTGAAGCTCTTGCGAGGAGATTTTTTCGTCCATGCCGGTGCCAAAGATGCAAAAAACGTTCGTAAGGTCGTTCGTCACAGGGAATATACCTTTGCTAGCGACAATGGCGGTGGCATTGGCGATGTCAACAATATTGAAGGAATATAATTCTTGAAGGTCAATGCAGTGCGACATGATGCGAAGAAAGCTGTCATAGGATCATAACATAATGAAAAAAGGGCGTATCTAGGTCAATCGATGCCATTAACAATAGAACCAGGAAAGTGTGAAATGATGTAGAGGAAGCTTTTCTCGGATTTTCTTATCAATTTTTTCCATTATTACTAGTTCCATTTTTTTTTAAGATTGACTACCTTAAATTTCCCCATGGCAAACTAAGCAGAGGAATCAAGGTAGTGAAGCTTATCAAAGAGCATACCTAAAGTTTTCTTTCACTCTTTGATTTCTCTAAAGAGTCTGGGCATGCCAAAAAATAATTCAATACAGTGGTGTGGCAGTTGTGTTTTCTTGTATTTGGTTCTTAATATATTTTGCCTAATCCAATGATATGAACTATTCTCGTATTGGTTTTCTTGAAATTGTATCAGTAAAATTGTTATGTGATTATGTATTGCTTTCGTGTTGGTTTTCTGAAATTGTATTGTTTCATGGTTAATTCACAATGCAATTGAAAGGATCAGATTGGAAGGGTGAGTAAGTCGTTCGGTGCATGGCGGAGGGTGTGTTCAGGCTTAGGGATGGCTATGTTCCCTTTAAATCTCATTGTCGCTCAATTTGTGATTTTGGAGTCATTTCAAATATATTTTCGCCTCCTCGTTATTGTTCATGTTGAGTTTGTTGAAAAGTGTAACTAGGTTCGGTCTTCATAATGACACGTGTAATCATGATTTTATGTAATTGATGTAAAGAAGAAAAAAAAAAATTTAATGCTTGAGTCATGGGTTTCATGTTCAAGGAATTTTATTTTAGTTGAAGCTCCCATTGTGAGATATTAGGTTTGGTCATCAAGTCATAAAGTCTAGTGAGTCAATGTCAAGGATTGAATACCCATTTGAGCATGTTACATATATATTTGAGTCTAGAAGATCCTCCAAGACCGAGTCAAAGCACCTCTAACAAGTCGACCTTCATCAAAGCAATCAACCATCAAGTCGTCCTAGAAGTAATTGCAAGTCAGCCTCAAGTCACGGTCAATAATCCTATATAAAGAGGCACTCGACCTCTCTCAATGACACAATTCACACTCATCATTCAAGCTCAAGGAAGAAGAAAAAGGTGTGAGATAAAGGAGGACGAAAGAAGACAAAGAGATCGAAGTTTTGGGATCGGTCTTTGGGTTACTTCTCTCCACACGTGCGAAAATATTTAGCGTTTCAATCTGCTGCAGAAATGTTGAGAGTTGCAGTCACATTGAAATGTCAAAGAGTGGTGTTAACAAGGTCTAGTTTGAAGGACAAATTCACTAGAAAAGAGAAGGAGGCATAGTGAAGGAAAATGAAGATAGATCTCCCCATTATTCTCTCTCTCATGTGATTTAGGGTTTCTGAGGTTGGGCCAAAAAATTGCAGAAATTGTAGAGGAGCCAAAGTTACAGTAAGAGTGTTGTTGGGGTTGAAAAGTGAGGTCAAGGAATAAGTTGATTTGGCTTAAGGATTGACTTGGTCTTGGAGGATTCTTGGTCAAGGGTCTTGGTCTTAGTATTCGTCAATTGAAGTTTCTATAAGAAGAAAAACCCGTTTGGTTTTTCCTCTAAAGATTGGAGAGGTTTTGACCTTGGTTGATCACCTACATTCTGTGTCTCTTGTCTCTTTATTGTTTATGATTTGATAGTTGTTTGATGAAGAAGTACACTATAATAATCTAAGCAAATAGAAGAACCCAATCTAAAGAAGTAAAAAACTTTCACAAACAATTATCATATCAAGAGAAATCACCTAATTCTAATGCCCTAGATTTCTCAACATGGTTTTAGAGCTAAGGTAACAAATCAAGGAAGGGCATCTCAACAAAGGGACACTCAAGCATTCAAGGAATGAAACTTTAGAAGAGCATCAGAATAGATATAGAAGATCATCTCATCCTAAAAGCATTTTGAAGTCAAAATTTACAAGGAGTGTCAAAACCCTAGATTAAAGAAGAAGTATTCACCAAAAGAAGTCCTGGGATCCTGGCTTAGGTCATCATCAAAGAAAAGGACCTCAAAGACCCTATTTCCACTCAAGAAAGGAAGGACTTTGAGTTAAAGCATCTTGAAGACTACTCGCCAAGGGTAGCTAGATCAAGGGCATTGTCATCATCAAAGATATCAAGGCAATCTCCCTCTCCTTGAAGCAAAGGATTTGATCTCAAAAGAAAATCCTTATCCTTGAAGAATATCATCCAAGAAGCATCAAGACATAATCAAGAAGTCATTAATCATTGTCAACAAAGGGATCAAGTTGAAGGGTTCATCTTCACTTGACAAATAAGTATCTTTATTCCTATAATTAAATTTAGTAAAATGACTTCATTTTGCAAGGAGATCAACAAGTTGGTTGGGTCATCGAACTTCCTTGCATGGAAAAGGAGGATAGACTTGGTCCTTCAGGACAATGAAGCTATTGATCATGTCAATGGCAAAGCCTCCAAACCATCTGAAGGGAAAGAACTATCTAAATATATGAAAAAGGATCTAAGGGCCCAAAGGATCCTTATAGAACCCATCAAGGATTCCCTCATCCCATATGTAGCAGACTTGGAGACATCAAAAGCGATATATGATAGGCTAGCATAATTATTCTCTGAACGCACGACAGGAAAAATCATATCACTAAGATCTTATCTATGCAAATTGAAATAATCAAAGGATGAAGGGATATCTACATGTCTCACAAAAGCATCTCTAATAAGAAATCAACTTCAAGATCTAGGAAAGATGATATCCGATAAAGAAATGATTACCATTGTTCTAAATGCTCTAATTGATGAACAAGGAAACTTTGTATCAAAGGCCTATGAAGAGGAGAAAGCTATCCCATTCAATAATTTGTGGTCACTATGCAAAATGAAGAAAACAAGTTGAAGGCAAAAAGTGATAGAGGATCAAATGAGTAGGATCAAACATTTGTTGTCATGTCAAAAAGCAAAGGGATATTTGGAAAGTTTGGTCCTCAAAAAAAGAAGAAGATCAATATTTCTCAGATCCAATTCTACGGATGTCAAGGATATGGGCACTATAAGAGAGACTATCATAAGCTCAAGAAGGACAACTTAAGAAGGGAAGAAGCCCATATTACTAAAGAAGTGGAAGAATCTGAAAAAAAGAAATTCAAGGAGGAAGTAAAAGACCTCTATTATTATTGAGATACGTTTTCCTCACCTAAGTTCTTCTCGAGTTTCTGTTTTTTGTTATAGAGTATAACTATCATGTTAGGAATCATTAGAAGCGTGATAGGATGCATCATGTTAGGAGATGGCATCATAGAAGCATACGATTGAAAGCAAGAGCTTGTGATCATAGGTAAGCATGAAATATAGCTGAAATGAAAGTCTATAACAATCACCTATGGACAATTATAGCTATTGGCAACCTCATTAAAAGCATAAGTGGTACTTATGGTAAAAAGGAAAAAAGTTATCTAGTACAAATTTCATCATACACTAGTCAAAGGAAGCATTTGCTAGATGAGGATACTTAAGATTTTCTATTGGAATCTTCGTCTGAATGTTCACCAATTAAAGTGTTTCATCAAGAATTGCAACTTATGGAATTCATGGGATGATGGTATGATGACAAAAGAGGTGAAGCACATCAAGGGATTGAAGTTCTTTCAATCAAGAAAGTTACTAAAGGAAGTCTAGATGACCTAAAGGAAAATGAGGTATGTATACTTGTATTTTAGAGTCATGTCATAAGGTTGCAGGTAACATGGATAAATGCTCTATCTCGAGAGCATGATCAAAAGAAATTATCTCCTCCTTTAAAAAAATGTAGCAAGGCATGAGTCACACATTAACTAGATGAAATCAACATAATATGTCTTCATATGAAATATGAGGTGGTTGACAGTAATTGGAGGAACTCTGATTAAAAGTTCCTAGGAAGAAAAATGTGTGAAGAAAGAAGGAAAGAGATCGTGGAATATGCAACCATGAAGAAGGCAATCAACATCCAAGAACGGGAAGATTTGACAATGATATATCCATGAAAGATAGGAAGACCTTGACGAAGTCTAAAAAAGAAAAGAGACTCTTGACAATATATATCTTAGATATCATTTTTTGGGGTTCAACTGCGTTAAGAAAGTCATTCATCTGTGACCATTTCCATGAGAGGTAGTCGTAACTAACTAATTTCTCATGATTTTTTAATAGTATATATATTTTGGAGATGTGTCAATATGTATGTAGGATGTTGATACACATAGGAATATGTCATGATGAAAGACCATCACAAAGGTAATTTTGATTTAATGGTTATTGTTTTAAATAATATCTGGATGGGCTTATGCAGGGTTGCTAAGAGAAGAGCTATGGATATCTTCCACCACTGATGACCATGTAGTTGGATGAAAAGTCCTTAAGGAAACATGGCATGAAGAAGGCAACATGGCATGAAGGAAGGTCAGATATGAACTGATGGATCACTTTCCGATGAAAGGAATAATGACATGACTGACTCATGGATGAAAGTGATGGATGGTTTGTGCCTTGCAAAGAATTCCGAAAAGCATGAAGACTTATGAATAAAGAAAAGAAGTTCATGACATCATAAGGAGGAGTTCTTCAAGAAACTAGTTGTCCCATCATCTCCACCTAAAGAGCCATTGTTGGTCCCTAAATAAGAGGGAGCTTGGAAACACGTTTCTAGCTTGGTAGAAACTTGGAAGCAAATTCCTAAGCCAATAGGGACGTTAGGTGAATTCCTTCATTGGAATAGGTATATCCTCCCTAATTAAGAGGGAGAGATATACACATCATTCTTGTCTTCACTTGGGAAGACATAATGGAGGATTGGGTAAACATCTAGTATTCAATACTATTTGAGGATGAGTTAGGGCATCCAAGATAATATTAGTCGTAGAGGACCGATATTCTTTGAGGATTGGGAATCCAATATAAGAATAGTCCTAGGGGAACATACTCTGAGAGAACTCGGGTGTGGTATGTTCCAAGAGAGACAATGATGGGGGTGACTATACATCATTGGTCTTGCCAACATTGAGCTCCGATCTTGTGGAGAGATAGAGCTGTTAGTCAAGGCCTTGTTGTATGACAATGTTGGTCGATGTGATGCTATACAAATGGGTTACCAATCTGACTCTTTTTATGAGAATTCTTCAGATTAAGAATATCCAAGTACCGTGTGTAAATTATGAATACCTCCCTAGTTAAGTGGGGGTGTTGAAAAGTGTAACTAGGTTCGGTCTTCATAATGACACATGTAATCATGATTTTATGTAATTGACGTAAAAAAGAAAATAAAATTGTTTTTGTAATGCTTGAGTCATGGGTTTCATGCTCAAGGAATTTTATTTTAGTTGAAGCTCCCATTGTGAGCTATTAGGTTTGGTCATCAAGTCATAAAGTCTAGTGAGTCAATGTCAAGGATTGAAGACCCATTTGGGCATGTTACATATGTATTTGAGTCTAGAAGATCCTCCAAGACCGAGTCAAAGCACCTCCAACAAGTCAGCCTTCATCAAAACAATCAACCATCAAGTTAGCCTAGAAGCAATTGCAAGTCGACCTCAAGTCATGGTCAAGAAGCCTATATAAAGAGGCACTTGACCTCTCTCAAGGACACACTTCACACTCATCATTCGAGCTCAAGGAAGAAGAAAAAGGTGTGAGATAAAGGAGGACGAAAGAAGACAAAGAGATTGAAGTTTTGGGATCAGTCTTTGGGTTACTTATCTCCACATATGCGAAGACATTTAGGGTTTCAATTTGCTGCAGAAACCAGAGTTGCAGTCACATCGAAATATCAAAGAGTAGTGTCAATAGGGTCTTGTTTGAAGGGCAAATTCACTAGAAAAGAGAAGGTGACATAATGAAGGCAAAGGAAAATATATCTCCCCATTATCTTCTGTCTCATGTGATCCAGGGTTTCTGAAGTTGGGTTGAAAAGTTGCATAAATTACAAAGGAGCTGAAGTTGCAGTAAGAGTGTTGTTGAGGTCGAAAAGTGAGGTCAAGGAAGACGCTGATTTGACTTCAGGGTTGACTTGGTCTTGGGGGATTCTCGGTCAAGGGTCTTGGTCTTGGTATTTGTCAATTGAAGTTTATATAAGAAGAAGAATTCATTTGGGTTTTCCTCTCAACATTGGAGAGGTTTAGGTCCTATCTGATCGCCTACATTTTGTGTCTCTTGTCTCTTTATTGTTTATGCTTTGATAACTATTCGATGAAGAAGAGCATTATAATAATCTAAGGAAAAAAGAGGAACCTAATCTAAAGAAGTAAAAAACATTCACAAGTAGTTATCATATCAAGAGAAATCACCTAATTCTAATGCCCTAGATTTCTCAACAAAGTTTAAGAGGGATTGTCTATAGATCGACAATTGCACTTCCATAGAGTTGTGTGAAGGAACATTGTGCATAGGTGGCTTTCATTGTGTGGCGATTGAAGCCACCTTAGATTTCTCAACAAAGTTTAAGAGGGATTGTCTATACACTGACAATTGCACTTCCATAGAGTTGTGCGGAGGAGCATTGTGCATAGGTGGCTTCCATTGTGTGGCGGTTGAAGCCACCTCCACACTCCACACTCCTCAATGCTTTTTGAACTTAGAAATTTGGGAAAATACTAAAAATATTGTGAATCAATCATTAGATGAAAAGATGGTGCATAAATTTCCTGAAATTTTTTGATCTTAGGTTGGGATAATTCTCACGTTCACTTAGGACATTTTTTCCACATTACAAATCCAAGGAAACCATAGTTCCGCCTCGAGCTTTGTGCATATGATATATTGATGCAAAATTGTCATCACATAGAACCGTCATTTGCATTTTCATTTTCGACTATCATTGATGTGTGGAGGCGGGAATAGCGAAAACCGTCGTTTGCATTTTCATTTTCAATTATCATTGATGTGCGGAGGCGAGAATAACGAATGTTGTGTGGAGGTGCTTTCATTATTTGGAGGAAGCATGTGCAGAGGTGGCTTTCATTGTTTGGAGGAAGTGTGTGCAGAGGCGAGAGTTGTGTAGAGGTGGCTTCAGATGTGTGGAGGAAGATTGCACGTAACGATAAACTGCAGAGACAATTGCAGAAACAAAGCATTCTTGAAAAGCAACAAAACACAGACCCCACATTGCCTTAATCAATTAATTAGCAGTAAAGACAGGGATTATGCTACATTGCAACTATTACCCTTGTTATTTACAATTCTATTAGTAATATTTCATAACAATTTAAATTAACAAATCTTTTTAAACTAAAATGTTAACTAGAACAAATTATAATGCTTAAGATCTTCACCAAAATCACATGGAGAAATATTGGGAACTCTTTCATCAAAATATTAGATTAGTATTCCCACTTTTTTTCTTTCTAATTTTTCGCAGTTTTAAGTAACAACAAAATTCTTCCTAATTGTTAAAAGTATTTAGGGATGACATATTATATATATATATATATTATTTTTTTTTCATTTAGTTTTCTTTTTAAATGTATTTTCTCTTCCTAATTTCAATTGGAGTTATTTATATGTGTGACTTTTTGGTGTTTAAGATAGATTTTATTGCGGTGAAATCTTGATTTGTGTTGTTTAAACTCACTTTTTGAATGCAAATATGAATTCTATTACTCTCAAAAACTCAAACTCGCAGTTTCAACTAATCCCTGCAAAATTCTACATAAATTATATCGGAAAATAAACCAAAAAGCTTTTCCCACTTATAAACGACACTATTTCCATTTCGATTCTTAAAAAAAACATAGATTTACCATTCAAACTTGAAAAATAAATAAATATATGTATAAATAAACATATATTTTTATTTTTGTGCGAGAGCAACTCATTTTTTTTTCTTCAGTATATCATTAGTGCATCTTTACAAATTAATGACGAGCTGAAATATTATTTGTCATATCAGTATAGTATATTAATTAGTTGCTGTTTTATTAAATTTGGAATTTTTTTTTATCTACAAAACCCTAAATCTCTACAACGTCTTAAAGCCCTGAATTCAAATGTTGGAATGAACCCTAAACCCCAAATCATCAAAATGGTGGAATGAGCCCTAAATCCCGTGATGCTAAGACAGTGCGGACCAGCAAACCATCTGAAGGCGCAAATGCTTTCGATTTGCCTGCTTTCTTCAGTGGAGTAGAAATCCCTTCACGACTGCTAATTGGATTCATTCCGCCGAGATTCAAAGCCCTTCAAGACTGGTAATTGGATTCATTACGCCGAGATTGAGGGCTCAAGGATTGGGAAAGAGAAGGATTAAGACTTTAAATTTACTTTGAATCTTCCGTTAAGCAGAGTCAACAATGAGACCTCCAAGAGGTGGAGGTAGTTTTAGGGGAGGAGGCAGGGGTGGCAGGGGAGGAGGCGGCGGCGGCGGCAGGGGTGGAGGAGGCGGGCGTTTTGGTGGAGGACGAGGTGGTTTTGGAGGATACAGAGACGAGGGTCCTCCTGCTGAAGTTGTGGGTGAGTGCCTTTTTGCATTTAGGTAGTTCTGATTTAATGAGTTTGCTCGTAGGGTGTGCCAATGTAATGTTTTTTACGCATTTTCTTCTTCATTTGGCTGAATCTAAGAGGCCTGCATTTCTTTTTCAACTAACAATGTACAGAAGTTTCAACATTTCTCCATGCCTGTGAGGGAGAAGCGGTGACTAGGCTTACCAATGAGAAAGTTCCATACTTCAATGCTCCCATATATTTGCAGAATAAAACTCAGATAGGCAAAGTTGAAGAAATATTTGGTCCTATTAATGAAGCTGTAAGTTAAAATCTTCTGGGGTTTTCTGCTTGCTTATCGTATTATTTGTACCTTTTGATTTTCATCACTTGGTTTGCTAGTAGGGGTTTTTTTCGGGTTCTCAACAAGTATTCTATGGATTTGTCTGCATTTTGGTGTGTCTACAGTATTTTTCTGTAAAGATGATGGAGGGCATAATTGCTACCTCATATACTACTGGAGACAAGTTTTATGTTGATCCTGCAAAGCTGTTGCCCTTGCAGAGATTTCTTCCTCAACCCAAGTAAGTCGTTCTCCTTTTTAAATAAATGTGATGTTGATGCTTGTTTATATTTTTCTCTCAATGTAGTACTGTTTTAGGATTAAAGTTGAAACTTTGTACTTGGGAAGGCAATGCATCTTTTTCCTTGGAAGTGCTTTAAAAACATATGATGGGGGTTGTTAAGCGGTTAAGCTGTTGAGTCAACATTTTCATTACAGAGATCCCGTGTTCAAAGGGTTATGGTATGTTGTCACATTAATATGGACAACATTAGCTGCCGCATTTGGGACTGGGTGGAAGCCAAGTGATCTTGATGGTTGTGTATCTCAATAGATGAAGTTGAGGCTCGGTACAACTCCTAGGTGAATTTGACGGCATGGTCATTGATATAATTTGTGTGTATAGCCCACTTCCTTAACTGAGCGTTTAGTGACCCTCCTAAAAAAAAATGAAAATATGACCCAAGGTGCTCCACTGCAAAGAGTGGACTTCTTTTGACTTAGGTGGCAAGTCTGATGGATAATTATTCTGCCAACAATGCCCAGCACTTGCATCTTCATCCCTTTGGAAATCCTGCCATATGATTGGTGGTACAGTGGGCCATACTGCGGGTAAAATTTAACCTCTGTGAAGGGCCTACTACTCTCCTTCTTAACCATAGATTGTTTTAATGTATTACTGCTATTTTCCCCTGCATCCTGTATATCTGTACTTGTATTTTGAGTTTTGGAAAGTTTCCTTCGACTCTTAAGTTTTGGGTATCCAGCACCTATCAAAAGGTGGGAACAATATACACATTACGTGGCTTGATCTTAACATTTTTGGTGTGTGCCCACTTTATTTGGCTTAATGGCTACCATGGCTCAAATGCTCTCGTGCCGGAGCGTGCTGACCACTTTTTTGCGGAATCAAACTTTAATGGGGGCTATAAATTCCTATATAACACTACTTCACTTTCATATATTCAGTTGTTCCCTTTTTAAGGCATCAACAATGGTTCCTATATTTTAGTCTAGCTGAATTTATTGGCTATTAGTTCAGGATGTGATCCTTAATCTTTTCGTTTTTGTTCTGTTATAACAGGGGCCAGTCGAATGGTGGCAGGGGTGGTGGGCGTGGCGGTGGGCGTGGAGGTATATGTTGTTTTTTTTACCTGTTTTTCTAAAGTTCGTTCATCTAATATTGGTGATGGAAAAATAATACCTAAAATATAGAGCAGAATCTTATGAGGGCATGTTTATACTTGTATTGAATCAAGAATGTTATGCTGGAATGATCTATTTGCTGATTTGCTTTGTTTCAACTTGTTGATATTTTGTGAGACCAGGAAGAGGCGGTCCACGTGGTGGTGGTCGCGGTGGTGGGTTTCGTGGGAGAGGTGGACCCGGTGGAGGAAGAGGTGGTCCACGAGGTGGTGGCCGTGGTGGTGGTGGGTTTAGGGGCAGAGGAAGATATTGATGACCATACGTTGGTTATTAATTATATGGCCTACTCTGATAGCCAGTTTCTTCCAGTAGTAGTTGTTGAAAAGCTGAATGCCATGGTAGTGAATTTCATCATCCATTCTAAAGTGACCAAGTGAAGTAAGATGGTGGGCCATGAGTTGTTTGCTATATACCCATCCCTTCAATTTCATAGGTTAACATCTTTCTGTGTTTGTAACCTGGAAGCTTGTTGCAAATGGATTCAAGGTGAATTGCAACTAAAGCCGGAATTTTATTTTAAAGTTTTGGTAGCTGTATTCATATTTTCAATTAGTGACAAATTTTAATGATCAATCAAAATGATATTTCCATTATCCATCATGTGCACTGTGGTGGTTAAAAAATGTTGCCATTTTACGTTGTTACTCGTGCTCCAAGATGTTATTTTATAGGATAATATATCATCAAACATGTTATTTAATGATTTTTGCTGTCCTATTGTTAAATTGTTTTTCATGAATAGGACAAGTGAGAAGACAATAGCCAATATCAGGAAGTCAATAATGTTAAGTCACTAGTTTATATAATGACAGTAGTTATTCGAGTTATAAATATCAAATTTTAAAATTTACATGGCTGTGCTAGTGTATTTCTGATTTGATAGCATCTTGAAACTTGGTTATGAATAGTGAATTTTAAAGTTTATATGGGTGTGCTCTGTAGCTGATTCAATAGCTCCTTGAAACTTGAAAATTAATAGACAAGAAACAGGTCCACTCTCACCTGCCTAACAATGGTCATTTTATCAAATTTGTTGAGTTTCAGACTTGTCAACATGTATGGCAACCGGGATTATGGCTGATGTACACAACATGCTTGATAATATCTGAAGGAATTATGATTGTTTGAAATTCCATGATGAGCGGAATGGCACATGGGTATTCCTGGAATCCATCATTTGAAAGGGCTTTTCACTGCATACAATTTTCAGACATATGGCCAGATTACTTATAGTTTTTGTTTTCACTTGAGGGATCTGTTGGCCTTTCAAATGTGTGCAAGACAAGGAGATCCAAGGCGTAATTGGATGAGTCAGCAGTTTTTGGGGAATTATCTAATAATATATGTATACTAAATATAGGATATTGAATGTTGTGGGCTAAAACTTTTAACATGTCTTTTCATGGAATGCAGCTTTTACTATGCATCTCTAGAGTTTATAAATTTATATCCTAACATGAACCTGATGCTCTTTCAGTAAATATCATTTGGCACATATGAAAACCTTATGGGTTGTCATCAGTATTGCTCTATATGGGTCAGACTCAGCAAGCTCTGCAATAGGGTAAATGTGTTTGCAATCACATTATGAGAAGATATTTAGCTGACACGTTCTTTGGAGTGTGGACTCTATCACGTAAGTGGAGTGTGGTGATATAGACTATTCTTGCATGGATAATCTGTGGTCCTTTGTGCATTCAGAACTTGCATAACTGAAGCAGAGATATGCTTCATGACTGTTAGAGTGGGAGGCTTGAAAAAGTAAACAATGATGTTGATCTTGAATTTGTCTATGCTGCTTCTGGAAGGCCAAAAATGATTAAAATGGAAAACAATGATAAAAGACATGCAGCAACTGGCAAGATGCAGTTGTATGGAAATCAAGAATAGAGTTGATGCATTTTATGCAGAGAACAGACCACACCCATAATTGCGGAGAATCTAATGCCATGTTGGAGATTTTGTTAACGAAGAGAAAGGTGGCTGAGTATGCTCCTTGTACAAGTTTGGTACGACATGATGCAAAGGAATAAATTCTCAAAAGGCGGTGATAAGTCTAGATAACTCTGAAATATTACTTTGGTGGCAGATTCTACTATGTTAGTTCTAAGGTCATTATATTGGATGAGGTATTGTAGCAGAGGTTGGATGTGAGTAGAGTCCAACATTATTTTATTTTTGATGTATAAAATATTTAAGTACGTATCTATAAATACTAAATAGAACCTTATGGTTTAACCTGTGGCACCACATTGCCTTCATATAATTCCTAGCTGAATGTATTTGAGAAATTGTGTGTAGTGAAAGTTTGAATTATGTTTCTTCTATCATTATGTGATAAACAAGGGCAACTGTGTAGCTGTAGTCCCTAGTCTGCAATTTCAGTAAATGCTAGTCAGTATTTGTTGTTTGTTTGCATTTTATAATAGCTTGATGTGTTTGTTGACAAAGCAACCTCCTTTGCCAAACCGACTTCCAGTCTGTTAATTAACACATTGAGTTGTCTGTATGTCAGATTTTCTAGGTAATTTGAAAAACTGAGTGTATATGGTTTGCTGAGGGGTAAACCTAAGAGTGAAATCTTATTGGAAATGTTTTCTGATTTGGTATATTTATTGAATATCCTTGTTCTACTGACTTAAGATATTGAATAAGTTCTTTGAAACTCCAGATCAGCAAACTTTCATAACAAATCCAAGTCATATTACCCTACAAGTCATCTTTTCACTTCTCTATAAAGTTTAAGTTTTATTTATTATGGATAGACAGAATTACAATAGTGTCGATGTAGGTGCCATTTTTCTAGAGTATTGAGAAAGCTTGGATTCTAGAATGTAAATATTAACTAAGCAATTTTTGTTTGTTTGTTTATGCATCTATTATGTAGCATTGGGTGGTGATTCATAATTGTAGAGAGTTCATAGTAGAAGACATCTTTATTTTTGTTAATTAATCATTAGGATAATGAGTCGATCCTCAATACTTCAATGCCATACTGTTATTTAGATATCCATGGTTTTCTGCACAAAATTCATGACATGCATGCTTAAACACTTAATTTCAGGGTAAAATCTCTTCTAATGCCATACAGTTATTTAGATAGCCATGTTTTTCTGCACAAAATTTATGGCTTGCATGCTTAAACCCTTTTTATTGGGTTAAATATGGTTGGTGGACTCTTGGGTCTCTCTCTCACACATACTTGCTTAACCAGATACAACTCAACCCTGATTTTAGAACATCATTATGAATAGTGGGTCAATGAATCGTATGATTCTGATCCAAACAAAAGTTTTCCAATCTACCTGGAGAATGCTGGCGCAAGCCTGTGCCCCATTGTGCTGGTAGATTCGATGGTGCTAATTACATGAGATCTATGTATGTTCAAATAGGGGCTGGATATTAGCTATCCATGAGAGCAAAAGAGGTGGTGGGCTCTTCTCATAAATTCATGAAAGCATTGGTGAATGGTGATGATGCTGGAGAGGTTGCATTTGGGTCTTCATCTTCAAAACTAAAAAAACTCTCAGCCATTGTTATCTCAATGTCCTCAAGGAAGGGGATGAAGTGATTGTTCATGAGACCTCCCTATCAACTTTTGGAAGGTGAATGAGGATTTCATCTAAATAAATTTAATTGTGTTAACCATGAGAGAAAAGATTCAGAAATTTATAAATGAAACTTTAGAGATAAATTCTAGAATGTGAAAGACACAAAAATGATCCTAAATATCATCGAAAGACACAATCAGGAGATGTAAGCTGAGTTATATCTAACCCTGTAAATGCAGTAAAATGTGAAACAGAAATTTAAATTAATTTTAACTTTAACCTAGTTTATGGTAAAATTTCTTGGCCATGCAAAGCTCTTCATCTTCAAAATTCAAAAAACTCTCAGCCATTGTTATCTCAATGTCCTCAAGGAAGGGGATGAAGTGATTGTTCATGAGACCTCCCTATCAACTTTTGGAAGGTGAATGAGGATTTCAGCTAAAGAAATTTAATTGTGTTAACCATGAGAGAAAAGATTCAGAAATTTATAAATGAAACTTTAGAGATAAATTCTAGAATGTGAAAGACACAAAAATGATCCTAAATATCATCTAAAGACACAATCACGAGATGTAAGCTGAGTTATATCTAACTCTGTAAATGCAGTAAAATGTGAAACAAAAATTTAAATTAATTTTAACTTTAACCTAGTTTATGATAAAATTTCTTGGCCATGCAAAGCTGGACAAGTAAATTTGGGAACCAAGTGTAGTGCTGGGAAGGCACTTAAAACAGAAATCTAAAGACTCATTTCCAGCAAGCACAAACAACAAACTGAAATGAATCGATTGCGTCAGATATACCAAAACCACTTACTGGCCTTTTCGATTGCATCAGACATACCAAAACCACTTACTGGTCTTTCCGAACTGCATACAGAAAAAAATAAGTCAAGTAGATACAGAAATAAAAAGTAGGATCTAGGCATGATGATTGGCTAGTCTCTGTCTCATGTAATGGCTGGGTAATCCATTTTGGCTTCTTGATTGAACAGGCAAAGTAACTAACATATGCCAGCAAACTGAAGGCCAGAGTGAGCCTAGGCACTTTGGTGAGCTGTATCTTTTAAATGCTACATGGTATAATTCAGTTTGTTTGGATTTTGATTATCTGGTCTCTTGTTTCCTCTCAATTGAATTTCTTCCAAAAAATTGACGCTAAAAGCTACTAGAAGCTTTGAATGAGGCTGACCACAAAGCTGTTGCAATATTCTCTCTCATTTCTAGCGTTGTATTCTCAGCTGTTTTTCACCAAGAAGAGACTCACGAACTTGGTTGGGGAAGCCTTTGCCGAGTATCATCCATTGAACCTGGTTATTTTGTAGTAAGAGACGTGCCCCATACTTATCAAAGCTGTTTAAAAGGACCCTAATAGTGCAAAGTTCAACAAGGTAGCTGCAAAGTAGTGAATGTCCAAGCAAAGTAACAGGGAATGGAGAAATGAGTGCTGGAAAACTGAAGGCCAGAGTGAGACTAGGCACTTTGGTGAGCTGTATCTTTTAAATGTTTCATGGTACAATTCAGTTTGTATGGAATTTGATTATCTGGTCTCTTGTTTCCTCTTATATCTAATAACAACTTGAACACCAATCATGCTAATATAAATCAAGCAATAAGCAAATCAATCTGAGTCGAATACCCTACTATTGTTATTTGCGAAACCGATAATCTTTTCATCTGCAAATAGCTATCCAACGAATGAGCCCCCCCTATTATTATTTTATTTGCAGAACTTGTAAGATGTACTGGCTTCTGACAGGAATGGAAGATAATTGCATAGAACAGGTAAACATTCTCTACGCCTTTATTTAGTTGATTATGTAGGATTTTTCAAATAGTTCTGTTCATTATTGATTTTACTTATTTTTTATTTGCTGTGAACTGGAATTAGTGTTATGGAAATGGTCTTATTTTGCTTTTATGCAAAGCCCTAGAACCGGACAGCCAAATTTCCTGTTAAAGAGCTTTTAAGAGTTTTCATTTAAATTTTATTTGTATTCTTGTATGGCTGTTCTAAAATCCCAGCAACCCAACTCCTTATATGGGGCGGTTTCACAATGCAAGAATTTGCAAACCTTCGCTTTGGGAACTGTGCTGATTATGCCTAACATATTCATAGCCTGCCAGCCTGCGTCGAGAAGTCCTTGTGGACGAAAGACTTGAGAGCTTCATTTTTGTAATATATGATCACCTCGATAGTTAACAGGTTGAAAGCCCACATATTAGGTATTACAACACAAAGAACCACCCAGGAATATTGCACCTCCCTAGGTAAGGAGATAATTTCAGCGGCATTCTAGTGTTTGTTGTGAGAAGTTTAGGTGTTATCAAGTAAGTAAAGAAAGAAGTATATATAGATTATTACTCATGTAGGAGTCGCACGTATCTCACCCTAAAGTCAGACAGCATGTGTTTCACGAAAAGGTTAAAGTTGAATCCCTCTGATTGGCAACCGATTGATAAACTAACTTACCATTTCAATGGTGCAAAAGAACCATTGCAAAAAGCACTATGGCCAACAGACGGGTGGCTGCCAGCGCGGAAGTATCCCTGGCTACACCTTCCTTGCTGTAATGTCCTGGATCTACAGGTAGCCTTTTCTCATTACAGCAGCATCATTATAAGTCAAATTAAATTGGAAGCAAGCTTCAACATTCTTTATGAATTAGTCCTAGGTCTTGCTAGAGCAACAGTTAAGGTTGAAGAAACCGTCCAAGTAGACATGGCAAATGAAAATGCAAACCTAGAGTTGAACTTTCAAGCAATCAAGCAAGAAGCCCTTGATGATTGGCTACCAAAATCAATACATGCATTTTAAGAGGCCAATAAAAAGGAGAATTCTCGAGTTAGGGAGATCAGCACAAGTTAGAACTTCACATGGGAACACATCAAAACCCCTATTTCCCATTTGTTTCGTAACACCTGGTATAATTATTGTTACAACAAAATAACACAATTACCACACAAACTAAAACTAACCAGAATATATGAACTTGTAAGGGGACTCTTTGCCAATAAGTCAATACAGTTGCTGGATTGATGCTCACTTTTCTCTCCAACTACATCCATAAAGCATAGAATTCTACCTTTTTAAAGTTTACCACAACTATCTGCTCTTAATGCAGGGTCTTTTAAAATTTACCATAACTATCTTAACCCATGGTTTATGAAGCTTCAATAAAAATAAAAAGAACTTTGAATTGGATTACAAAAGAAATTATGGGCAGGAGATATCATATCGAAACAATACCCTAATGCTCAACTAGCCTTACGAGTCATGAAGGGACCGCGATGATGGAATGCCTGGATTTGAAGGATTTCTCTCTGGCCAAGCGCATTTTACAAGCCCCGGAGGAATATAAGCAGGGATTAACTTTGGTGATCTTTGCTTCCACCAACATGACACAAGTAGAAGCACTTTCGTGTGACTCATTTGGTTGATGCAGATGTGCAATGCTGAGTCTACATCTCCTATTCGCAGAAACTCTACAGCACGTGTCCAAACACTCCAGAAAACATTACTTCCATGAATTGATCTGCTAGAAGATAAACTCAGTGCTAGTGGTGATGCAACTAACCTCGCCAGAACCACTGCAGTTGCCCACTGAAATACCGAAGATGCATGAGTATAATTTTTATGTTTCTGTTCATTTGGGCAGAATAGTTCACTTTTTAGAGATTCCATGAAGTCATGTACGCATACCTGTACAACTCAAACTATAGGGACCCTAATGCCATTGATGATTCATTTTAGCCTAACGTACAGTACGGGTCATTAGAATGAAGTGTAAAGTTCAAGTAGAGCATACATTTAATATTAATCAATTTTTCTTCAAACAAAAGCTGTTTAGAGAATCATGAATACAATCAACATTAACTAGAGTCTCTTCAAACAAAAGCTGTTCAGAGAATCATGAATACAATCAACATTAACTAGAGTCTCTTCAAACAAAAGCTGTTCAGAGAATCATGCAGTGTAAGCAAGCAATAGTAGTTCATTGTGGTTAAATGTTGTTCCTTCGACGAGGCAACTGCTCTACAAGTGGAGCAAAATTCTTGTGGCTTTTGGTTTATAGTAGTCATTGTCACTTTGTGTTTTATTATGCACACTAAATTTGTAGGGCCATCAAATATTTTTTGAATATTTATAGCATTAAATGAATGAAAATAATAGTGGGCTCTTTCATTAAGGACCAATGTTGCTTACA
This sequence comes from Pinus tabuliformis, assembly GCA_031772625.1. Classification (NCBI taxonomy): domain Eukaryota; kingdom Viridiplantae; phylum Streptophyta; class Pinopsida; order Pinales; family Pinaceae; genus Pinus; species Pinus tabuliformis. Next base: position 276,539,530 of record CM062805.1, on the reverse strand, counting down.
TGGAAAAGATGCACTTTCTGCTCATAGATTTTATAAAATCATTGGTTTGAACTTTCAAGCTTGCCGGATGCGTTTGTGGTTTAATGGTGAAGAAGAAGGTGAATTGTGTCACCTACAAAGGTTCATTATCTTCAGAGACATAGATAAATATTTTTTGAATATTTATAGCATTAAATGAATGAAAATAATAGTGGGCTCAGGCATTAAGGACCAATGTTGCTTACATGGAAAAGATGCACTTTCTGCTCATAGATTTTATAAAATCATTGGTTTGAACTTTCAAGCTTGCAGGATGCGTTTGTGGTTTAATGGTGAAGAAGGTGGTGAATTGTGTCACCTACAAAGGTTCATTATCCTCAGAGACATAGATAAGTAATTGGGGTTTGAAGCAAATTCTAGCTGCTAATGACAGAAGAGTACACCCTTTTTGTACTATCATAGCATAATGGATATCCCTTGAGGTTTATTTCACACACACAAGCAAGCCACTTGGGCTGCCTGACTTTTTTGTGTCATTTGTAACATTTTTCTTTGAGATTAAAGGAAGTACTGTCATAAAACAAAAACTTTCAAAAGTACAACTAGATGGATAATAGGCACTCAACATACTGAGATTGATGGTTTGTCAATCAAATTAGGAGCATGGTACAATGTTCTTTGTTACTAGGTTATATAACATCTAAGTCACTTGACATGGGGACATGTTGGACACACAAATTCGAGTGTTCGACACGGGGCATGTAGACCCCCTAGGACAGGTCATGTATGACATGTCACACACACACACACACAAGTTCTCATGATGATACAAATTCAAAGATACATCTAGATTCTACATTTTAAATTTGTAACATTATGCATACAAATACAATCGTGACAGATTCATCAACGATCCAATATGAGAAAGACAAAAAATTAACAATAAACTGCAATTTTCTCATCAAGTCATCAAAATTAAAATGTGTTACATAGGTATTGAGACTTGAGGACTCTTGACTAGGAATGTTAATGACAAATAGAATTAGAAAATACAAAACAACTACAAGGTAGTAGGTAGCTCATCAATCATCATCATCAAAATCAACATCACTGTCATGGTTGCCACTACTCTCCTCTGGATCCTCCTTTGTATCCAATGTAATCTTTGCATCTGTTGGTGTGGAGGATGACCCTTCAAGAGTACTAACATCATCAAAAGTGATAGGCTCTAGCTCAATGCTCATTAATATCCAAGTTGGCCAATGGGAATTCAACACTGCTATCCAAACCCATATCATTAGGAAACACCTAAACCCTTTGCTACTCGCTCCCTCATTCCCACAACAAGAGAGACACAATACAATGAAGAAAAAGTGACACAAATCGAGCTTTTAAAGAGCCGTGGCATGCTTTTTGAGAGGGACATGTGTCCCAAAATTGTGACAGTTTGCCAGGGAGAACTAGATTCGCTAGATCCACAAATCCCTTGTGTTTAGACACACTCGACCCACAAATCAAACACATGTCCCTCAGGGAGGGGGAGGGGGGGAAGGGGTCGAAGACGAATCCAGTTTCATAGTATTAACATCAAATAAAGAAAATATTGTGGCAAAATTAATTTTTTCCATATTACCATTTTGAAAATATTTCGGAATACTTGATGCAATTGGGAAGATCTTCTACAACAACTTAATGACATCAAAATATGATATTCCATAGCAAGCTGTTGTCATCAAAATAAAAAGCTAATGATGTGGGCATCTTGCCAGAGACCATGGTCTAGTCTTTTGGTTAAGGGCATGTCTACAAGTAAAAGGTTTGAAATTTAGAGTTTACAAATAAAAGGTTTCAAGTTTAGAGTTCTAAAAATAGTGGAACTTCATGGAAACAAATACAAATTAGCAAAACTGCATATGCTAAAAATTGAAACAATTGTACAACCAGTGGGACCAACTCCCTAATATACCATGTTTCTTTAAAAGAAAGAGATGCAAGTGCAAATACCTAAGAACCCATATAGAAATGCATGTGTTTATAACATTACAAGGAACCCACAAAAAGATGTCAAACATATAAAAAATGTAATCTTAGCCATTTATCAACACAAAAATTTTGTGATCTTAGAGCCTTTAGGAACTTAAAATGAAGATTGCATGGTGTTGAAGAAATGAAAATATAGAAACTTACATCAACTTGGTTCCAAGTGTCACATGAAGCTTTGTGAGGATGCTCATAAACAAGTCTATGTTGGCCAATTTTTTTTCATGGCTAGCAAAAGGTGGAGGATAAAAATGTTGAGCAATGGGACGAATAATAACAGGGATATGCACAATCTGTTGTTGTTGTGGTGATTGAGCATTGCTCGATGAAGAACCACAAGTGCTACCTAGATGGGTTGAAGAAGAGACTTGCTGCATTTGGTCTATTACAACTTTCACAATATGAATAATAACTATTTTGACTTCAAGATAGACACATATTGTCTCTGTGTTTATCAATTGTCACTAACGATAATGATGGTGGCTATATGCCCTATTGTAAAGAAGGCTTCATGTTAAAATTGGCAACTAGGGCCAAACTCCATGTGGGTCTACTTATTCATGGCAGCTGCTATTTTTCTTGGATTCCTCTTGTCGAGAGGTGTAGGATTGATCTAAATATCATCCAATTTCGACATGTATTCATGGAGATATGAATTTATTTGTGTTATGGGACAATTCGTCAAGGTCGGTCAACAACCAAATTGCCCCCACTTGTCCTCAATGTTTTAGTATAAAAAGAAGTGCCTTGCAAGTCATTTGGAACACACCTCTTGTGATCTCTTCCTCTCCACTTGTCTTTGGGTTTTGGTGGGAGGAGAGATCTTAAGATGATACACTGCCCTAAGAGGAGATGCCCTAGATGCTGTCATGGGAAAGAAGGATCTATGCAGCCCTAAAGAAGATGCCCTAGCTCCTAACGCTGGCATGGAGATGAAGGCCTAACACAATTATGAAGATAGGCTTCTAACATTGCCCTAATATAACCCTAACGCTGCTTAATGAAGAAGCCTCCTAATGCAGTGATGAATGAAGGCTCTTCGCTATCAAGGAAGGAGCTATATAAACATTGTCCTAATAGAGGATGATCATCACATTGATAAGAAGGCTTATTGCAGAGACCTAATCTTCATGATGATAATCTCGGCATTAAGTCAGCCTGATCTCGCATGACAAGGAGCAAGTCTTGGCATATGAATCTCGGTAGTGTTCCTGTAGCAGTCTAGACAAACAACAAAGTCTCGGTGATGATCACAGTGATATAGAGGGTAGTGCTCTCCTCCTCGGTGGTGCATATCTCAACAAAAGGAAGCACGATGATTATCTTTTGATGGAAGAAAGGGATCTCCGAATCCTACACTAGCCCTAATAGTCTCGACATAACTGTGACAGAATCTTGAATATATCACAGTGAGATTCAGACCTGTATGTATGCATCTCGGTGATCTCATAATAAGACAATCACAATCCCACTATCTCGGCATAAGGAGAAGAAGCAGTATTACAATCTATTTATAATAAGAAGGAGCTGTACTAGAGTCTCGGCATACTGACAATGAAGGAGATCCAAAATGATATCTTTGTAGTAGTTTCGGTATCATAACAGTGATGAGGGTTTCCAGATGTGTCAAGTGGTGCAGCATAGTGGCAATGAAGTGCAGCAAAAAGATGGGTGCAGCGCAGTGATGGGTACAACATGGTGATGGAATCACCTGTGTTCAGATTTGCTACCTCATGTGTCATCTTCCTAGAGAAGATCTCTGCTCTTATTTTGACGTCAAAAATGTTGACTTTTGATGTATATATACTATCTCTCTCTGTTGAACTATTGAAGAACATAACAAGAATTTATGAAGGGTTTCCCCACATTGGGGTTTGTCCCTGGCTGGCGCCACATCTTGTGTCCTCTTGTCTTGGCTTGTTTTCTGCGATTTATATTTATGTTCTATCTGCATTTTACTATCATGCTAAATGTGATTGCTAATCTGGAATTGATATTGAGCTAATATGGAAAATTGAAGTAAAATTTCTCTAAGCATAGAACATACCTAAAATTAACATGGTATGAGAGCTAAGGTGAAGACAATGCCCAAGCAAGAGTGAAAGAGCAATCATCGAAGACAGTTGGAAAGGACAAAAGGCTCAATGGGTTCCTCTTCCCTCTTCAAATTCACCAAGAGTGAAGTCGAAGCAAAGAAGACTATCAGAGTGGTGCAGTAGAAACGTCTGGTGGCCTACCTAAAGGTCACTTCAATGGGAAGTCCAGATCTAAGGGTGGAAGGAAAGGAAGATGCTTTGCTTGCAATGAGTTTGGCCATTATGCGAAGGAGTGTCCGAATAGAAGGGACACATCACTTGATGATGATAACAATCATTCTAGGGGCATCTTCAATGATCAGAGGAATGACAGGTACAATGACAAAAGAAAAAGCAATGCAGGTCATCAAAGAAATGGCCGACTATTCAAGGAAAGCAAGGAACTCCTGGTATGAAAAGGAGCGTTAACTTATATTGGCCCTCTCCACTACTCCTCAACACTCTTTGGGAATCTGATTTATTGATAGTAGTGCTTCAAGGCACTTTACCAGATACAAGGAAGCACTCTCTAATCTGATAGAGAAGGAAGTAGTCGTGGAGATTATTCTTGGAGACAATGCTACCTATCCCGGAAAGGGTGTAGAGAATGCTACCCTTCAATTGAATGAGGGTAGCATGATTCATTTACAAGAAATTCTTTATGTACTTGATCTCAAAAAGAACTTGGTGTCCATTTCGGCAATGGAAGTCAAAGGTTTCAAGGTGGCATTCATCGATGGAAAGGTACGTGTTTGAAAAAGGAATTTTTCAAGATACTTTTACTCTTGGGTTTAGGGTTGGCAATTTGTATCAAGTTGCAGGAACTCCATTGGGGACTCTGTCAGTTGACACATCTCTTCTATAACATCGAAGGTTTGCTCATTGTGGGGCCCTACCCGATGTAAGACAGATGGTGACAGGGATGCCTGAATTCAAGAAGAGCATGAAGGTACATGCCCGAGATGTACCAAAGGAAATCTTACAAAGGGGACCATTCCCCTCATGTAATAGCAAGACCTCATATGTGGAACAACCCGAGGGGTTTGAGATTCATGATCGAGAATCTTATGTGTGTAGGTGAAAGAAAAACTCTCTATGATTTAAAGCAAGCACTCCGAGAAGTGAAGCCGATCCAAACCATTGCTTTAAGGTTGTGGATGATAGGTCTCTCATATTGGTACCTTATGAGGACAACCTCTTTCTGGAAGGTACAAACCCTCTCATTTACAAAAGTAAGAGGGAGTTGGATTTGAGATTTGGAATGGTGAACTGCAAGCCCATGACTACCTCGATGAAGCCTAACTTTAAGAAGTTATGTGGTAGTGATGTCAAACCTGATTTGGGAAATGCCCCCGAGTTTCATAAACTCATACTAGCATTGATGTTCTTGGTGAACTCCAGTCCGGATATATGTTTTGCAGTTAGCATGTTGAGCTCATCTATGGTTGAGCCTCACTGGATTGGTGCCAAGAATAATTTGAGATATCTTTAAGGCACAATCTCTCATGGATTGAGATACACTGCCGGAAATGTGACGCTGCATGATTATTCTAATGTTGATTAGGCAGGCAGTGTGGAGGATCGCAAGAGCACTTTTGGGTGCTGGTTCTCTTTGGGTTTTGCTTTGATACCCTGGATGAGTATGAAGCAAAAGTCGGTTGCTTTGAGCACCGCTGAGGCCGAATTCATAGTTACGAGTATGACCTCGTGTGAAGTTGCTTGGTTGAGGAAGCTCTTTAGTGAGCTGCTTGGACACATGCTGGATACCATGTGATTTTCTGTGACAACCAGAGGGGGATTCGATTGTTGAGGAATCTCGTGTTCTATGATTGCTCCAAGCATATAGACATCAGAGACCACTTTATTTGGGATATGGTACATCGAGGAGCAAGAAGGCTCCATCGCATTGGGACTGATGTGCAGGTTGCCGATATTCCATCGAAGCCCCTGGAAAAGGTCAAATTATTGACTTTCTGAGAACGACTAGCAGTCATGGAGAGACTTGGTCTGCTATGTAGGCAGGATGAGAGGATTTGAGACACAGTCATAAGGTGAGTGGTTCAGCGTTCCCCTAGTGATTTATTGTGTACAGGGTGAGTGGTTCAACCTTCCCCTGGGATACCCCTGGCGACATGTACGCAGGATGAGTGGTTCATCCTTCTCCTGCTCAGACATCCTACCCATGCATTCTAGGACTCATGGGATGTACCTCTCATCTAGCCAATAAGTAGGGAAATGAGGACAAGGACCATAGTAGTACCGATAGACACAACGTGTCACTACCGTACTCCCTATGCTAGGATGATATTGATCTGGGATCAATCGGAATTGACTTCGGGTCAGTAAGAGTGATATAGATCACTCTCTTTTGGAACTGACTTCGGGTCAGTAAGAGTGATATAATTCACTCTCTTTTGGAACTAATTTCAAATAAGTAAGAGTGGTATGACACACTCTCTTTATTGGAATTGACTTCAGATCAGTGAGAGGTATGAGACACTCTCTTTTATATGGGACTGACTTCGGGTCAGTAGAGGATGGTATGATACATTCTCGATCACTTCTTCTTCTTCATAGTTCAGCAGAGCAGAACAAAGTAGTGCAAGGAACTGATGGAAGAGATAGTACAGTCTGGTAGATGGATTAGCAGATGGAGTTCTCTCTCGTTGAGAGGGAGTGTTAAAATTGGCAACTAGGGCCAAAATCCATGTGGGTATACTTATTCATGGCATCTGATATTTTTCTTGGATTCTTCTTGTCGAGAGGTGTAGGATTGATATAAAGATCATCCGTTTTCGACATGTATTCATGGAGATTTGAATTTATTTGTGTTATGGGACAATTCGTCAAGGTCAGTCAACAACCAAATTGCCCCCACTTGTCCTCAATGTTTTAGTATAAAAAGAGGTGGCTTGCAAGTCATTTGGAACACACCTCTTGTGATCTCTTCCTCTCCACTTGTCTTTGGGTTTTGGTGGGAGGAGAGATCTTAAGATGATACGCTGCCCTAAGAGGAGATGCCCTAGATGCTGTCATGGGAAAGAAGGATCTACGCAGCCCTAAAGAAGATGCCCTAGCTCCTAACGCTGGCATGGAGATGAAGGCCTAACATAGTTATGAAGATAGGCTTCTAACGCTGCCCTAATATAGCCCTAACGCTGCTTAATGAAGAAGCCTCCTAACGCAATCATGAATGAAGGCTCTTCGCTGTCAAGGAAGGAGCTATATAAACGCTGTCCTAATAGAGGATGATCATCACATTGATAAGAAGGCTTATCATAGAGACCTAATCTTCATGATGATAATATTGACATCAAATCAGCGTGATCTCGCATGACAAGGAGCAAGTCTTGGCATATGAATCTCGGTAGTGTTCTTGTAGCAGTCCAAACAAACAACAAAGTCTCGGTGATGATCACAATGATATAGAGGGTAGTGCTCTCCTCCTCGGTGGTGCATATCTCAACGAAAGGAAGCACGATGATTATCTTTTGATGGAAGAAAGGGATCTCCGAATCCTACACTAGCCCTAACAGTCTTGGCATAATTGTGACAGAATCTTGAATATATCATAGTGAGATTCAGACTTGTATGTATGCATCTTGGTGATCTCATAATAAGACACAGTCTCGGCATGAGGAGAAGAAGCAATATTACAGTCTATTTATAATAAGGAGTTGTACTAGAGTCTCAACATACTGACAATGAAGGAGATCCAAAATGATATCTCTGTAGTAGTTTCGATATCATAACAGTGATGAGGGTTTCCAGATGTGTCAAGTGGTGCAACATAGTGACAATGAAGTGCAACATGGTGCAGCATAATGAAGTGCAACATGATTGGTGCAACATAGTGACAATGAAAGTGAAACATGGTGTAGCATAATGAAGTGCAACATGAATGGTGTAGCACAGTGACATGAAGTGCATCATGGTGCAACATAGTGACAATGAAAGTGAAACATGATGCAACATAATGAAGTGCAGCATGAATGGTGCAACATAGTGACAATGAAGTGCAACATGAATGGTGCAACATAGTGATGATGAAGTGCAACATGATGGGTGCAAGACAATGATGATTGGATGCAATATGATGAGTGCATCACAGTGTAATGAAGTGCAACACAATGATGGGTGCATCACAGTGATGGGTACAACATGGTGATGGAATCACCTGTGTTCAGATCTGCTACCTCATGTGTCATCTTCCTAGAGAAGATCTCTGCTCTTATTTTGACGTCAAAAATGTTGATTTCTGATGTATATGTACTATCTCTCTCTCTCTGCTGAACTATTGAAGAACATAAGAAGAATTGATCAAGGGTTTCCCCACATTGGGGTTTGTCCCTGGATGGCGCTACATCTTGTGTCCTCTTGTCTTGGCTTGTTTTCTACGATTTATATTTATTTTCTATCTGCATTTTACTATCATGCTAAATGTGATTGCTAATCTGGAATTGATATTGAGCTAATATGGAAAATTGAAGTAAATTTGCTTTAAGCATAGAACATACCTAAAATTAACACTTCATTATATTACATTTGTTCTTTGTAAATGTTTTAAGTTAGGGGATTTTGATTTGAAACCAAAATCAATACTTCTTGATTCCAATATTTTTCTTTTCTTTGTAGATGGTCATGTCAAAGTTGTAGCTTGGATGGCAACTTTACATCAATGTCATTTCGACCATGTGACCTAAAAATGACAAAGTTAGCTTAGTTTGATTGCCAAGCTTAGTAAGCTTGTGCGCATACAATAGCCCATACAACACGAGTTCCATGATCTACTAGCTATAATAAGTTGATGTATTGCTCTAATTAATATGATTTGCCATTGGTTCTATACCATTAGCGATTAATGGTACATAGCTAGTATTGCTCTTACATATAGGCTTATCATATACTAATTACCATAATCAGTCATGTCGTGTTATGTGTACAATATATGCAAGTAACGTATCTAAATAAGCTCGTATACCATGATGTGCTTTCAATACCCTTTTGTAAGTAAGACTAGACATGACAGGACATGATGAAAAATTACTACCAGTTTTTTCTGGAAATTTATTTTTTTGTGTTAACTATGAGAGAAAAATTTCAAAGGTATTTATTTGATGAGCTCGTATACCATGATGTTCTTTCAATACCCTTTTGTAAGTAAGACTAGACATGACTGGACATGATGAAAAATTACTACCAATTTTTTTGGAAATTTATTTTTCTGTGTTAACTATGAGAGAAAAATTTCCAAGGTATTTATTTGATGAGCTTGTATACCATGATGTGCTTTCAATACCCTTTTGTAAGTAAGACTAGACATGAGTAGACATGATGAAAAATTAGTAAACTACTATCAGTTTTTCTGGAAATTTATTTTTCTGTGTTAACTATGAGAGAAAAATTTCCAAGGTGTTTATTTGATGAGCTCGTATACCATGATGTGCTTTCAATACCCTTTTGTAAGTAAGACTAGACATGACTGGACATGATGAAAAGTTATTACCAGTTTTTCTGGAAATTTATTTTTCTGTGTTAACTATGAGAGAAAAATTTCCAAGGTATTTATTTGATGCTATAACAAGCTTTTCCACACTGTTAGGACTACACAAAACCATGGAACCACTGTCACTCCAAGTCATCACAAAACGATGTTTAGACCTAGTACATTTCATTGGGGTCAATTCCTATGGAAATGTACTAGAAATGACCTGGTACTTTTATATAGGGTGGGTCAATAAATGTTCTGTAATTCTTCTGTAATTCATGCACCTTAACTCTGTTACCTCCAACGTGTTTGGTATTTATTACCAGTGCTCATGGTTAGATATATTGGCACCAAAACATAATATCTATGGTAGTATTTCTACTACTGGCGAGCAATCCTCTTCAAACCAGTGCTACCTCAAGCATGAATGTTAGGGGCTTGGTCCATGAAATTTGTGCCGAGAATAATCCACTGAGCTTATAACTTGTCCTCATATCATCCATCCTTGTTGTGAGTTGTTTAGTAAATTAATTGCTCTTTTAAAAAGAATCAATTACCAACTCATTAACTTGTAAAACTAGGGTTCATATTTATTTAAAGTTAGTGTACAATGTCTATGCATGCTGCAATTTCCCTTTTAACATTGGTTTTCTAATATGAAGTGTAGCAAAATGAAAAGAATTAATCAACACAAAATAAGTAATCTCAATTTTCTAAAATAATTGACTACTATGTTCTTAGCAATTTTGATTTAAAAAGTGGATTTTGGCATATAGGTATAAAGCAAGTGATGGATTTAAAACATGATTTGTTGTGCCTCATGGTCATTACTGATGGAGAGTCCTTCCTTTAGAACTCAAAACGGACCATCAAAGTTTTGTAAGACAGGGCATTATCTAAAATGAAGCTAGAAATAGGAAAAACAAAGATGAATTTCTTGACCTAATTCTAACCATTGACAAAGTTGAATTACAAGATCATGTGCTAAAAGTTTTAGCATAATTCCCACATGTGAAAATATAAGACTTAATTGCAATGAAGGGCAAAATGACTACAAACAATGAGAAATATCAAGGAAAAGGTTTTCAACCTACCAGCTTTGGCTTTGCCAAAATTGGATAGAAATTTGCCAAAATTGGATAGAAATTATATACTTGAAACTGATGGATCTGACAATGTGTTGAAATTATATGGTTAACCGAGTCACAAGATTAGGCATTGAAATGCATGGTGACAGACCTCTCTACTTAGTCAGATTCCATTGGAGTACCAAATCTTCCTCCATACGTGTTGGTATCCCACAATTTTGTAAATATTTTACGAACACTAAGTGGCCGACCTTGTAGTTCTTGGATTGTGATCTTTGTTTTGACAAGCCATTGGTGATGGTGTGCTATGAATGTCCCAAGCATCTGATTTTCATCCATAACCTCACATTCATGTAGATCTCGGTTATTATGCAATGGTACTCCAGGGGCCTCATGTTCTTGTGACAAATTGTCAGGGTCCACTGCGCTTTTGTTGATGCCAAAGGTATTCCACCAATCTAAGAGCCAGTCGGGCTGGAAACTTTGGAGAGAGGTGAAGACTCCTGCGAACTTGAGAAGGGAAACGTAAATCATGTTCTGATTTTCTTTTTGCAGGCAATCCCACCATAGTTGCTTGTACTATCTATAGACATAACCAATACCGGGAAATTTTAAAGTTGGATTCCTTCCTGGCGAAAGTTGATGTGGTCTTGGGTGGTTGATAGAATAATAATTATGCTCTAGTCCTTGTCTTGATCTGATATGTTGCTAGATTAAACTGACATAATGAAAGATATATTTAAGATCATGGTTTGCCTGGCATGCTTTTCTCAAGAATCTTCTATAAAACACATCTTGAATGGCTATAGTAAACGTTGGTTGTGACCGTATCTCTGGGAGTAGCCAAACTAACGTAGAGGATGGTTGCAGGTTAGTCTCTAGGACTTGCGTACTATGAAGCTACCAAGATGGTTTCCAATTTGCTCGATATTGCTGCCAGCTCATGTTGTCCGTAATCTCCCTCAGTGGCTCATGGTTATTTTTCCATCCTGTAACGACCATCATGCTACTGAAATTTTTTGGTGGTAACCAAATATTGCACTATAATAATTATGTGCACTAGGTCAGAACAATAACAATAAATAAACAAGTGTGCAAACTTTTGAATACAAGAAACCCAAATAACACATAAACACACAAGTATCAATGGTTGTTGGAAGGCCAATAAAGATCTTATCGCAGTTTAAAACAATATATACGATACATGTGTTTTCGCCCTATTACCTTTGCTATGCAATCATGGGTATAAATAGTTAACCATGAGACATTATCACATTATTCAGGTCGATAAGTGAGCCCCGAAATGCACGAATATAACCAACCATCCTATAAGGGTGAATATAATGCATATGCATACATAAAATACATGAAGAAAATCATCCTTCAAGGGGGCAAAGGGATAAAGGGATTTTAACCTATTTCTGTATCTTAGCTCAACATTCATGTTTTTTGAGTGGGCCTTGGAGTTTTCTTTATCTATTTCCTGCATCTCTCTTCATTCTTTATCTTGCGAATAATTGAGACCTTGTTTTTGGTTTGTAAATTTGTTGTTTAGATGCTTTTTGGAAAGCTCTTCTCTATAACTTATTAATAACTTCATATATTTAGGTTCTAGGACCAAGTCATTTTGAGAATTCCGATGAATATACATGGCTAAGCAATTTATTGTGAAAAACATGCTTGTAGATTCTTTACTTCTTTCCCACCCCTTGATTCTAGTGGTAATCATTGTCCAAACTTATAACCGTAGTGATTAGCCTTGATATCTCGAGTTCTTTTTGCATATATAAGACATCCCCTAGTTCTAAGAGCTCCTCATGAACCATAAAAAATTATATAAACTGAAATTGTTTTATATTCATAATAAATTTCTTCTTTATCATTGTGCATGGCGTACCTATAGTAAGCTTTTCTAACATATGTCAAAATGATTATGGCCGTTTCTCATTTTCGAGTAACTTACCAGCAAGACATATCTGCACAAGCTTGGCAGAAGGAAAACTAATCAAAATTTTTGGTAAGGCCCAGACTTGAAAATATTCTAGCATCTTAACTGATTATAACCACTAGGAAGCCAAGTATTAGTTTTGTCTTGTCATCTTGTCTTTTCAATACCATGTTTTAAACATTTTTTTGGACTCAAGCATTTTTGTATTTTCGTAAAAAAATCATTACATGAAAGGTCCTCACTGACAATGAGAAGTACTGTTATGCCCAAAAAATGAGAAATTTCAAATGGAAACAGAGAAATTAGCAAAAAGTTCAAATGATAATATTTCAATTGTAATTAAATGCAATGAATTTTTGGGGGAGCACTTTGTATTCCCCTCCATGCAAATAGGTGCAATGTAAGACACAAATAAGATAATTCAAAGCACTCTTCCACCTAAATGAGAAGCAAATCATCACATAATGAATTCTAAGTGATTGCATGCCTAGAGGATTCCTTTGCAGAGGGTAAAGCTTTTATTTTTCCATAAAGAGATTTTGATTCCTTTAGAGGGGAGATGAAAGCTTATTTACAAGCCAAAAAGATATTTTCCTTAGCCTAAAAGGCATAAGCTATGTAGAAGAAGTGACTTTAAAATAGAGTTGCCATTTGGTTAAGCCTACGTTTAAAATGTTTATGACTTGTACAAGTATGTTTAGAGGCTCATTAAGGGCACCTCTTGTTTGGGACTAATATGGCTTAATTAGAAGGGCTTTAGGGCTTTTTTAAGTCCTATTTAACCCAAGACTACCAATTTAGGGCTTTTTAAGTCCTATTTAACCCAAGACTATCAATTTAGGGATTTTTGAAGCTTATTTAACCTCTATAAAAATTACATATTCAGGGGATAAGATGCTTGCAACATAGGCTTGAAAATTTGCTACTCAGGCTCGATAATAAACATTACAAAAACAATGAATACTAGGAGTTGAAGATAATGGTGCACCAACAATGAATGATAATTAGGATGCAACAACCATTAAATGAAATAATATAAACTATGATAAGATGAAAATAACATTGGAGATGATAAGGATGCAACTAATACTAGAAATAGTAAGGATGCCCACAAAGATGCAAGGAAGGTTGTTTTAATTATAAGAGAAAGGTGAAACAAAGAGATCATGGAAGAACTGGCCAAAGAAGCAGAGGACAACAAGATTAAGCTATATTAGACTTGTCTTTGGTTTGAAAATATGAAAACACATTTCATTAGAACACGATAACTTGCCTATTTTGGATTCTACACTACAGATCAACAATGTAAAGGCCATTGCACAATTTGTATAATAAATTTGCAATTTATGTAAAAAATACATGGGTAATTGCAGGGATCTTATAGATAATTTATAAACCTTGAGTAATGTGAAGTAACATTAAAGTCATTTGAAATATAACAATAGTGTTTCCAATGTCCAAGACCAAATGGGAGGTGCAAGTCATTTAAGCATTCAATTATTATTGTTGTAAAATCCTTGCAAGGGCTAGGGGTCAATGTTTTATTGATTGCTTCACTTTTTGACTATATGCAATTGTTTTCCTGTTAGTCTTATCTTTAATATTTGGGTTTTCTCTCAGGGATGCAATTTCTCATCTACATTTACATTGAAACTTTGTTATCTGGCCCAAGCACAATTTTAGGAATGACAAAATATTGTGAAAACTATATCTATTTGTATACACTGCCATTAGTGCAAGTTATTTCCATGACCTTCTTGTCTTAGCTTTAAAGTTAGAGGTGTTGGGAAAAATTCATTTGAAGTCTTTCCAATTTCTCATTACATTTAGAACCTCCCAAAATTATGAACTTCAAATACTTTTGAATGAAACAATCATAGGCTTCAATTGTTACTACACATTTTGAACTTCCTAAAAACAAATGCTGCCATATTTGTATGGAATGCATCCTTCTAGAAAAATCACTGTAAAATTCAAACTTACTCCATGGTACATGACCAAGGCCTTTGAATTTATTCATGCAAGATTGCATTCACCTTCAGGGATGCTATGACATCATTCCAATACAAGCTAAATAATGTTAAACCCCAAGAAATGTCACGAAAAGCCCCTGGCACGTGCCTATCCAACAATGCTGTAAGTTATGGAAATTGCCGAAAGGTGGACTTCAAAGGCTACAATAGTTGACAATTCATTGCTCCGAAACTCTAATTTATAAACAAAATGCTCTTGAAACTGCCTAAAATGCTGCACTAAAAAAAGGAAACACAAAAAACCATTTAAAGGTTACATATAACCGAGGTTGCGAGCACCTCAACAATCTCTTATAGATTTTGCAAAAGAAATTTGTAAGACACCCGCAATACATGTATAGATTGTCACATACAAATTTTTTTGACAATTGAATTAAGTATAAATCACCACGTCTGACCCTGTGGGCCCATGATTTTACCACTTGTCTGCCTCTGTGGGCCCATGACCTTACCACTTTTCTTTCTTATGATAACCTAATGCCCAACAATGCACTATGTACATGAGGCACTTTGATATTTAAGATATACTATACTTAAACCCACCATCAAATGGAAGTATGAGGCAAGGAAAAAATATGCTTCTAGGAATGCCCTGCAAGTTTGAAAACGCTTCAAGACTGAGTGAGGTTTTGGATATTGATTTAGCTTTCTAAATCAAGCTTTTCACAACTTATTTTTTCTTTCGAATTTGAACCCATGAAAGTGGAAAGTGAGTTTAGGTTAGGCTATATACTCGTTCCTCTACCTAGGGTGCTACCAGTGTTAATCAAGACACTTACCTTTCAGTGCATGATGTAGCTTATCAGTTTCAGAGTTTGAGGAGCAGAAATGCCATATAAAGCATGAAGGGAGATTAGGGGTTCCTCTTGGGGAGTATTTGGTTCTGGTTCTTCCTAAGGGGTAGGAGTTGTGTTAGCGCCATCAAGCTCGAGGGTGTCTTCCACAAGTATGTCTTCCAACTGGGTGGGAGGGGTCACATCTATTTGAATTAAAATATGTTTTTTACATTTATGACATGATACGTACCTCTCATCACAATTATACCAAAGTCCAAGGCCCTACTAGAATTCTGCCATTTCTCCTAGGGAAAACCTGTGGAATTTCAAGGGTTGAGAATGCAAGGTGTTAGTTCTCAAGGATGCGGGTTTGAAACTGAATAACTAATTCGTTTAGGACTGAAGCAGGAGGGAAATTGAATAACTAATTTGTTTAAGGCCCAAGTAAGAGGGAAACCAAATAAATAATTTGTTTAAGGCCTAAGCAAGATGGAAAATGAATAACTAATTTTTTAAGGTCCAAACAAGAGGGCACACTATGAGAGCTGATGAGTTTCAATTTAGGGAGGCTGGAACTTGAGCCATGGATGAGAGGTTGAAAACTAACCAGGCCTGCAAGGTTTGATTTTGGTGAATGATCAGACCAATAATATAGCTAGAGCGACAAACTCGGCTCAAAAGTAGATTTAGCACCTGCATAAACATGTACAACAATTTCAAGATAAAAACTTCCCCTTAGAAGTTGATTTAAGGTCTTACTCAATTAATTGATTTAAGGTGTTTTGTGTAGCTAGTTGGTTGGGCTTTCTTGTGTACTTCCTTCGTTTAGGGGTTAGCCAGCATGTCCATACCTACTCCTACAACTTTCATATTGTCATTGATAAGGGGGTCACTATAACGAAGAGGGAGACACAAGAGTCTAGAGAGCCCAGATAATAGATCTAGAGCCATAACCCAACTAGCTAGATCTAGAGCCTGGTGATTCCCCTAAGCTTAAGCCTTTTCCTTTAGCCATATGATCCATGTATGATAAGAATATTTCTAGCACAGGGTTCTCACTATTTCTTTCTCACACGATGGAGATAACGAGCTCACTAGTTGTTTAGTTGGTTCACCAATTGCTTGGTTGGTTCACTAGTTGCTTGAACGACCGTGATAGGATTCATTGAATATGAGGCATAAAGGTTTCCACTTTACAACAATTGCATTCAAAATATCATCAAGTATTTGTTATTACATGCAGGTATGCATCAATATATACTAGAATGGGGGTGCATATCAAAAGTGCATTGAATTTTTCTAACTTAAACTGTCTTGCATTTGGGTCTTTTGCAACATAAGATGCCTTGATAAGCCATGGCCCAGATAACTTGTTGAGTGTAACTCTAAGACATACTTAAGAGCTAGTAGCTTACTAAAATGGTTATGACGTTTAGGAGGTGAGCGATGGCCCATACAACATGTTGAGTGTAAGTTCGAAGTGTACTTGAGAGCTAGTAGCTTACTAAAATGGTTATGAATTTTGGAAGGT
Organism: Pinus tabuliformis; assembly: GCA_031772625.1. Taxonomy (NCBI): domain Eukaryota; kingdom Viridiplantae; phylum Streptophyta; class Pinopsida; order Pinales; family Pinaceae; genus Pinus; species Pinus tabuliformis. The sequence goes on along the minus strand of CM062805.1, from coordinate 276,522,572 downwards.
GAGTGACGCTCGTGAGCCTAAGCAATAACCTTATGCTACCTCTATCTCCTTTACCAACAAATCTCATAGTCTAGGCATCTCAGTTATAGACAAAAGATGCCACTTGGATACATGTGGAGGATTATGGAGAAGTCTCAGACATGTGGCATTGACAGCATGTGACATGAATGACAAACACGAATTAAAACTTTGGGTATGGGAAGTCCGCAGATGCATAAATTAAAACTTTGGGTATGGGAAGTCTGCAGATGCATAAATTAAAACTTTGGATATGGAAAGTGAAACAAATTTTGAGCTTTTGATATATCTGAACTTTGGATATGAAAAGTGAAGCCTAGGATATATTACCTTAAAACCTTGGATATCTTACATTGAAACCTTGCACATCTTATTTTACTTCAACAAGAAAATAAATACATTGAAAAGCGTGAAGCTCACAATAAGGATTTAAACCTTGTTGTCCAATCACATTGCATTTAAATAATTTTAAATACAAAGTTTTTGTAAAAACTTTGGTTAAATGAGTTGTATTTAAAATAGTCAACTCAATTTAATAGTAGGTCAAAGCGCTTATGAATGCTATAGTCCATGTGCTTCTGAAGGCAGAGACTAATAATGTGTGCATGATTATAGACTTTGATTTCTAGGTAATTTTCATAGGAGTTTTAATTTTCCACTAGACCTTATCCTCTGTATTAGAAATTCCTTATGGTTGGATGGAACCCTCCTACCTTCATTTATTTCCTTGTTATTTGCAAGGAGGTCCATTTTTGTTGCTTTTCTATGGATATATATTTTGTTTATTTATGGAAGTTTTCAACACAATTTAGAGGGTTGCATTGCGTGATGTGGAATAAAATGGCACTGATTGATCAATTTATGTATGCAACTAGCGTTTGATAGTGTATAACTTGAGAAGTGTTGTTGTGGCAGTGGATTTGACAGAGTTACTTATGATGCTAAGGTTTTGATAGTCACATATGGTGTTTGAGCAGAGATGATTTGATTAATGAGAAAAAATAATTGCAGATTGACAAAGTCAACACATTGGTTTCAATATTATTTATTTTGATTTGAGCATAGGTGGATCTAGTTTGAAAATTGTGAAACGTGGTTTGCTTGTTGAAAAGGGTGGAAGGATGGTGCAAGGTAGGAGAGTGGAGTCTCTTTCAGGTTGGACCCTAAGAACACTTCAGCCTGATAGGTTGGTGATAAGGCAGATTCAAGCCTGCGTAGGGCATTGGAGCATCCTTTTAGCTAGAGCTGATAAAGATATGGGATTGGAGGGTCCTTCTAGTAGGAGTTGGTAAGGCCAGAGCGTTGGAGAGTCCTTCCAGTTGGAGCTGGTAAACCAGGGCATTGGAGTGTCCTTCAAGTTGGAGCCTCCTTTAGTTGATGCTGAAAACTTGGAAGTTGGGGCTTCCTAATTGATGTAAATTGAAGACCTATATTAAGAAGAGTTCAATGGTTTTTCTCCTGTAAGGCTTTCCATGTAAAAATATGTCATCAACTGTCTTGATGTTTGGGCATTGTTGAATGGTGCTATTTATTGTTCATGTGATGTGATTTTAATTTAATGTTAATGTGAAATTAATTCTCTGAAGATTAAAAAATAAATAATTGGAAGGAAATGTTGATTCTACCCTCTCTCAGTATTTCCAACAACTTAGTATCACAAGTGAAGATGAACATTCATCTTGTGGAGTGTGGGGAGGGTAAATGAACCTAGCCATAGGAAAACCCTAGAGGAGCTCAATAAGCAAAGGAAAGTTGAGTTCCATGGTTAAGGAGGTTTTGTTTGCTGTTCAAAGGGTTGAGCCCTAGATTTGTGGCAATGTTGGTAAAGGAGGACTAGTTGTTGTTGAAGAAGGGCAGACCAAGCCCTTTTCTGTGTAGAAAGGTACCCACAGAGGGCCGCAAGCCACATGGAAGGTCAAGGGACATAGGCGGGCTTGAATTAGGCTAAGGTTGGTTTAGTAGCCCATAGGGGTAAAGGAGGGTTTGAAGGACCAACCCACAACATAAGAAGAGCTAGATAGAGGTCAAGAACTAGTAGTAGATGTAAATGGACCATGCTTAGGGCCTAAGGAGGACCAAAGGAGAAATTCAAGGGTCAAAGGACAATCTGTAGGTGATCCAGAAATAGGAAGAGTTGCTTGAGGGTCAACAAGAATGTTTCTTAACGTGTTTGAGGTAGGTTAAAGGTGTGACAAGAAGGTATTCATGGCTATAAATTTTTCTAGAGCCTCAACAAGGTGACAACAATATGACTGGTTGCAAAGGACAACAAGTCAAGGACCTTGGGCTAAAGGTACCATCTCATGTAACTACTGCATTTTTCTACAAAATTCAAGGGATTAGCATCAAACATGAAGGGATAAAGACGAGGGTTTGGGGAGGTCTAAAGGAGAAGTTTAAGGGTCTAAGGGCAGTCTGTAGGTGATTTCTATAGAGGACATGCTGCCTGAGGGTAAAAAAGAAGGTTGTTGAACATGTTGGAGGTAGGTCGGAGGCGTGATAGATAGGTATTTAGGTATGTAAAGTTGACTAGAGTTTCAACAAGGTGACAACAAAAGGATTGGTTGCAAAGGATAACAACAAGTCAAGAACCTTGGGCTAAAGGTACCAACTCAGGTAACTATTTCCATTTGTATTATTTGTGTATTTGTACGTGGGAAGATTAGAGCCTAAAGAAATTGGTCTTAGTCCTAGGTATTTGGTCAAAGGATAGACTTGTATTATAGCTTTGTATTGGAGTTTGTAAAGGGCCATGATCCCTGATATGAGAGACCTATGGTTTTCTTATTAATGGACTAATAAGGAACGTGCTTTGGGCCATAATTCTTGTGTATTGTTATTGATCTTTTTGTTGTTATATTCCATTGTGCACAATTGTTTAAAGTTGGGCATCTTTGCATAGACTAGACCTGAGATGTGTGGAAATTCCAATAGTCATGTTTTTCCCCATGGGTATATTCATCAAGAAGACCCCATCATAGCACCAATGATGGGTCTTCAATGGGGTAAGATTTTTTAAATCTACTTGTCAAAGTTTGTTAGTGTTTTTACATATTGTAAATAACCATGCTTAGGTGGAACATCAACCTATTTTGGTTATGTAGGTTTTCAGTGTGGTCATGTTGATCATGAGTTTTATAGAAATAATTTGTGTATGAGATTTTGAAATTTCCAATAATTTTTTTAACCATGGTGAATTGATAACTCGTTGTAGTATTTTGGGCAAGGTCTAGGGTTAAATTTTTCAACTACCACTATAACACCAAGAGTATATGCAACAACCCACAAGCTAGATATACCAATAACTTAGCAAGAGTCTAGATGTCTCAAACCTATTAGAGCATAATCTATCCCAAGGGTCATCTACACTTTAGGGCTTATCACAACAAGCCAAACATTTCCATTGGAATTGAACTAGGTTGAATGGGAGACATAATCATGCTTCCAATTATTTGAGCTACTAATCCAACGCAAAATGTCCAACATTTAAAGTGGATTTCACCATAGAAAGGACATAAAATTGAAATAAAATTTGGGAAAAAGTATTGGGTTGAAATTTATAGAGTGAAGTTTGCTAACCATTATGAAATAAAATAGATTCTAGAAAAGAAGTGTAAGCATAATAAGAATAATAAAAGAAGCTATTTTGTGAAAAAAATAAAATAATCATTAGAGATGAATAATGTAGTAAAATAAAATAAATTAAGGTCAAAAGGAAGGTTAGAATAAAATTTATAGGGTATGCAATAAAGGTGAAAACATTGTTAATTAATGAGGGAAACAACATGTTTTTTTATTTTTATTTGATATTTAAAGGGGAACTGATCCGTTAATGAAAAAGGTATTATAGACTATGTGTGAATTTGCTTATGTTAGTTAGTGCAACGGATCGAAAAGATTGCGAATAACATAAACACATAAACAACTTGAAAATACATTCAAACACATCAACACAACCAAATTTAATAAAGGAGTTCACCAAACTTTCTGGCTACATCTCCTGGTCCTTTCGCTTCTAGTGCTGACCTCTTTATTTTGTCTTCAAATTGTTGTTACAAGTATGAGCTCGAAAACAATCTCAAATAGGAAAATGGACATCGCCACTGCGTTCAACTCGAAATTTCGAGTCAAACGAGTATAAACTCGACCATATTTGGCCACTGTGACCTCAAGACCTCCTGGAATGGTCCAAAACCACCTCTGTCCATGCAAAACCACCCTCTGTTTGGCAAACACTGCCTCGGCCTGCATAAAACCACCTCGGATTGCACGCTGGTGGTAGGGCGGGTTCGACACCTGCAATGGTTTATTAAAAAATTGGTGGCTTGGTTAACCAAGTCCCACCCTTCGACATGTTGGTTCTATTTCGATGATATGGTATTGATATACCATATGTAGTTGCAATCTGCGGTGAATGTGGGATAATGCGATAACATAAAATCAAAGGATCAGCGGTCGTGGGGTTGACCCCGACCGTCCGGCCTTTTTCTGGCGGAGATCCCGACACCAAAATAAATACAAGTTTATCATATCCATTACCAAGTCTCGATCGATCCAACGGCTATCGCGTCACCCGTTCACCAACTATCTTGGTCGATCTCCACTGTTGATCAATCCCGCGTGATCCAATGGCTATCGCGTCGTCCGCTCGCCAACTAGCTCGGACGATCTCCACCATTGATGTGACCCGTCCAATCGAACGACTATCGCGCAATCTCGCGCAGATTCTTGCACGACCGACATCATATTGAGAGTGCGCGAGAAAAGTGGTTTTCTCATGCTACGTGTCGCTTGCTAAGGTTAATCGCATGAAATTGAGGAATACCGTTTACCATTTTATAAGCACGCAAGATACTGCTTATCTCTTACAAATACTACTCCTTTATTTTGCTAACACGTGGCTTAATATGATCTTATTCATTTCTTAACTTTATTTTGCGCAACTTAATCCTAGCCGTCTATCTCCCTCACTCTTGTTCGTTGATCTGACTAATCCAATGACTGTGCTTTACTGCTTTGATACCACTTTCATCTGCATTTGAAGACTTTGATCCGGAGGCAAAACTGAATCCATTTTGGATCACTCCTCCCCACTGGAAGCTTTTGGTCCACCAAAAGTTGGTTTTAGTTGTTGAGTAAGTGAGGATAAAGTTCCCTCACTTTTCCAATCTCTATCCATCGTGCTTTACTTGGATTTGTACCTTTGAGTCCAACTCGAAGATACTCAACATTTCCTTGTCACGAAGTCCTTATCCTCCTGTCAAGAACTGTGTCCTCCTGTAGCTCATTAAGATACTTGGGCACAAGATCTTCAATGGAAGGTAGCTGACCTTGCTCTTCGGGATCTTCAATCAATGAAGGCTCATACAATCGCATGTTTTCAACATTTATGACATAATAGATTTACATATAAGCTGGTAGATCTAAGCGGAAATCATTTTCACCAATTTTGTCAAGTATTTTGAAAGGACGATATCTAATTGGTTTCAACTTTTTACCTTCCCCTTGCAGTCTTTCTTTGCTGATGTACAACCAAACTTGATCACCAACTTGAAAACTATTCTCAACTCGTTGCTTGTCATGTCGCACTTTATACTTTGCTTGGCTTCTTTCCAGCTGTTCCTGTACTGCCTGGTGAATTTCTTAGATTTTTTCAATGAACTTGGTTGCTTTGTCCACATCACTGTGTCCATCAACTGCTATGTCTTTACCAAAGACAAAATCCAAGGGAGACTTTGGTACAAAACCAAACAAGTCTCAAAAGGAGATCTCTGAGTAGAAGAATGTTTTGCATGGTTATAAACATCTTGCACATAACACAAATGCTAATCCCAAAGTTTGGGATGCTTGCTGTAATATCCTCGAAGCAACTGTATCACTGTCTTGTTGACCACTTCTGTCTGACCATCTGTTTGTGGATGAAATGCCGTGCTCTTCTTTAACTTTGTGTCCATTAACTCCCATAGACTTGACCAAAATTTCCTGACAAATCGAGAATCTCGATCAGATACAATAGAAGTGGGTAACCCAAAATGAACCCATACATTTTGAAAGAACAACTTTGCAGTTTTTTCAGTTGTGACCTGTTTATTACATGGTGTCAAAATACACATCTTACTAAACCTATCCACAACTACATACAAATAATCATGACTCTTTCTAGACTTTTGAAATACCCCAACAAAATCCATGGAAACACTTTCCCAAGGATGAGAAGGAATTGGAAGTGGAGTATACAAGCCTAATTTTCTATTACTTGGGTTGCTTGTAGCACACATAGTACATCCTTTAATATATCTAGAAACTGTTTCATTCATTCGTGGCCAATAGCAGAATCTTTGTAATTGTGCAACTGTTTTACTTACACCAAAATGACCTGATATGAGAGAAGTATGTGCTTCTCGAATTATATTAACCCTTTCAGTTTGTGGAATGCATAACTTTCCCAAATGATATAAGAGTTTTTCTTTTATGAAATAATCCAATTATTCTACCTGCTTCCATGACTTAAAGTTGCATATACATCCTTAAAATATGTGTCTTGAGCATATTGTTCAATGTAACTTTCATGAATTACCGAATTATGCTTAAGTATTGTGGATGCATTTATAATTGGCCTTGATAACATGTCTGCAACCTTATTATGTATGCCCTTCTTATATCTGATAAAAAGATGAAATTGCTGTAGAAAACCCATCCACTGATAGTGTCTTGATTGTTGCAATTTAGTTTGTGAGTGTAAATATTGAAGTGGTTGATGATCTGTGTGTATGATTGTTTCTTTACCCATTATGTAATGTTTCCACTTTTTAACACTCTGAACTAATGCATATAATTCTTTATCATATGTAGGATAGTTAACTACTGCTGATGTGAATGTCTTAGAATGAAAGCATATAGGCTTTCTATGCTGCATCAACACTACCCCCATGGCATATTCACTTGCATCTGTCTCGATCTCAAATGGATGTTGAAGACCTGGCAGTGCTAGAACTGGCGATGCACTGATCCTTTCTTTCAATGTGTCGAAGGCTTTCTTCTGTTTGCCTCCCCACTGAAACACCTGTTTCACACTTGTCAAAGCATGTAAAGGAGCTGCAATCAAAGAAAAGTTAGCAATAAACTTTCTCCAATATTGCGCTGCCCCTAAGAAACTTCTAACTTCTGTAGTATTATTGGGCTTAGGCCAATTTACAATGACTTCGACCTTAGAGGGATCTATCTTCAATTCACCACCCCCTACAATATAACCCAAATAATTCAAAGATGTTCTGCCAAATTCACATTTTGACAGTTTTACATAGAGATTTTATCTTTTCAAAACATCTAAAATCTTATTTACATGCCTTACATGTTCATCCCATGTTCTAGTGAAAACAAGAATACCATCTAAATAGATTATTACAAAATCATCAGTGAATGGTCTAAATACATCATTCATGACTCACATGAATGTAGTTGGAGCGTTAGTTAAGCCAAAAGGCATAACCATCCATTCATAGAGTCCTTGCTTCGTTTTGAAAGCAGTCTTCCATACATCCTATTTTACAACTCTGATCTGATGGTAGCCGCTTCACAAGTCCAATTTAGAGAAGTAAACTGCATCTTTTAACTGATCTAACAAATCATCAATACGAGGAAGAGGATAACGATTCTTTATTGTGATTTTATTTAATGCTCTAAAATCAATGCACATTCTCCACGAACTGTCTTTCTTTCGCACTAACACAATAGGTGATCCGCACGGTGATGTGCTTGGCTGAATAAACCATTGATCGAGCAACTCCTGTACCTACTTCTTTATCTCTGCATTCTCTAGGGATGATAACCTATACATTCCAATGTTAGGTAGTGGAGCATCTTGCTGCAAATAAATCTCATGTTTTATCTCTCGCTTGGGTGGAAGCCCTTTAGGCACTTGAAACATAATATCATAATCAGAAACAACTTTAACTAGATCTACTTTCTGTTTAGGATTACAGCCTTGGAATGCATCGGATTTACCAATATCCTTTGCTTTTACAATCATAAGTAAAAATTGTTTACTTGAATTTACAATTCTTTTCATTTGTCCTAAATTTATGAGAGAGAAATTATCTTTGAGTTTATGAGCCCTTACAATATATTCAGTTCCATCCTTAGTGAGTTGATACTTATTTTCAATTCGATAGAAGATAGCATTTCTATCATACAAGTATGGACTTCCTAATACAATTCCACATATTTCCAATGGGACTATGTCTAGCTCAACCTCATCTACAAACTTTGACCCAATAGCAAAACGAAGTTTACATTGTTTCGTAACTTGTAGCTTAGTTTTATCACACACCCAACCTAATGGATATGGCTTTTTATGAGGTTTTGTTTCTAGATCTAACTTCTTTACAATTGATTCATAAATCAAATTAACTTGTGACCCACTGTCAAATAATGTATAAATTTTAGTATGCTTGGAAATGACTCTAATATGAAATAGCTCATTTCGTTTCGTCTCATCATTATAATTATCAACAAAATGTGAAAAAGTACTTGTAGATGCTTTAAAATCTTTACCTTTTATACCTATAACTCTAACCGTTGTCTCGTCACCTGAATCCGATCCCAAGTCCTTTTGAATAGTAACAACATTCTTTCACTCTTTACTCCCAAACTTAGGCTTCAATTCTAGATGCAATGACCAGCAGTGTGCCTCATCGTGTCCTTCCTTCTTACAATGAGTGCATGAAGGTTTATCCTTCTTCACAATGTTTGTTTTCTTCTCCTTCCATTTAAGTTTCTTTTTGCCTTTATTCTTTCAATAGGTTTGGATGATTTCCCAACATCCTAGCTTACATTTTTGCCTCTAGCTTCTAGATGAGTTGCTTGAACCGATACATCATCTAAGCTAGTTGGATTAAACATAAGTATGGTATGCCTCAAATAACTATGAATACCACCTTTGTATTTCAACAATGTCTCTGGTGAGTCCAATGATATGCCTAATGTAAAAGCTCTCTTACAGAATTCCTGAGTATATCTTTGAACAGTTTGATCTTTTAATTGACGTAGTGTTTGCCAACTCATCGTTGCTTTTTACATATAAGACAAAGGATAAAATTTCTTTTTAATAGTAGAAACAAATTCATTCCAAGTTGAAATGACTTTACCATGCTTTTGGAGATTTGCTTGTGTCTTGCCTTCCCACCATACAAGTGCGGTTCCTCCAAGTCAAAGGCTAGCAAGCTGGATCTTCTTTCTTTCTGAAAAAAGTTTCTGCACCCTGCAATATACTTCACTTTGTCTTGTCCAATTATCAAGCTTTTCAGCGTTAAGTTCTCCACCATAAATTGGCAAATCAAATTTTACATCTAATTTGATCAAAGAAGATTTCTTCTTCTTCTTCTTAGAAGGACTAGATTTATGAGAAGAAGAGGATGATGATGACGATGATGGTGATGATGGAGGAGATGGTGGAGGAGATGGTGGAGGAATAATTCCTCCCTTTCCCTTATCTTCTTGATCTTTAGGTGATGAAGTGCCTTCATCTTTGTTCTTCTTAAACTCGCGATACATCTCTTCCACCATTGCACATATTGTCATGAAACTATCCAAGAATTGAGATTCTGACCCAAGTGGAGTTTCATTTGCCATCCTTCTTTGGGAAAAGACCCTTCCAATCTCTGGATTCGCCTCAAAAATTTCACCTTCACCTCGTCCGAGCCTCAACCTAGTAAGCATTCAAATCTCCACACAAACTTGTCAAACCTTAAAAACCTTGCTGCTCTGATACCACTTGATCAATTAATGAAAAAGGTATTATAGACTATGTGTGAATTTGCTTATGTTAGTTAGTGAAATGGATCGAAAATATTGAATAATATAAACACATAAACAACTTGAAAACACATTCAAACACATCAACACAACCAAATTTAATAAAGGAGTTCACTAGACTTTCTGGCTACGTCTCTTGGTCCTTTCGCTTCCAGTGCTGATCTCTTTATTTTGTCTTCAAATTGTTGTTGCAGGTATGAGCTCTAAAACAGAGTCTCAAATGGGAAAATGGACATCGCCATTGTGTTCAGCTCGAAATTTCGAGTCAAATGTCGTATAAACTCGACCATATTTGGCCACTGTGACATCCAGACCTCTTGGAATGGTCCAAAACCACCTCTATCCCTGCAAAACCACCCTCTTTTTGGAAAAAACCACCTCGGCCTACATAAAACCACCTCGGACTGCACGCTGGTGGTAGGGTGGGTTTAGAACCTGCAATGGTTTATTAAAAAATTGGTGGCTTGGTTAACCAAGTCCCACCCTTCGGCATGTTGGTTCTATTTCGGTGATATGGTATTGATATACCATATGTAGTTGCAATCTGCGGTGAATGTGGGATAATGCGATAACATAAAATCAAAGGATCGGAGGTCGTAGGGTTGACCCCGACTGCCCGGACTTTTTCCGAAGAGATCCCGATACCAAAATAAACACAAGTTTATCATATCCATTACCAAGTCCCGTCTGATCCAATGGCTATCGCGTCACCCGTTCGCCAACTATCTTGGCCGATCTCCACCATCGATCAATCCCACATGATCTAAGGCTATCGCATCATCCGCTCGCCAACTAGCCCAAATGATCTCCACATCGATGTGACCCATCCAATCTAACGACTATCGCGCAATCTCATGCAGGTTCTTGCACGATCGACATCAGACCGAGAGCGCGCAAGAAAAGCGGTTTTATCGTGCTACGTGTCACCTGCTAAGGTTAATCACGTGAAATTGAGGAATACCGTTTACCATTTTATAAGTGCGCGAGATACTGCTTACCGCTTAAGAATACTACTCCTTTGTTCTGCTAACTGGTGGCTTAATCTGATCTTCTTCATTTCTTAACTTTATTTTGCGCGACTTAATCCTAGCCGTCTATCTCCCTCACTCTCGTTCGTTGACCTGACTGATCCAACGACTGTTGTTCATTGCTTTGATACCACTTTCATCTGCATTTGAAGATTTTGATCCGAAGGCAAAACTGAATCCATTTTGGATCAAGAACAAAAATGATGGATAACAAATGAGAAAGATTAAAAATGTTGAATTTTATAGATAAGTAAAGGTGAAAAAATTTAAAAAACAAAGTTCGAGGGAAAGCTTAATGATTAAGATGATGCATTGTGGGGTTTTAAGATTGGTTAAGCTTATAAGAATTTTCAATTAAAACTATTGGGGTGTTTTTCAATTTCTAGTGCTCTTCGAATGATTAGGGCGTTGGTGTGAAAATTTTGGTTTAGTAGAAGAAAATGAGACATTTTGAATTGTGGTAGTATTTGACTATCACAAATTTATAGATGTAGTTGTAGAAGGTGTTCACGATATGTTATTTGAAGCAGGGTTTAAAATATTAGTTAATTTGGTCAATGTATGAATTGCTACAAGAGTAGAGAATTCGGTAAACTCCTTAGCCAAGCATAGGGTGAAATTTGTTCTTGGTAGTTATAAATAAAGGTTAAAGAGTTCTATGGAGTGTAAAAAGAGACGCAATAATTTTTTTGGAAAAATATTTGAAATCTATTATGTGGTGCTCTGAAGTAAGGAAGATAAATGAGAGTAAGGGGTGGGTAAGAGGATGACGAGTTAAAAAATTTAGAATAGATACTATAGCAAAAGACTATTAATTTGAGAGTATAACCATTGTCAAAGGGTCCTTAGTAAGGTGGGTTTTTTCTTTCTTGAAAAATTGGGAAGTAGATATTTGAGGGGCTGGTGTAATCAATGTTGTGAGAATGACAAATTTTTGCAATGGGTGGTGGTGACAATGGGCATGAAGGTATATACTATTGGTATGAGTCATTTTTTTAAAAACTTGTTGTGAATTAGACTGTTATTAGATTGATGAGAAATGAGAAAATCATAAAGGGAAGATAGTTTTCCTTTTGGGTTTTCATAGTAAATTGGATGCGATGGCAAATGCCATTAAGATGGCTAAAGAAATATGTTGAGGGGTATCCAAAATGCCTGAAAAGGGATATCATCAAAAAATAAAAACCAAGATTTAGGATTAAGATGAAAGTTTACGCTAAATTTTCAAAATGTTCCATAAAGATGTTGGCTACCATTGGATAAATGGAGCACCCCCTTGTCATGCCTTCATTTTGTTCATAGAAAGTGTCTTTAAAAGTGAAGAAAGTCAAAGTAAGAATTTTTTTGATGAGGTTGAAGGTTATTGGGTCAACAAGTTTCGAGATAAGGTCAAAAGTTTTTAGCCTCCTGAATTTTGGTAAATGAGGAAATGACAATGAAGTTTCCCATGGTGTCGTTTTCAACAGAGTGAAACTGTTGGGTTTTTTAATAAAATTAGAAGAATGTTTAATAATGCATGATTTTTTTCTAGTAAATGACTAGAGTTATTGGCAAGAAAGAAAGATAGGGAATAAGTGGGAGTTCCTATAACACTAATTATAGGTCTAAGAGAGGTTTTTTTTTTTGATTTTAGATTTCCCAAAGATCCTAGGGGTTTGAGGGCTATGAGGAATATGCTGTTTCTAAATGTTAAGGTACAAAGATCTAGATTTGATGGCCTTAGTGACCAAGCTAGTAAACACATTGATTAGGTTCTTAGGAAGAGGTTTGTATGAAGAAGATAAAAAAATCTCGAAGTTTAGATTCATAATCAAAGGTGTTTATAATGACCATCAGATTACCTTTACTTCCTTTTAAGATAAAGATATTGGGTTTGCCATTAAGGTGGTGAATGAATTCAAATTCTTCTTTCGATAGGTTTGGTTTGGGAGGTTTGGAAAGTCAAAGAAGCCTACCACACTCTTGTCAAATTTCTTTAGCTTCATGGGTTGCAATATTATGAGTTATAGATTTGATGGAACACATAATCTCTTACAGGGGAATGCATTAGGGAACAATGTTAAAATTGAGGCATTTTTTCTTCTAAAATTTAGATGGAGGATGGATCTATATCCATTGAAGATAAATTTCTAACAATCGGGGCTTTTGAGGATGAAAAAGAGAAGAGTTGAAAGAATTAGGGTTATAATTGTCATTGGAAGGATTATGGTATGAGAGGACATCATAACTAAAGGTCTTAGTAGAAATAGAAGATAAATGGGGTTTTCGTTAGCAATAAGAGACAAATCAAAGGCATCACTAGAAACTAAAGGAAAAGTAGAGTTATTATTATAAGATGAAGATAAATTATAATTATTAAAGGAAATAGATGGTAATGTTAAATTATCATTAAAAATTAAAGGTCAATTAGAGTTATTCATTGAAATTGAAGAATAGGAGTTCCCATGAGTGTCATTGGGGAATTTTCTATATGTTTGTGGATTGGAATGTCTTGGAGAGTGAGCTTGAGGAAATCGATGGGCTTGGAAATTTCAAGGAGGTGCTTGCGATAGGTTTAGAAAAAAATTTCACACTAACATACACCTTCATTCCTATTTTCATCATAACCAACCCAAAAATATTTCATTTTAACATCTATTATTACTTGGGCCCTTCGAATATTTTCTCCCTAGTTTCTCAAGAAAGAGGAAACCCACTTCACTAAGGCCCTTTTGGCTAATGGTTACTCTTTCTCTGAAATGAATAAATCCTTTCCCTCCTCTAGCCATTTAAATTCTTTGAACTATTCATCCTTTTTCCCACCCCTTCCTTTCATTTCTCTTCCTTACATCGAAGGCCCCATAGATTGATTTGAAATATTTTGGAAAAGAACAATACCAAAGACGCTTTTAAAATCCATAAAACTCTAAAAATTTATTTATAATTTCCAAGGAAAAATCTAACCTTTGCTTGGCCAAGGATTCTCCCAAATTTCCTGCTCCTGTGGAAAATCATAAATTGGCTAAACTGGCTGACCTTTCAAAACGTGCCTCAAGGAACATTTACAAAGACTTGCTACCCTCACATATCCAAGTCCCCTATTTTTGAAAACTCACAATTCAAAACACCTCATTTACTCTTACAAAACCAAACTTCTCAAATCAACTCCCTAATCATTTAGGAAGTGCTAAAAATTGAAAAGCACCCTAATTATTTTACTTGGGAAGATGGCTAAAAGCTTCGACAATCCAATCTTGGAATCCCACCATACATCATCTTAGTCATTAACCTTTCTCCCTATCTTTTTTTTTTTTTTTTTTTACCTTTTAGTTGACCTTTAATTTCCCCTTTCCGGTGTTCCATATTTTCAACCTTTTACAGCACGCCAACCCACTCTTTTTACATTCCTAATTTTAACTTTTACTTATGTATAAATTCAATGTTTATAATATTTATTGAATCCTTAGAATCTCATTCAACTATGTTAATGGTGTATTTGAACTCTAGTCTATAGGAAATTAGGGTGCACTTTCCTTTTGGATCAATCAATATATATTCAACTCTAGTGCCTTCTTGAGATTTAGAGCCATCACAATAAAAATACCATATGCTAGTTCCTTGAATATAAGTGTGCATTGTTAACATTTTTAAAATCTTCCATATTATAGTAAGAAACATCAATCTTAGTGCAATGAAGGAGTTCAATTTGTTTATAAAATTCACATGGATAAATTTCATCTACGTAATTCATAAAACCATATTCCAAAAAATAATTATTGAGAATAGAGTTTGAAAACATGATTAGTTCATTATTTTTCTCAAGTTCAATAACTATGCATTTTTCTTGATCAATATGAATCCTATTTGGTTGATCATTCCATGTCATTCTTAGGTGAGAACAAATGGTGACAAATAGCCTTGCAACTTTTTATGACTAATCCCTACTTTAGAGTAAACCATAAGACTAAAATATCCACCACATTGATATCAATAATATGATATTTTTTTTTGATCATTAGCAACTTGGATTTCACTTTTGACTTATCCAATTGAATGATGTTGGTGATATTCTTACTGAGCATAGCATTCATCTTTTGGCATACAAAATATGGCATGTCTTTGAGGAAGCTCATGATTCCACCAAACAATTATATACATTATCATTAAATTTGAAAGTTAGAAGAAAAGGAGGAATTTGTGGTTTAATTTATTTCCACCAATGACTTATGTTGTATTTGTTTCTTGAAGGTAGTTTTTGGTTTTGAAACAACGCCGAGAAACCAACTCAACCAAACTTTAGGTTCACGTTGGCTCTTGAACAAGAGGGGGCTCCCTCATGTGTTACAAGGCTTTTTAATGTTGTTCACTATCACTGGACAACAACCTATGAAGCACAAAAACCATATCTAGTATTTATATAGGTGGTTACTCATGAGTATCCAATCTTTGCTCAGAAATAAAGCCCTCTCTTGCTGGAACTTGATCTAAGTGCCAACGTCCAACTTTGACAGAATAACATAAATTTAGAGTTTGGTACATAAATAGAAGAAAATATATGATAATTAAACATTCATACTGGATACTTAATCAACCAGATATAGTAGACGCATGTAGAATAATTCTACAACCAAACAAATATACATGCAAGAGATGACAAAAGGAAACAATTAAATGATGTAAAGGAGCTAATTTAAACATATTGTTAAATTAGCTAATCTCATTGTAGATGATAAATTTGCGGTGGGCTGTTAGGGAAGTGAATACTTAACTCTATGTTACCTTGAATATATGAAGAAATAGATTATGAAATCACTGGGAAAACATACATAAGAACAATTTGTCATGAATTGGAGCTAGAAACCTTCAATTAAAAATCCTGTAATAGAAGTTTTTACAAAAATGGTATGGTTTTGGCATCAAAAGCCAATCCTTTTAAATTACAATTGAAACAATATATATAACATTACATCAAGCTAACTATGTCCAGATTTCTGGAATAAAAATCTGAACAAAATACTAAAAATAAAAACAATCTCTAAAAAAATTGCAGGAAATTTGGAACTATTTACAAGTTTTTTGCCTTGAAATCTTGAGCTGCTTAAACTGTCTGCTAGAAAGCTGCACTTTGATCCTCAGTTTGTTGATCTTATGTTGCTAGGTGTTTTTTGAGTGCTAATATCTTTGCCTCTAAATCTGAATAAGAATGACTGTTGATCTTCCCCCTCCTTCAGATGCTAAAATCATGTCCATAATCTGGTTGACTGATCATTTTTTATAGAATTGATTAATCCCTTGTCTTTTGATAAAATCCTTTGATAATTCAATTGATTATCTTTCAGGTGCTTAATCATTGTCATAAAATTTGGAGATGATTTGGAAATCATTGATTTTCTGTCACTCTTTAGTTTTAAAAAATATTAATTTTAAGTTTTTGGGAATAAGATAATTTTATAAAAACATTTCCCAAAAATCTATAAAATCATATTTCCATAAAAAATAATTCCTGCCTATGGTTTTGAAAAACCATTTCTTCAATAGAAAACCATGTCTTGCAATACTTTTCCATTGTAGAATTTATTTGTTTATGAACAATTTACCCAAACCATCCACTGTTTTCATATTTAGTTTTGCCCACTTTTGGTATACTTAAGAATAAATGAAACTTCATAAATAATTCTCATTTTTCTGTGAAAACCATTTACTGGTTTTCTTCCCATGGTATTGAAAACCATGTCTCCAACCATGTTTGGAAAATTACGAAAATATCTTTTCTATCCTCCCTTTTTATCATTTGTCTGCTAAAATTTCATTTTCACCTCTGCAAAATTATTCCACAAGGAGGAAATATTTCTTTATAACATTGGAAACTCCATGATTCTCATTGAAATGTACTTATGGAACATGTATCTTCATTTTACTTTCAAAAAAATATATTTCAATTGTTGACCTACCCTCCTCTTACCTCAAGCTTTCACCCATAAGCTCATTCCAAAAAAATACGACTATAAAAATCCCTCCATTATGTAAAAGGCAATAAAAATGAAACAACTTTGCTGCAGGGGAGGTGGGGTAGGTTAAAAGTCAGATAGTCGGGGCCCCACAAACCATTGATTTAATATTTCACACATCTTGAGGTATTGTAGACTATGGTGTTTTAATGTGTGAAATGCGGGGTGGGGACATATGTTTGAATGAACTTATTGATTTTGAATTTTCGATCCCCTTAATACACGGTAACAAATGTGGTCCTTGTACTTAGATATTAGGGTTAATTGAATATTTTTTACATAAGTTTAATATTTTAAATAAATATTTTTATAAAAATATAATTATATATATTTTATTTAAAATCAAAACTGTTATAAATGATACCCCAAAACTTCTATAAAAATCAAATTTTCCAGTGAGGTTCACATATACTTGAGGGTCTAGCCAGGAAACCAATTAGCAATTTTTTTTTTGTAACTTTTCTTGGACAAGAAAAAGTTACAACAACTTCCATTTCGTAGGAACAATTGTTGTAGATTTTTTATTCAATTCAACAAGTTATTTAAGAGCCTTCAATTATAATTCCCTTGTTGAGTGATGCTTCATAAAACATGCATAGATACATTAGCCTTGATTTTCTTCATGTCATCTATTAAGTTGTATTCCATTTCAATAACATGTGAATTAGTTATTGATGGTTTTGCAGGGGAAACAATGTTTGTAGTTTTCTTGGGATCAATAAATGAAGATGGAGTAGTTGAAGTGGGTGCTTCCATGTTACAGAGGTTATAATTGTACTTTTGGTTATTGATATCATTCACTTCTTCCACCACTTCCACTTCTTCGTCATCATTGAAATTCGATAGTACATCCAACAACCATGGTTATACAAATGAGGGTCCCGTTATAAATACTATGCAAGAGTGTCCTTTCATAAGAAGTCACATCTTTTCATTAATAAGTCATGTCTTTTCATTAATAACTTTCACACTATGTATATTCATTAATGGATACATCCATAATGTTAATGAATCTAGGACCTTTTTTTTTGCTCAGAAGAATGCTTATTTTGGTATGCTTTATAGAAATTATCCATATCTGTTTCTTCTAAAATCATATTTATATTCATTGTGTATGTCTTAGGTAGTTTCATACACATTATGGCTTTTTTGAAAAATATTGAAAAACTTCTAAGCTAAGCTTCTCTCCCCATAATTTTTCTAAGCATATCATTTCATTGGACATATTGCATGATTTTTGTCTGTAACATCTTTATATTTTGATTCTAGGTATGATAGGGTTAATACCAAATACATGTTGATATCAATGTGTCTTTTTATCTTCAATGTTAGAAATTCCCTTTAGTATGACCATTCATTTTTCTATTTTCCTAGCCTCTTTAAATGTTTCAACTAAGGAAATTTTACAGCGCTTTTCACACGCCTAGCAATGGGAAGTGGTAAGGTTATGGTATAAAATTCTATTTTTACATCTTGCATAAGCTTGGGATTAGTTGGAATTTTGTTTAGAATGGTAGTGAATTTTTATTAGTCTTAACCGTTTCTTTACTGTCCATTTTCATTCTCGATGATACCAACATTTAAGCTTTTAAGGTTCTTTAATCACCAAATTTAGTTATAAATTCTCTTTTGAAATCATTCCAATTAGCAATGGACCCATCTAGTAAATTTAAATACCAAGTAGAATCTTTCTTTTCAATTGTATATGGAAATAACCGACAAAGTACATATTTAAATCACACATTCATTAATCAAACAACTAATATGAATTTCTTTATGTGATCTTTTGTGGGGTTTGATTTATCTAGGTTAAATTTAGGCAACAAACAATTTGCATGCTTAGATAAGTCTTGAAGTTGACCTGACAAAGCATCTTGTGCTAACCAAGTAGGTTGATTTCCAACCATTTAAATAATATCAAAGTAAGAGTTTCAATACCTTTTAGGGGTAGGGTTGTGGGCAAGGGGGATTTGGTTCAATGGTATATCAATTTTGTCAAGAATGTAAGAAACCAAGCTGTATAGCATTCATATGTAGGTTTCTTCCTCAATCAAATATTTAATTTCCTATGGGGTCTATTACACCAAGGTGACTCATGTATAGTGGGTAATTGACTGATTTAATAACCATAAGATTTGGTAATAAGGAAAAGAGCTTAATGCTCACAAGATGAAATATTGAATTGATATTTAACTTGAGATTCAAAATCAATCTAAATTTTTCTTTATAATGGGTATTGATTTCGAATTTAGCCTTAATATCATAGAAATTAGGTTACAGAATTGGAGTTTAATGATCTTAAAGTTGTCTTCAATTTTTGTTTGGTTGTGTGATAGTTCATTATAATTTCGTTTCCAACAATTCATGTGGTACATCATTTATACTATCATCCATTCAAATAATTGGCCCTCCTTCCACTACCAAAATGTTTACATTGGCAAATGCTCATTGTTAGATGCACATGTTCACCGAGGAAAAGTGTTGAATTAGAATTTTCTCCATTTAGAATGGAAAACTCTTTGGATTGTAACTTGGCTACCATCATTGGTTTTATGACTTTATTTCTAACTATAGAATGAAATATGAAAAAGCACAATGCAATCCTATTATAATTTCTCCTAGCTAGGAATTAAGAGAATTAACAAATATATAAATGGAAGAAATTAAAGCAACCAATAAACACAAATCAATTTTTTGTGTTATTAATTATAGAAAATTAAAGATAAAAAACAATAAATCAAGGAGAACCTACGATTAAACTAATATCTATAGTTCTAAATATATATGTTGGCATCATTTATAAGTAAAAATATATAGAACAAACATGACAAGATATCTATAATTGTAATATCTAGTCTTACAATGATTCTAGAAAATATGAATAATAGGGATAATTTGAGCTTAGGCATACACCAAAATCATTCTTCAAATAAGTATGGCCAATAGGCTTCACAAATAATAATAAGTGAAGTTGTAATGCCAAGCAAAAAACCTTTCACAACAATGCCTTTTACTTGACTTTTGGCCTTCCTATCCTACTTCACAATTCTTTTCTCCCTATTGAATAGGGTGAGAAGGATATTTTTAAATAAAATATCATAATGACAATTTTCCTCCATCAATGTGCACTTCCAACCTATATATCTATATCTATAGATATATATATATATATATATATATATAGTACTTATTTTGGGCACTAGTTTGCTTCATACACTATATTTTGGTGACTTGAACATTATAGGATTCCTCTCTTCTTTGCCTTAGGATTTATGCATTCTTAGAGGCCATATTCACCCCAACTTCACCCATGTTTCCTTGAAGTGTGATGCATCATTCTCCTCTATTGATTTAGAAAATAAGGAAGACCATGTTTCCTCTTAGAACATTAGAAATAAATCCCTCCATTGAGGGTAATGTTGCAACCCTACTTAGTTGGAGGTATTTATGCATAGTTCCCTCATGAGCTATTTAATTTCAAACTCCATAGGAGTGCCCACTGTCTTCGACCTTTTTGGTGGAATTTATTTCTTTAGGAACCATATAAAAAGTTCTACATACCACCCATGTTGGTAATACAACACATCAATGTGGTTATAAAGCGAAGTAAGATGATTTTAAATTAGAAAATCAAACAAAATAAAAGGGTTTTTATACCCTAGGCCTTTATGGTGGTTTTTGTTCCTTTAGGAGCCATTTAAAAGGTTCTACGTACCACCTTTGTTAGCAATACAATACATCAATGTGGTTATAAATAGAAGCAAATATGATTTGAAATCAACAAATGAAACAAAATCAATATGGTTTTATTCCCTTGGTAAAGTATTTAGAATTTTGGGGAATATGCCCTAGTCCAGGTACATGGAAAACATAATCAAAACTTCAATCAAGATTCCACCCTAATTTTAGTTACATTTTCTTTCAAAGGATAGACAAATTCAACATTTGAAATTATCGAATACACTCTTTGGAATAAAAGCCTCATTCGAGATAGGATGAAAACTTAGGAGGATTTAGTAAATAGCAACAATGGACTTGGAAATACAACTACACTTTTGAAGAGAAGAAAAATCAAATAAATAGTTTCTTTCCACTAACTTGTTAAACATACCCTACTTCTTCTTCGAAACATTTCCATTTAAATAGTGCAAATACAATATTCTTTTTGATGATTCAAGAAGAGAGAGGAAATTAGGTGTAGGTTCTTTGAGGCTTTAATGATGGTTGAAGTGAAATTTCATTCGAAAGAGACTATTTGTATGGATAGGAGAAATCTCACTTGCTTGAATACATTTGAACTAGCACAAATGGGTTTGCACAAGGAATGATAAACTTCAAACATTGTAGATCCTTTTAAAAGGGCATGGTGGCTTACCTATAGAATTTAAGTTGAATGCAGGGCAAATATTAAAATTTAGACAAATATTTGGATTGGAATGGATTATTTCTCTAGATCGAATTTAAAGTATCCAACCATTAATGCATACTTTAAAATTACATTTGAAATATATGCATTTTTAAAGATAGAAAACATCTTGATATTCCATTGGGGATTTCAAATTATTATGATGTGAAAGATGAAGGGCCCTAGTGAATGGTTGATCCCTTCTGAAAAATGTGCCATTTAAGTGGTTAAATCCCCCCCAATCAACTATTGGGTATATCTTGTCCGCTTGGGGTATCTCAATTGGCAATGGCCATGGAAATAAAGTCTCAACGAATTAGAAGTATTGGGTTCAAATATTGTGCTATCCCCCCCCGCTCAGGGTGAGAAGTTGGACATGATGAAGATGTAGTCCTACCAAGTTTACAAAAGAAAACCATTGGGTATATCTTCAAATGGTATTAGTTTGAAAAGGTCCATTCACTTCAATAGACCATTGAGGACACTTGAAGTAAGATATTTGAAAGACCCTTGATAGACCATTAATGAAATTTGAAATAACATATTAGAAATATTCTCAGTAGACCATCAAGGGCATTTGAAATATTATGAAAACTATTTTTCAAAAGTTACCCAATGTCAAGTCAAATGAAACAAGTTGAAATATGATTTGTAAAGAAAAAGGGAAAGTTTCAACCAATCCATTGGGGAAATTCAAAATGATCTTTGAGTTGGGCTTAATAAAGCATCAAGTATATTTGAAAGGTGACTCAAGATTATTTGAAAGTTTCATGATGAACTGTGAAGTGGGCATGGAAGATAGAAGGGTTTGAAAGTTATGGTGAATCACATTGAACTGTCGAGTAAGTTTGAAGAGTTGAAAGATGAAACTTCAACAATGGATAACTATTGTTTTTTTTAAACCCAGATCAATGGATAACTTCACGTACACTAGAGATCAATGGCTTCTACGTCCGCACAAATATTTGGGTAGATCCACCTGAAGAGATCACTTCTCATTAGCAAAGCCTAACCTTGAGAGCGTCGAAGAGAATTGACCCAATGGCCTCCCATTAGCAAGGTGCTTTTAATGACGAGAACTCTACCAATTGAGCTAACCCTCAGGGTTTATATATCTATCTATCTATCTATCTATCTATCTATATATATATATATATATATATATATATATATATATATATATATCTATAATGTATGTATGTATATGTATTATTATATTATCAAATATCTGCTGGGGAGAAGAGATAAACCACTGATACAAAAAAATATGGACTTACCAGGTTGGTAGGCATAAGTTTAAAGATCCAAAAATTAACTTTTGGAACAAAATTGCACCCTGTAATGGATAGAAGGGTGTCTCCTACAACTAAAGCTTCTAACTTATAGTTATTCTAGTAGATTCCAGTGATACATACATATTTTCATAACATAAAAATAGAGATTATTTAATCCTGTCATTGGGAGGAACCAATCGTGTAATTGGATGAGCTTCATTGACATATTTGTAGTGGGGGCAATCAGAACAACAGGGACATGTGTAATTGGTTTGAGTCATTGCCTAAGTGGCCAGGGATTTTAACTCCTCCACCAATATTTTGAATTCCTTTATGTCATCATATATCTTGATAACCTTGACCTACAATGCCACAATAATCTCCAAAGCTGTGGTGGAGGAACTAGCATTGAGTTGTTATTTGTTCATAATTTTTTTGATGTTTTCCAACATAATGTCTACGGTCTCCTTGAGACCTTGGAACATGGTGCCCTAAAAAATTTCCTCTCTAACCACCTCAGAGTCAATTTTACTTTTAAGGAGGTTGGGGGAATCCCCTGGTTTACTATATTCAGCCCAAGCCAACCCTTTGAGCAGAAGATTCAATCTGTGTTGCCGAGGAGAAAGGTTCAATCCAATTTGAGGGAGAAGAGATAAGAGACCCCGACATCAAAAAGACCCAAAGTTCCCCTTGCTATGTAATACCCCAATAGAGTCATAACACAATGGATCCAACTGTAATTCCAACTATCCCTACTATCTAACCTGACTAGAGAGTGGAAATAATATTTCAAAGCTATGTAATACCCCAATAGAGTCATAACACAACAGATCAAACTATAATTCCAACTATTCCTACTATCTAACCTGACTAGAGAGTGGAAAGAATATTGCAAAGACTCAGAAGGGATAAAATTAATATACCTGAAGGACTGCCACTGTAAATTCAAGTGGTGGTTTGAAGACATAATTTTTGGGTCCCATTGCTTCCTTGTGATGCTCATTGTTCACGAGAGAAATTCATCACCCAGGATCATAGAGATATGAATAGAGTAAGGCTTACTTACCCATATCGACACCATAAATTCATGACCTTATGAAGAGAACAACCCCAGGCCAAGAGGGATAACAAGATTTTCATACACCCTCCTACTTTTAACACAAGGTTCCATGAGTTGGGAAATGAATTCATAGTGAATGCTAACTACTGGCACTACCATCGTTAATGCGTTGTGAAATATAAATAAACAAATTTCATTGATAGGCCTCCTCTGCCTAATCTCCTTAACATTAAATCACATAAGGTATAGAAATGGGAGGTGTATCTAATGCATGCTTTTGTGGCATATGCACTGACAAATATTCCACTTACCAAAATTGAGTTGAGATTTCACCTAAACCAAGCATGATTATCCTTGTTTTCAATGTGCCTTGCACCCCTTGAAAAGTGGGATATATGATTGTAAAAAAACATGAAGAGTCAAGGAATTGGGGCAAAGGAGAAATCCTCCCCTCTTTAATGTCCCTACTACTAGGATGGACCCCTTGTTTGTGAGGTGATTGGCCTCCTCATTATTATACCGATGTACATGGAAAAATTGTTTGATGTGGAATGCATTCAGAGCTTGGTATATCCTCTTGACAATAATTTGGAGATTGATGTATGGTGATAGTGATTTGTTGACTAGGAGGCTAATTAGGATAATTGAGTCCCCTAATATCATGATTTCGTAGATCCCTTTCTCTGCAGCCACCTATAGTCCTTACAGAAGTACATAAGATTCATCTTGGTTATTGGTTGCTAATCCTGACCCCTAAGCAAAGGGAAATTCCCAATGGTCCTCGAGGTGATAAATCACCCCTGCTCCTGCCACCCCTAGGTTGTTTTTAGCTACACCATTGAACTAAAGGATAAGAGTATACTGCTTCGATCTCCATCTACCAAATTCAGGTTCTAAGAGTCTGATTTTCCAATTAATCGAAGAAGAGCGGGGAGAGAAGATGGCCACATGAATGCTCAATGCATTGAACCAAGTTTGCTCAACCGAGTCTAGAGATTGAGAAGTTTTAAGCTAGTTGTTTTTAGAGATGAATGGATCTTCAAGAGAGCACACTGCGTTTCTAATAGTCTTCTTGTGGTCATAATCTTCTCCTTGAAATATTTGACTATTGCGAGTTAGGTAGATATTCCAGACTACATACTTTGGGAGAGCTAGCCAGATCCTTCCAAATAGTGGTTTCCCACAAAATCTACCATTGTAGAATGAATCCAACGACCCCATCAACTTTTTTATATTAGTGGGGATTTTCTCATGGTCAATTAAGGAAAGGAGCATGTTGGACCATACCTGAATTGCAAAGGAACATGAGAAGAAAGTATGGTTGATGGTTTCTTGTTCGTTCTTATAGATAGCATGCCATGAAGGGGCAACATTGCCTCTTTTGACCAAATTCTTGATTGTTAATATCTTCTTATGGCTAAAACCCAATAGAAGATATATATTTTCAAGAGGCTATCATTGTTCCAATTTTGAGCCCAAATTTTCAATTTGGGTGGGGGATTTTGGGAAAATAATCACTTCATATCCTTCTTTAACTAAATATGTCAAATTTCTCAACCTCTCTCATCTTCTTCCTCCAATCGAATAGGGGCTCGAACCACAAGGCTTGGTTGGAGATCCTCACTTTTTGATCTAAGATGAGGGGTAGGATGACCCCATCATTCATATTTCCATTTTCATATATATGCTCAACCATGACGAGACGTCAAAAATCATCTTCTTCCCTTCCCAATCCAACTATTCCTAAGCTGAGCATAGTTAAATATTATATCAATTGGGGGCCTCCCTAACACAATTTCATTCCAGATACCAATACGCTTTCCATTACTGGGGAGCCATTTCAATTTATATTTGATGAGTTTTATGGATGTTGATATTATTTTCCATATGCTGGATCCCCCCTTATGTCCAGAACATTATCAATGAAGTTCTTTCTATTACCTTGGAGATATTTTTCTGGAGGACTGATTTCCACCATTCCACTGAGCCGAAAATTATTATCCAAGCCAATTTTTCTCCCATAGTGAGATTTATGTGCATAGGCTCCTTAATGCCAAGGCATCCTGATGCTTTTGGGGTGCACACTGTATTCCAATTGACTGGGTGGAAATTTCCTGGTATTTGATTTGTCTCCTTGCCATATGAATTTATGTATGTCCTGGGAGATTTTAACACAGAATCCCACCGATGCCAATAGAGAAATGAAATAGAAGAGGGGAAAAGAATAAAACATTGATTAGACTAGAATCAATATCCCAGTAGGATTAAGACATTGCACTCCCCATCGAGTAATTGTAATTTGATTTTATCTAGTATTTGCATCCAATACGGGCGACATAATGGTTTAAGATATATTGACATATCGAGGTATTTGATATTAGTCCAGGAATCCATTTTAACTATGCCCAAATGTTGGGCCTTAAATATGCCCATGTTTTCATCATACAATACCACCATTCATAACCTATATTCATGTACTTTTAACCCATTTCATACCATCATTCCATAACTTTCCGCCAAATACATATGTTACACTCTACGGTTGGTTATCATTATTTTTCTTGACTCTTATTAAAGATGATTTTTCCTTGATTTGCTAATGACGGTTTTTCAAAGTTCCTTTATCGTAGGGTCCCATCGCCGAAATTCTTCACAATTCAGTTAAATTAGTTACTACAAGGTTAAGTATGGAATGAAATTGCTGTAGGTGAAAATATGAAGTTTGTGATCAAATGGTGAAGAATCTCAACATTCCAAGACTTGCATTGTGCTCAATATACCCTCTTTCATATAACCCAGAAATCATTCAGCAAAATTCATCACCAAAGGAAGTTAAGGTCAAAACAATTCTTAAGTACATAATCACACTGAACATGAACGGTCTAAACGGGTCAAGTTGGGTTTAACAAGTATTTCATTAAAATTGGAAATTTTTTATTACAAGGATATCCCTAGAAATAAGTTTTTTGGTTATTTTAAAATTCTAGATTCACTATTTAATTCCAAATTTAATGAAATATGTGTTGTTTGGTCCTGAACGCCTTTTGCTGAACAACCTTATGCTAAACATGGAAGTGGTTCCTCCATCCATGCATTGATCAGAATGAATCCAACCATAGACTATTCAAAGGATCTTTAGAAGAATTATATATTGCATCTCTTAGTTTGCTGTTATGTTTTCTTTGGAAAATAGTTATGCTTTGTTTTCACCAATAACTCTGTATAAAGCCAAAGCTCTACATGTATGCTAGAGGAGGATGTAATGTCCTCTTGTTGTTAATTTTACAAACTATGTTTCAGAAGATCTTAAACTATGTATGACTGTCTTTAAGCTCTAAATCAAATTGATTTTGGCATATCTTACTGTGAGTCATAGTATTTATGTTTTGATCTCCATTTTAATGAAGTAGATTAGATTGCTCCAGGCGTGGGATGGCCCACCACAACTGGAACCGAGATCAATAGCTGGCATAGGTTAGGAAATTGTGTGATTTCGCATAATTAGTTTCATTTATATGAATTCGAATGGTTGATCAGTAGAGTGTCTGAATATTCATCGTTGATCTTGTAATTAAGCCTTAGATTGATCCATAAACGTTAAGCGATTGCTTGCCTCAGTGATTGATTTCTCTAAAGGGTTTCTTTTACTGGACTATGGCATTATAAATCATTATCATTAAAATATGCTCTTGTATAGTCATTTGAAAACACGAAACTCTATTTTTTTCTTATGAACAAATGAGCTTGAACGCATCGTGATAGCACAATTAAGAGTGTCCGTAATTTAGAGCTATTTATAAGTTGAAATGTTTTCTGAAATACACATGTTGTAGTTAACCTCAAGAGTGGAGTGTTTCTTATGCAGTTCGAAGCTTGAACAATTGTTTTATACATGAGTTTTGTAGTAAGGCATTTTGAGTTTGATTAGAATAGTTTTGTTTTCCATTAGATACAATTTGAATTGGTAGTTACAACATTTGATTTCTTTTTTTTTTTCCAAGGAAAAAGGTGCAATTTTCATTAAATATATTAATAAAATTACATGTTGTATCAATCCAACATGTATGAGATGCGTTCACTATAGATAGCAGATTAGAAGTTTAGAAAGTTGTATACAAGTTACATCATAGAAGTCCAGAGAGATAATATCCGCAAAAGCTAAACAAAAATACAAAGTTTATGTTCAAAATGTAACTATAACTGCATATAACAAAAAAAAAGAGTGACTTGAGATCACTCCAAAAGATCCCCGTTCATCTCAATGAACGGCCTGTGGACGAAATGGTAGAAAACACCCTCCTTGAATTCCTGTATTTCCCATTGTCCTGTATTCAGTTGCGCGTCCGCTTTGGAAAGACGATCAACGATCTCATTCCTTTCCTTGTATATATGAGAGCATACAGTAAAATCAAATTGTGATTTTAAAGTAAATATATCCTCCATCGTGTTTCTGAGTGTGTGCAAGTGACAGTGATATACATCATTAAACCAATTGGTAACCAGTTGTGAATCCCCAAATAGCTGAATCTTTTGGCAGTTATGTTCCCTCGCAAAAAGGAGAAGATGTTTTAGACTGTTTAGCTCGGCAAAATTATTGGTGCCCCTGCCCAGGCCTACTTGGATTCTGTAGGACACAAGATTATTGATGTGCAATATAGCCCCTCCCCCACAACCCTTGGCTTGAGCCGAGCCATCAAAATATCCCCAAGGGAAACTGTTGTCAATGAATTCTGGAGTGATGGCCTAAGGAGGTTTGCTGTCAGGGTCATCTGGGATCAAATTGTAAATGGCCATCGAATTTGAACAGGAAGTTAACCAGTTGATTGGAGCGTCTAGGAAGATTTTTCTATTTCGGTTGATCTAGATACCCCAACAAACGATCAGGGGAAGATTTCTGGCTTTGTGAGAGAGTGCCCCAGTCCACCAATTATGCCAAGCCTCCCCCACATTGTGGCCAGACCAAACTGTCGGCATATTCAGACTTGATGTAATACTGGACCAGAAACGGACCATCACCGGATAGGAGAGAAACAGGTGGTTTGCGTCCTCCACATGCAATTTGCAAAAACAACAGCTTGAGGGCCCATGAAAAGTCTGGTGCATGAGGTTTAACTCAGTTGGGGATTTTTCCATGAGAATTCACCACATGAACAGTTTGGATTTTGGGGGAGCTTTTAGTTTCCAGAGGTGGTGCCACCATCAATTGATTTCACCATTTTCCCGAGCAACCATAGCTGCAGCACAACCAGCTTTGGGAGTGTATCTGCCATGAGGGTCCATGGCCCAAATGAGAACATCATCATGATCATATAACCTTATATTGGCATTCTCAAGGGCCCCAATGTACCGTTGCCAGTCCTCGAACTATCTATCCGGGATGTTTAAGCCCCTATGATCCATCCAACGCTGAGGCATCCATTGCTCATGTCCAGCAACTGCAATCTGGGCGAGATGAGTGAAACCAGACCTGGAAAGGTGATAACACATGTCCCTTGGGAGAATATGCGCATTAATGCACCCACCCCAGGCGTCCGTGCCTAATTGCAATTGAACACCATTCCCAATTTTCCATGCAAGCCCGTTCTTTATGATAGGAAGGGAATGGGTAATAGCCTTCCAGATAATGGATGCTCTAGTCGAGTTAAAAATGGGACTGCGAAGCCATTCCATCATTGAGAGGTGCTGGATATATTTAAAGTAAATGACCTATTTCCAAAGGCTTCGAGAGTTGATAATATGCCAGCCCATTTTTGCCGCAAGTGCCATTGCAAATAACTGAAGGTTTTTTATGCCCCATCCACCCAATTTTTTGGATTTGGCAATCTGGTCCCAGCTTACCCAAGTGAAAGTCCTCCCTGTTTTTTGGCCCCTCCAGAGGAAGTGGCAACAATTTTTTTGAATCCATTTTAGAATGCCTTTAGTGATCCGTGCCAACGACATCCAGTAGACTGGGATAGCCTCAAGGACCGATTTTATAAGGGTGAGTCGGCTCACTCTGGAGAGCCAACATTGCTGCCAGATGTTGATTCTATTTTCAATTTTTGCTATGAGCCAAGCCCAATCAACTATACGGTACCCATTTGGTTTTAGACGGAATCATAAATATTTTAACCCAACATCCAGCTCAAGTCGAAAATAGGAAAACAATTGAGTTGTGTATCTTTCCTCATTAGGAAGGCATGCCACAAAGATAATCGAGGACTTCTCATAATTTGGTTCCATACCTGTTGCTTTACAAAAGAGAGAAAGGATATTCTTGAAAACTTGTGAGTCATGAATAGAGCCATTTAGAAAAATAATAACATCATCTAAAAACAAAAGGTGTGAGAGAGTGGTCATATCTGAAATTCAAACACCCCCTAGGTCTCCCACCTCACGAGCATTTTTAATCAGTCTGCTAAAACCTTCCATAATGAGAAGGAAGAGTAAGGGGGAGAGTGGGAAACCCTGCCTGAGCCCTCATTCTGCGTGAAAGAAACTAGAGGCAGCACCATTAATAAGAATACTAAAGGAGGTAGAAGTGAAACAACACATAATCCAGGTAATGAAAGCATGGGGGAAGCCTATATGGGTAAGGGTGAGCTGGAGAAAAGACCAACTAGCCCGATCGAAAGCTTTGGAGAGGTCGATCTTAAGAATGATGGACTTTTTATGCTGCTTTTTGATCGAATGGAGGGCTTCCTGACCTGTCCCTATAGGTTCATGGATTTGGCGCTCACTGGGGAAAGAAAACTTCTCCATGGAAATCTTTCAAGATAGAAAGGTTTTAACATGAAGAGAAATAATTTTAGAAATGATTTTGTAGATACTGTTGTAGAGGGAGATGGGGCGGTAATCATCAAAGGTTGAGGGATTGTTTGATTTGGGAATGAGGGCCAAGAAAGTCGCATTAAATCCCTCGTACATTCTTCCTGTGCTTCTATAGTCCTCAATGACCATTAATAGATCGTCACCAATAAGATCCAGGAAAGAGCTGTAGAATTCCACCGGCCACCCATCCGGGCCCGGACTTTTGTCCTTTTTAAAGCATTTCAGCACAACCTCCAATTCCCCTCTAGTGACCGGGGAATTTAAAGACTCCATCTCTTCGGGCTCAACAATTCTGGGCAATGCTTCTGCTGTTCGGATAATTTATGGGAGAGTAACACCATTAGGAGCTTTGAAAATTTTACTGAAATGACAGACTCCCATATCGGCCAACTGCTCGAAAGTATTTTCCTTTCTACCACCTTGATCATGCAACTCCCAAATAGTGTTAATTGATTTTCTTCTCCTGGAAAAATGGTGGAAAAATATATAGTTTTCATCCCCTGCTTGTAACCAAAGAGATTTGCTCTTAAGCCTCCAGAGTTCTTCTTTCTATCTCAATAATGTGATTCTTTCCAATTCCAGGTGGGTTAAATGTGCCTTTGTTTCCACCGAAGCAAGACAAGTAATCCCTGTGGCTTCCAGGTATTTGAGGGTCACCTTAATCCCAAGGAGATTGACCTTGTCTTTCCTCCGTTTTTCCTTTTACCAGTTTATCGTTTTTGATTTAATGCATGCTAAATTATTTGAAAAGACCACAGCTGGGGATATTTGATCATCTCACCGACAGTGAATCCAAGAGTCAGCAACTAATTTGCGGAAATATGCATCAAGTAACCATGTCGAGTTGAATTTGAAGGGCATCGGGAGCTTGTAATTGTTATCCCTAATCTCCAAAAAGATTGGGAAATGATCTGAGATCCCCCCAAACCCACCCACTAGCGGAAAAGTTTCAAACTGGCAAGAAGCGGGGCCTTAATCAGAAAACTGTCTAGCCTCCTAACTAGCGCCCCATCACCAGTTCTTCTATTTCTACAGGTCGGCATGATCTTGGCGGAGTCAATGGTTAGGAACTCATGAGAATCCAACAGATTTTTGAAATAAGCTGAGAGGTGATCACATTGGGCCTTGCTACCCCATGATTCAGCCAAACCTAGGGAGAAATTTAGATCTCCTCTAATAATCAGGGTGTCAGATTGCATAAAATCGGCTTCCATAAGGCTGTGCCAAAAATGTTCCCTGTTGTGACATGGCCCATAAATGTTGACGAGCCTGAAAGGCCTGTTAAGCTCTGAGGAGGTAATGTCATCTCCCAGAAAGCCTCCCCGACCCCCAAGCATTGTGAAGATTTATGGATCTTGTATTAATGCCCAATGCACAGCCGCCCAAGCGTCCCCTTACATCTAGAAAGTGGAAACCCCAGTGTGGTAGGAAACTCAAAAGCAAAATTTTAACTAGAATCCCTTCACCCAACGTTTCTTGCAAAAATATGACACGAATCTCTCTGATAAACAAAGCCTCTTTAAACCCAGTTTTTTGTTTTTTTGTTTTTTTTTGTTTTTGTTTTTGTTTTTTGTTTTTGTTTGTTTGTTTGTTTTGTTTATTTTTTTGTTTGTTTGTTTTGTTTTGTTTTGGTGTTTTTGTTTTGTTTTTTGTTTTTTGTTTTGTTTTTTGTTGAGCTTCTGAAGTTGAAGGAGAGGCACTTCATGGATGATCAATGAGTAGTTTTCCTTTTGATCTAAGGACCTAATCAATGGGGGTTTTAACCTCCGAAGCCACTTCTACACCGGCCCTCTTAATAGATTTGAATATTTTTGATTGTCTGCCACGGGGGGGTTTTGAGGGGATGGGGGGAAGAGGATCTGCTTCCAAACCAAAGGCTGGGGGCTGTGAGGCAAGGAGAGAGTGGAGGAAGTACCGGTTCAAACCACTGGAAGTCAGGCTACCCCCTTGAATAGGGTCGGACTGCACTGAGTTGGTAGCAGGAGTGGAATCAGGGAAGGAGGGAGGGGCCAATGGAATAGGACACACCGGGGAGCACAACTTTCCAACCTCAGAGAATGACCCAGATGAGCGTATAGAAGCAATTTTTTTTTTTTTTTTTCAGAAACCATCCAATCATTTGAAAACATAGGAGTAGGGGGGAAGGAGTACCTGCAAAAGTTGTGTGTCTAGCCCGTGTGTTGGTGTGAGGAGCCGCAGAGGACAATTAGGCTGGCTGAGTGGAGGGTACCTTCACTCCCTGCAAATGAGGCTCCATATACTTAGGAGGGACCTCTAGTGAAGGGAAATCCAAATCCGTCGTTTGGGTGCAAGTGAAAACTAGATTTTTGGGAGGACCCTGATGCGCCCCAGATAGAAGGGGGAAATATTTGTACAAAT
Source organism: Pinus tabuliformis (assembly GCA_031772625.1). Lineage (NCBI taxonomy): Eukaryota > Viridiplantae > Streptophyta > Pinopsida > Pinales > Pinaceae > Pinus > Pinus tabuliformis. The sequence continues at coordinate 276,489,798 of CM062805.1, read as the reverse complement.
GACCCACCTCGTGGCACCTTCAACAATAGAAGGGGATGCTTTCATAGTCAAGAATCTGTCTGCGAGTAATGTCCCCCATCTGGAGCAGATAGTTCTCCACCAGGCACTCTCTGGTATCAAGATGCACTAGAATGTGAGCTAAAGCCAAGAAGCCTATGTCCTAATAAGCCCTATCGTGGTTGAGATATACCCCTAAATCATCACCAATGACCCTGAAGACCTCCTCTTCCCAAAACTAGAGCGGAAGACCTGGTAGGCGAACCCATATTGGACCAGCGCCGATGTTTTATTTATCAGGGTCAAACAATGGAGACCATCCCTTCAGCAACACCGGGGTCATTTTGATATGCCAGTATCTTGTCAACACCCAATCAACATGGACTGGCTGAGAAAAGATAAGGGCGAACCACCCCCAAGATAGGGTGATGATACCAGGTAGCTCTGCCAGAAAATTGCCTCATACCTTCGCGGTCCATTTCCGCAACCGTGTCGACATGTAATTTCTACCTCTAACCCTACCCACGAGCACTGTGCTCTTCGTGAGGGCGACCTGAGCCATTGTAATGCCTTCCCCGAAAACTAGGCGTTGATCTCTTTCTCTGATTTTGGAGTGCCTTGCTTTCCTCCTTTCGTGTTGTTTTTCTGGTTGAGTAGCTTGGGTGCCCTCCTCTGGAACGTTCTCTTCTAAGTCCGAGGACCTGTTTTCCTTGGTGCTTATGTCAAGCCTTGCAATACCATTGAAAAAACTAGAGGCAGGAGCAATAACCATGGGAAGGTGAGTTGAGCATATGGGCGCCGAACCTAGGAGGCCTGCCTGTGCATCAAAACCTTGAGCACTAAGGTGAAAACTGCTACACCCCATCGCTGAGACTCCCACGCCACCTTGAGGGTTTGAGATAGTCGGAAGAGCCCGTGACCAATCTTGCAATTCAGTTGGTGAGGGGATGGAAAGAAAGGGAGATTCTGTTCCCTCACCCGAACTAAAAAGTCCTCCCGTCGTGGCTGTTACAGGTTGAGGGTTACCCAAGTCTTGAAGAGTAACCTCCATTTCGTTAAAGAGTGAGGTAAGTTCTATAACCAGAGGAGCCAGTAAGTGGTTAACTTTCAATGCAGACATGACAATTGATGGGTGTGAGTAGTTGACCCAGATGTCTTCTAGAGCCAATGAGTCTGAGGAATAGTTGAGAAGCTGTTCTTCCATCCAGATGCCTGCAACTGTAGAAAATGCGGGGCTGTTCCAAGATAAAGGCTAGTAATGAAACCTTCTACCCGCTCATCGGGGTTTGAATGCAAACACTAAACACTGAAACTGACAGTTTGGAAACCTTCTAGGAGTGAAAATCATAACCATTCAGGTCGATACCCTGGAGGATGAATGTCTTCAGCCACTGAAAATGTCATAGGAACCTCGTGGCGGCAAAGGGTAGTATGCCCCTCTAGCACTACGTAAAAAGATAAAACCCTCAATACCAAGCATCAGTTTCAGACATAATCACATCAGGTGTGGTAATGATAAATAAAAAAGAGCCTTCGTAAAAAACCAAGGCAATAAAAAAACCTAGGTGACAGTCCAAAGCAATGACACTATCCGCACATGGGTTTCAGTAAAAACTTCAATGAAAACCTAGCCTCACCATCGAGACCGTTCGCCTCCATTTCCATTTTTCTGGAAGAGATGTTAACATTCAATTTCAATTAGGAGTAGTCTAGGTTGGAATTGGCATTGCAATTGAAGTAATTTAGTCTTGAAATGGTCATTGCAGTAATTTAGCCTTTTGATGATTAAGTAAAGTAGTATATTTGTGAGACCCGAGATTTAGATTTAGTGTGAATGCTTTTAGAATAGGATTCTCTGTTTTCAATTAGCATCAAAGTGTGTTAAATGAATTTTGTTTCATTAAGCATAGTTTTAATTCTGTAATTAGCTTCTCATCATTTCATAGTTAACATGTTAGTGTGATTTTATTATCAAGAGGAATAGTGTTTGGGAATGATTTGTTTGAGTTCTGCATTGTAGCAAGCATTTCTTAGTTGCGATTTTCTTTCTTAAACGAGTGATTGAATAGAGTTAAAATAGATTCTGTAGGGTTTGATGAGTGATTCCTTTAATATTTATTGGGTGAGAATTGAGTCCTTTAGGTTATAAAACAAGTGTGATCATTTTGAAACTTTGTTAGACTAGTTGTTTATTTTCTTTTCTAACGAGTGAGTTTTTAATTAGTGATCCCGGTAGAGTAGTGATTAAGGTTTAAGGATTTAGTTTGATAAAATTCATTGCTTCGGTTTGTGTGATTAGAGATAGATTGAACGATTTTGTACTTAGACAGTAATTTGATTTCATACCCTAGTTTAGGTTAGATGCTTTGATCCTGCGTTACCTGCGCTTGTGCCTCTAAGTCTTACGACCCTAGATTGATAATTTAATGTTGGAATTATAACACATATAATTTCCCCAACACCAACATCCTAATGATTTGTCTTTGATGACTCCTGTTGATGTTCTAAGCATATTAATGGATTTTCTCTTCATTTAGAAACCCCCCCGATAGTCTGTTTCAATCTTGAGGCTATTATTGTAGAGGCCTCTCCAATAAATATGGTGTCATATGAAAATTAAGCATGATTTATTCTTTTGACATCTCAGACAAACCTAATGCTAGGTAGCTGATAATATTTACACTTTGTTTCTAATTTCTGACTTAAAGCCTCTACCATAATGATGTAAAGGAAGGGGGAGAGGGGGGAGCCCTAGGAAAACCATCATGAGGCTTTGAAAAACCTCATAGCCCTACCATTGATAATAGGAACAATACAAGGACCACTTATGCATGCTAAGACCCAGTTGATGAATTTAGTGCAGAAGCCCAATCTTTCCAGAAGAACAAAACATGGAGTGACAAAGCCTATCAAAGGCATTGGCCACATCGAGTTTGATGGCCATTCCTCTGTCCTCGTGGGATTTGTTGGAGTGAATGACTTATTGAAAAAGAATCACATTATGCATTGTCTTCCTACTTTCTGCAAAGCCCCCTTGGTTGCTGGACATTATTCGAGGAAGCACTCATTTGAGCCTAAGAGCGATTACCTTGGAGATAAGTTTGTAAGATAAATTACAAAGATATATGGGTCTAAAACGCGAGACTTGAAGATAGAATTACCTCTTTGTGGGTGAGGGATTGGAAGGAGGAGTTCACTCCATCCCCTAACTTCCTTGAATTTCTTGTGGAGTCCATTAATAGGCACAGGTCAAATTTTATGATGTTCCAACAATTTTGATAGAAGTGGCCCATGAAGCCATCTGTTCTAGCGGCCTTTTCAAGTTTGAATGAAAAAATTACATTCTTAATCTCCTCCTTAGAAATAGGGCCCACCAGTGCTACATTGATCTCATTTCTTTAATTGTTGGGTATATACCATAGAAATTCCTCCATATCCCTCTTTGGGTAGTCCCCATCTTCCTTGTATAAGCTTCCAAAGTTTTTTATTGTAGCATCCTTGATCTCTTTGTAATGAAATAGGTGGTTTCCATTTACCATGATTGCATTGAATTTTTTTCACCATTCACGCATCTTGATCTGTAGATGGAAGGATTTGGTATTTCAGTTTTTAGATTTCAACTAGAGGCCCCTCAAAGTTAACCTCCATACATCTTCCTCCTTCCTTAGCTATTTATGGATATGAATAGATAATTTTCTTTCCTTTTAGAGGAGGTACTATGAGGCCTCAATATCTTTAAGTTGACTACAGGTATCCTCCATTCCTATGCATGTGTTAGAAAATTATATATTACAGAGCAATGGAACAGATAAAAATATTGCAGAAATATAAACACAAAAAACACATAAAACAAGAGAGACACATATATACATGGTTCACCCAATCTGGGCTACAGCCATGGAGAAACAACCAATCCTTCCTTTTATATTATGCAACAAAATGAAGAGATACAACCTACAACAGAGCTGTTGTAATTCCCTCTTCGCTCTCACACAATCTCCTCTCTCTTTCTTGCTCAGAATACACACCTGCATAGACGCAATACAATTCCCTCATATATAGCAAGGAGTTTCCTTCTAGGGAAAAAACCCTAAATTAAACTTAACTTCTACCTTTAGATTTCCACCTAATGAACCACCTAGATTGACTACAAAATTACAACATTTTACAAGGCAATTTTACATATATCTTTAGCTTCGGGGGCGCTACCCCCGATCCCCCTCCAGGGTGTCACCCCCCTGGTGGCAAGCAAAAATAGGCAGGATTTGCCGCCCAATTACAAACTAGGGTTCAATGTGGTGATACCTTTGACAAAGAAGATAATCAAGCTCCACACGCAACAACATGTTCATCCTTGATTTCTTGATCTCTTGCTACCTTTTTATCGAAGCCTTTATATCTTCCTTTAATGCTTTAATATTCCTCTCCCAAATGTAGGATGGGTCCCATCTATCTAGATGGACCACACCTTTGAAACCCTCTCCATGAATCTAGCCTTCGCTAACCATTGGGGATTGAATCTAAAGGTGAGGGATTCAAGATCCTTAAAAGGATATATCTGTAGGGAGATTGTCCTGTGATCTGAACCTCCCCAAGCTAAATGTGAGGAAGTAATAGAAATCTATGATTGCAATAAGTCACTACCAACAAGAAATATGTCAAATCTTGCTGCAATACACCCTGGCCCTAACAATTTATTGCTCTAGGTGAATTTTGAGTTGGAGGGATTGATATCTAAAAGGTACCAGTGGGAGATAAATTCCTGAGTGCATGCACTATTGAAAGGGGTATCTAACTCTTGTACCTCCTTTATTTTCCCAAGGATGAATTATGGCGTTGAAATCTCCTCCGACAATGCAAATTACACTTGGAGGGATGTCTTTAATGTTCATGAGGGAGTCCTAATAGTGCATCTTTTTCAGATAAGATAAAAACATGTACACTTTGATGGCATTTAACACTTTATTTGAAGGTATATGAAGGAGGCTTAAATCTAACTAACTATTAAATTTTTCCTCCTTTAAGAGAATATAGACTTGAGAAGACCATAGGGTGTATAGGCCCCTAGATGCTCCTTTGGATGCTCTCCATATTGATCTTATCTTGACTAGGGTTTATTGTTCCCCTATCTTAACTTCCTAGATTAAGAGAAGGTGGGGATTTGTAGAATTGATAATGCTTTAGATTTCATATTCTCTTCTATTTCTCCCCCATCCCTTGCAGTTCCAGGAGATTGTATTCATTATTTACTGGTTTCCTTTGAGCCCATACCTAGCTAAGGATTTGCGATGATTTGTCTCTTGGGGCCTTTTGGATTCTTAAATCCATAGGGTCAAATGATGATCTTATTCCCAAGCTCCTTATCTCTTTCTGCATGTTTGGATCTAACCTCCTTGTTGCTTCTTCGACCTAGTTTTTGAGTGGTGTATGTTTGCTGTGATTATTTTTCCACTTCATGATCAAATCGAAGGTGAATCCCTCATGGTTGACTTGTCCACCTAAAGGAAACATGAATGCCTCTTCATCCTTAAAGGGTTTCTCTTCAGTGGTATCTAAGTAGACATGGATATGTTTAAAAATCAATATAGATTCTTCCTCTTTATAGGGGGAGTGTTGTTCCTTCAATTGCCAGATGATTTCTAGGATTTCCCCTTCTTCTAATTCATTGGAGGGGTCTTCAACTTTGAGGGGAATAAATTTGATTTGTGAAAGAGGCATATATTTACCCACATGAGATCCCTACACCAATGATTGAGCTTGAGAGGGAAGAATAGGGGGTGGGACCCCCCTTTGAACTCAGGGGTTTTGCATGCATTATTTTCCTTGTTTGTTTGGATCTCTGCTTCATTTAGGTACTTTCCAGTGGTCCCCCTCAACTTGGATATTTTCTTGATCCACGATTTTCAGGCAGTTTATGGAAAAATGTTTGTACTCATGGTAACGTTTGCACTTGAATGGGAGCTAGTAATAATCAACTTGTTGGATAAAGGACTAGTTGTCTAGTTTAAGTTGGATAAATTTTGATAAACCTTTTTCTATATCTACTTCTATATAGATCCATGCACATGCAAACATTGGAGCCTTTTCATCTTCTTTGTCAATGAATTTTCCAATACCATCTCCAATGGATCTGAAGGTTTCATTGTTCCAACATTGGAGAGGGAAGTGGGGAAACATCACCCAAACAGGGACGACAAAGGGCACATCATTCCCTAGGTTGTAATAAGGGTTATAATGGTCAAAATACATCCCCTGAGCCCCCATGAAGTAGGGGACCCTCTATAAGATGAGGTCTTCATACTCCATATGCTCAAAGAGGAAGGTGAATAAGCCACCACCATATAAGGAAGACGAAACTTCCCTTTGATTGGTGGTTTCTAGTTGGGATCCACCCATAGGTTGAGAATCTGTGGAGATTGATAGATCCCATTGAACTGGACAAAGTGTTGTTCTATGACACAAAATTAGATCTTAGGAATATCATCTATCTTCTTTACAAAGAGGGAGGGCTTCACTTTCTGGTTTTTGGGAGCTACACCAATCGTAACTTGGAAGGCTTGGTCTGAGGGAAGAGGAGGAGGATCCTCCCATGGACATAGTCATAGAGGGACGATATACTCTATTTACAAAGCAAGCACACAAGAGAAGCATCGAGAAAGAATAACTATTGGGATAATTCAAATGATGCATATTTCATAAACGTTCGATGAATTATTGAGCTAATTTGAAATATTTATCTTTTGAAAATCCTTGATGGACTATTGCGATAATTTAAAATATGTATCTTTTGAAAATTTTGGATTAACTATTGGACTAATTCAAAATGTGGAGCCATTTAGAAGATCAAGGTGGGATAGCATTCCATTAAGGATATTTGAAAGAAGATATTTTAGGATACCTGGTGAACTATTAGGGAATTCCAAAATATATTCTTGTTTGAAAGTTACATAAAGCCCAATTAATCATTAGAGGCATTTGAAAGAACTCATTTGAAGGAATCTTGATTGATTATTATGAACATTTGAGAGAATACCTTCAATGACCCCTAATATACCATTGGGGATATTCAAAAGACCTCTTTTATGAACTGTCAGGGAAGCTAAAAGGATGTTCCTTATTCAAAGGTAGTCATAAATTGATGGGTACATATAATCAATTTGAAGTATGTAACTTAAAAGACTTTAATAAATATCAGGTTATTTTTAAATATGTTCCATGCTTCTTTCAAAAGTTTTTTTATGATTTTTTGGGGCATTTCAAAAGATGGACACATTTGAATCTTTTAAAATGATTTAGTGAGTGCATCATAGAGGGGGAGTTTTAAAGAAGACAAGTTTTTAATGTGATGGATTTCTTGATGAACAATAAGCAACATACTAATTAGAGTGTTGAAAATGGTATTCCAAAGCTAAATTTAATCTTAAAGGATTTGGATTTGAAAACCAATAAATGAGAAACCTCCAAAGTCCAATTCAAACATAAAGTTAATTCACCTTAAGAGAACTCCAAAAGGAGATGGATGAGTAATTGAAGTTCTTAGACAAAGGTCAAGCTATCCATTACCAATAATCCCTTCAACCCCTTAAGAGACATCATTATTGAAATGATCCTTGATAAGTATTATTAGAAGTGTAAAATAGGAAGCAAGCATTGAGAAGCAAAAAATGGGTCTCTCAAGTCTATGGACTTGGGGCTAGTTGGGATGTCAACACAATCACAAGGTAGATAGAGCCCACATGGGATGGAACCTAAATTGTGGGTATGTATAATGAGAACTACATAAAAATTAAATCTCTTTAGAATCTTGTGTTGACTTGCTATAGGTTGGACTATAAGGTTCTTTCTCTAGTCACTAGTATTAGAAGTCTCATTATGTATTTCTTATAAAATAAAATATATTTTTGTTTCTACCATATGAGTTTGGTTGTATCTAGATCAGAAAATGCATAAAAAAGTAAACTAAATATGCATGTTACACCTATGTTTCTCTTCTAATGAACTGATAAGCATAATTTTATAGTTATTGAAATGACTAGTGGATTAGGAACAACTCAAGCATTGTCTACCCACGCCACAAATTTGCCCCGACGATAGATTCTTGCCAGAATCCGACAATTTTGTTTTCAAAAATTCAGAACGCTGTAGTGTTTGAATCATTTTTTTGATGGTGGAAATAGATTTAGCACAATCAAGAACCCCTTGGGCACCCAAAATCTTGAAGTTTGACCGTTGTAACGCATATATTCAAAATTTTTTGTCGGATTTTGTCATAATCTTGCCAGAATTTCCATTATTTTCTGGGCTAATTTGTGGGTTTTTTAGTCTACGTAAATAATTCATATGATATCTTACGAGTAATTATGGATTGATGGTTAAAGTTATTTTAAGATCCTTTTTTATTGAATATATGATTTAGGGAGGGTGGAAACCCTAGTGGATAAGGAGTGGGCGATATGATGGAGGGAATCTTATGTTATAGCGAAAAGTTAGTCAAGGTATTCAACATACATAACCTTATGATGAAGGGAATAACAGACATATATATTTTGTAGATGTAGATAATGAGTTTATTGAGAACTTTGATAATTTGAATATGATTTGTTGAAAACTTTGAAGATATGCATATTGGATGTCGTTATATTTAGCATTTTTCTTGAGATATCATTTTATGGTGCACTACTACAGTTGTGGTGGAAATTTAACATTTGAATCAATGTTTCCTTAAAAAAAATTAAGATAGAAAATCAATGAAAATGGGTGAAAATTTTCTCCTTTTTAACTTTTTTCCCCTTAACAAATGTTACTTATTCGATGTTGTTAGCACAGTTCTAGGCTAAGTCATGAGTAGATTTTGGAATTTTTATTTGTTAGGATTAATTTCATAAATTTCAAAGAAAAAATTCATGTGCTATTGGAATTTCTGGTAGCGCCCAATTTTATCGTTTAGACAGTCTCCCCTATTTTTCGAACAATGTTTCCATTCTTGTGTTATTTCTTGGTTTTTTTTTTAAATTTTCCGATGCTACCGGAATTTCTGGTAGCGTTTTCTGTTTGTAAAATAAAGTTGAAAACGAAATCGTTTTCAATTGTCCACGTGTCATAATGGCGAAATATCTAATCCAAATCATGAGGTTTCATGATTGGATAGGTCTCAAACTTCAATTAAAGTCAAGTGGTAGTGGTTAATCGTTTGTGTTGATTGTGTTTGCTAGGTGTCAGTCACAGCTGTTGCCTACCCCACCCATCTTAAATAACTCATGTTTCACAAAATATTAAGCGTGCTTGCAGCGTCAGTCTTACCTAGTTGTTTGAATCCCGACAGCCGTTCTTTCTGTTCCACGTAATGTGCTACCGAAATTTCCAGTAGCACTTGTTTTAACAGAAATATACAACAGTCAGCAAAAACCTCTGGGCCAGTTTTGGAAAGATGAAAACCCATAACAATATGGATAAGGAAGATGATGAATATGAGATAGTTATGAGCCCGTTGAAGGTTGTATTTAATGAAGCTATATGGTCATTTAATAGTCAAGACCATAAAGAGAAAAATCAGCGGCAAAAGGGGCAGCCAGTCAGTTTTTCTAGTAGCAAAGTGTCATTTTTCCTTTTCTTCTCATATACACTCGTACTTTCTGTTGCAATTCAATGGGATATGATCTTAATGTCTAAAAGACACCTATGTAATAAGGAAATAGTGGAACCACCAATTTAGGAGTGTTGGAGTTGGTGCCTCTTGTTGGCATTATGACACAGGCTTGGCACTGTGGCACAGGAATTGTCCTTGATGGCAACTCACTCGGAAAATCACTCAAATGATAGTTCAGGCTCACAGGCTCTCAGAATAAAGGAAAAGGAGGTATACGCAGGTTCCCATTGACCAAGCCACGTATACACGCGGATTCACAGACCAAAAGGTGCGTATGCGTATACACACACTTTCATGCACGGAAAAGCGCATACAGTTTGGAAAACTTGATTTTGGTCCTTGGTATTTGGACCTATGGTTTTGGACCATGGTATCTCGTCCGAAGAGTTGAACCCAGGTATTTGGACCTAGGTATTGGTTCTAAGTGGTTTTGGACCATGGTATTGAGTAAGGCCTAAGACTATAAAAGGGGAAGGAGATCATTGGCAAGAGTACTTAAGGATTGAATATCTTATGAAGAGCAAGATCTAGAATACTGGTCATTGGGTTATGGTGCATAGTTGGATTTGAATCAAGGAGGAACCTAGGTGCTAGAAGAAGGATAAGTTCTATTAATGAGTCAAGATCTTAAGGCTTGAAGAGAAGTATCTTTGTGTGATTTTGATCTTTTATATTTGGTGCATGACTTGATCTGTAAATCTGATGATTTGGGTATAACTGATGTCTGAATAGTTGAAAAGGGTAAATTATCTTTTACGGATTTGTACGTAGGTTCATCATAGCAAAGGCGCGTATACACGCTTGTTCGGTAGTTCAAAACAACGTATACACATGTTTTCCTTAATATAGCAGCGTATGCACGCAGGTTCTACATATTGAAGTAGTGTACGCCTCATAAGATATGTTTTAGCTACTTCTGTTTATTGCCGTAGTGTTCTGGGTTCAGGATTGGTTTCTGGTTACTGTTACTGTATTCTAGCTACAACATTCAGAGAAGTGATTGTTTGATTCAGTTTTTGGTTGGTGCAAAGAATATTGGTTGATGCAGATATATTTAATGTTTGATTGATGTTATTGATGGATCCAATATGAAAATTTATGAAACGTGGTCCCTGGAAGAAAAGAGAAGGTTGTAGCCTTCTATAGGTCAGCACCTACGTACTAGTACATTAGCTAGTACAAGAGCTAAGGGGGTTGTAGCTCCCTTCCAGGAGAAGCTGGTGAACGAGAGAAGGTTGTAGCCTTCTGCAGGTAGAAGCCTACGGACTGGTATAAGACTGCACTAGTATAGAAATATTGTAAAAAGAAGTTTCTTATTAAAAGAAGATAGAGACGAATTGTAGCAGGTGGTTTTCACCCACATTGGGTTTCCACCTTATATCTTGTGTTAATGTGTTTGATTGCTTGTACTGTTTACTGCATTTGATTACTGTTTTATGGTTCTGATACACAGATTAAGATCAACTAACTAAATTATAAGTCTGTATGATATACGCGGTTCTCTCTAAACACGTTGCATATATACGTAGGTTGAATTAACAGAAGTAGCGTATATCAATCTATTTATGGAAATGAAAGATTGTTAAATTTCTAATACTGATTCACCCCCCCTCTCAGTATTATTTCCAACAATTGGTATCAGAGCAGGTCCTTCAGAAGAATTTTGATCGCTTGAAGGAAGAACTATCATCATGAGCAACTACGAAAAAGAGGCATCCATCAGGCCACCAATTTTTGATGGAAGCAACTTCATCTATTGGAAGGTAAGAACCACAAACTATCTTCAATCTCTTGGAACAGAAGTTTGGGATATCGTGGAAGGAGGATACACATTTCCAGCAGCAACTCCTACAGATACGGCAGGTAAAAATCAGTATGAAACAAATGCAAAGGCTGTCAATACTCTATTGGTGAGTCTATCACAATTAGAATTCGTCAAAGTTATGCAGCTCAAAGCTGCCAAAGAAATATGGGACAAGATCATTCTAAGCTATGAAGGAGACGATCAGGTAAAATGTGAAAAACTAAATCTCTCAAAATTCAATATGAAACTCTCAAAATGCACAATGATGAAAGTATAGCTAATTATTTCCTACGTATAGATGATATTGTTAATCGCGTGAAAAAATTGGGTGAAGAGATAAAAGAAGTTACTTTAGTTGAAAAGGTTCTAAGATCCTTGTCTTCTAAGTTTGAATAAAAATTTTCTGCCATAGAAGAAAAGCAGAATCTTTAGAGTATTACTATGTCACAGCTGCACAGAATCCTAACTGCTTTCGAAATGAGAAAAGGGGGTCCATCAGACATGAGAGAAGCCGCATTCAAAGCTTCAGGAAAAGGAGAATACAATGAGTTAGGACATACGTCAGAAGGAGAGGAAGAATCAAATTTTGTCAAGAACCTTCAACGGGGTTCTAGAAGATTCAGAGGTAAGTTACCTTTCAAATACTTTGCTTGTGGAAGAGTCGGTCACTATGCAGCCAAATGTCCTCATAAAGATAAGCTTGATAAAGGTAAGGAACTGGTTAAATGGAATAGAAAACAGAGCGTAAGTAAGAAGAGCTATTATACACATGAAGACAATGATGGATTTTCAAATAGTGATGAAGATGAACATGGTAATGATTATAGACTTTTGATGGCTTTTGAAGATGATGATTTCTTGGATGCTATAGATGAAGATGATCTTTATGAAGAAATTTCTAAACTTAAAATCTGTTTAGAAGAAAAGAGTATGATTATAGATACTCTGACATTCCAACTTGCTGAAAGGGAAAAACACAATGAAAAGTTAGAATGTGAAATTGTGGGACTTAGAAAAGATATTGAGAAAACAAAAGCTCTTAATCTTAGATTTGCTAAAGGATCTGAAACTTTAGATGAGATTATCAAAGTGAAGCGTTCTCCTTTAATCAAGACAGGTCTTGGATATACTGAAGAAGCATCTCAAGCATAGAAGCCATCGACCTCCAAAATTTATCTTGATGCAGCAAGGAGAAGTGAACAGGTTGATAATCGTCAGCAAAGGTATAAAGTGGATCACCAGGTAAATTGGGGTCAATCTACTTCAAGGATGAACAGAAGCTACAACCAACCGCAGGTAAATCATTCTCAATTTGCCTCAAGAATGAATATCAATGGAAACTACAATCACTTGGTCATTATATTTGATAATTGCAGGAATTTCTTTAATGGCCAATGTTTCTCATGTCATAACTTTGGACACAAAGCTGCTCAATGTGTTGCCTAGAAGACCATCATGACTAGAGAAGCATGAAATCAAAGGAGTGTGACTAGGATCATGAAGAGGACCTACAATAACTTTTCTGCTCTTGAAAATGAAATAGAATGCTCTATTTGTAACAACTTCGGTCATGAAGATTCTGAATGCAGAAATAAGTTTCGGTAAACATTTTAGAAGGAGCAAGCTTCATTGGGTCCCAAAACATGGAGAAAAAAAGAACCACAAACAGAAAGATGTGGTATAGCCTTATATGCAGAAGGACAAGAAAATCAGTGGTACATCAACAGTGGATGCTCGAAACATATGACATGTGATAAAGAAAAACTTCAGCCATATAGTGCCTTAGAAAAGGAAAGGAAGGTCTCATTTGGAAATGACACCCTTGCACTCATAAAAGGTAAAGGATCTGTTCTTTTAAAAGAAAAGGTCAAAGCTGTAAATGTTATGTATGTTGATGGCTTAAAGCATAATCTATTGAGTGCTAGTCAAATGTGTGATCAAGGAAATGAGGTCGTATTTCGATCAAATGGATGTATTGTTCGTGAGCTTGATACAGGAGAAATAGTTATCAAAGGCATAAGAAATCCAAATAATTTATACATACTCAAGGGAGGACAACAACAATGCTATCTAAGCAAAAATGATGAACACTGGCTATAGCACAGAAGATTGGGGCATCTAAGCTTCCGTCAAATAAGGAAAGCATGCAAATATCACGCTGTTCATGATCTTCCTAACATTAGAATTCTAAACAATACAATATGAAAATCATGTCAGTTTGGTAAGCAAAATAGAACACATTTCCCTGAGAAGGAAGGATCAACTAGTAAGCTACTTGAACTTGTCCATACTAATTTATGTGGTCCATCAAGGAAAAAGTCACCTCATGGAGAAGAATACTTTATATTGTTCATTGATGACTTTTCCAGGATGTGTTGGATAGGACTTCTGAAGCATAAAGACGAAGCTTTCGAAAAGTTCAAAGCCTTCAAAGCCTTGGTTGAAAATGAATCAGATCGCAAAATCAAATGCCTTAGGTTTGACCGAGGAGGGGAATTCACCTCAGATGAATTTTTCAACTTTTGTGAAGAACATGGAATAAGAAGGGAATTCTCTACTGCAAGGACTCCTCAACGAAATGGAGTGGTAGAAAGGATGAACAAAACAGTTCAACAGATGGCTCATGCTATGCTTGATGAGTCTAGAACTCCTGCAACCTTCTGGGGTGACGCTGCATTTGCTGCCATTACTATTCTCAACAAAACAAATGTCTGAGTAAACAACACTCGAACTCCTCATGAACTTTGGTATGGAAATACTTCTACTGTAAAATACTTCAAAGTCTTTGGAAGAAAATGTTACATCAAAAGGACTGATGAAAAATTTGGCAACTTTGAACCTAGAGCAGAGGAAGGCATTCTCCTTGGTTACTCTTCCCGAAGTAAAGGATATAAATGTTACAATAAAATACTTGGAAAAATTGTTGAAAGTATTGATGCAGTGGTTGATGAAGCAGGCAACAATCCAAAGCAGGTAAAATCCGAAGATTTTGAAGATGATGAGGACTATCCTTCACCATCAAATCAGACTAACGCTGAAGAAGAAACCTATGAGGCACCAGAAGAACAGATAAGGGTAGAAGAAAAGGCTCCATCCAGGTACGTCTAGAAGAATCATCCAGAGACTCAAATTTTGGGGCAGAAAGAGGTAGGTGTACAAACAAGAAGAACTATTACAGAAGCTTCAAGCTATCTAGCATTGCTCTCCTCCGTCGAACCATGAAATATAAGTGAAGCATGCAAAGATGAATGTTGGGTCAAGGCCATGAATGAAGAACTTGAGCAGATTGAAAAGAATAACACTTGGGAATTGGTTCCTAGACCTAATGATAAGAATGTCATAGGGACCAAATGGATATTCAAAAACAAGCTGAATGAAAATGGAGATGTTATTAGAAACAAGGCCAGACTTGTTTGTAAAGGGTATGCTCAACAAGAAGGTATAGACTTTGAAGAAAATTTTGCACCGGTTGCTAGACTTGAAGCCATAAGAATGTTCCTTGCTCTTTCTAGCTTTCAGAAGTTCAAAGTATATCAAATGGATGTGAAATATGCCTTTCTAAATGGAGACTTAGAAGAAGAAGTGTATATTGAGCAACCAGATGGATTTATCCTTGGAAATGATCCAAAACTTGTATGCAGACTCAGAAAGGATCTCTATGGTCTTAAACAAGCTCCAAGGGCTTGGTATTATCGTCTGGACAAATACCTCCATCAACAAGGTTTTTCAAAAGGATCAGCAGATAGCAATCTATATATAAAAATTGACAATGATAAATTGCTAATACTTGTTGTGTATGTTGATGATATCATCTTTGGTATCAATGAAGAAGCCATGAGTCAAACCTTTGCTTTGATGATAAAGAAAGAATTTGAAATGTCCCTGCTTGGTGAGCTCACATACTTTCTTGGTTTACAAGTCCAACAAAACAAAGATGGTATCTTTCTATCACAAACCAAGTACCTCAAGCAGATCTTGAAGAAATATGGCATGGAAGATTCGAAACCAGTATGTACCCCTATGGTAATAGGATGCATCCTCAGTGCAAATGATGAATCAACAGTAGTACATCAACCAACCTATAAATCCATGATTGGTAGTCTGCTCTAGCTAACATGTACTCGACCAGACATCATGCATGCAGTAGGAATAGTTGGAAGATTTCAGGCAAATCCAAAGGAATCACACCTTCAGGCAGTTAAAGAGATTTTCAAATATCTTCAAGGAACTCAAAAATATGCCTTATGGTATCTTAGAGATACAGATCTCACACTTCATGCATATACAGATGCAGATTGGGCAGGAAGCGTGGATGACAGAAAAAGCACTAGTGGTGGTGCATTCTTTATGGGTTCTAGATTAGTGTCTTGGTTCAACAAGAAACAAAGTTCAATTGCATTATTTACAACTGAATCAAAATATGTGGTTGTTGCATCTTACTGCACACCACTCCTTTGGATGATGCAAACATTGCAAGACATTCAAATCACTTGTACTCCACCCATCTCCATTCTATGTGATAATACAAGTGCAATCAACATTTCAAAGAATTCTATAATGCTTTCCAAAACCAAGCAGATACCTATCAAATATGATTTTCTTCGAGAACAAGTGCTTGAACAAAAAGTCAAATTGGAGTATGTTCCCTCCAAGGAACAGGTTGCTGATATATTCACCAAACCACTGCCCAGAGAGACATTTGAATACCTCAGACAGAAGTTGGGAGTAGTTGATGCATCATCTTGCTGTTGACACTTATCTGTTTCAGAGAACAGTGGTTGTACGCGAGTTTCATGAAGCATATCCACGTACATACGCCGGTTTCTATGGATACAGTCGCGTATATGTTGGTTTGAAGAATATCAATGGGCCAGACTCAGGATGAAAAGAGTCTGATGTGGGTTTGATCATCTGGCACAGGTTCAGGGGGAGCATATACTTCTAATAGTGCATTGTTGGCATTACCTTAGAAGATCTTGGTACAATTTCATAGTTGTTTTTGATTCAAGTGGAACAGGTGTAGAATGAGATCATGGTTGCTGGTCTGGATGGTGATTGACAGATGCTGCTGACGATAGTTGCTGATGACTATCATAGTCTTGTCTTAGATATTTGGTCTCTATGTCATGTATTTCTTTTTTATTATTAATGCCATGTAACGACCTATTTTGTTTCCCCACTATGCCTAATGTAATATTCTTCTTTTTTCATGTATAAATTTTTGGTATATCCCCACTTGGTTGGGTGAATGAGTCAATTATGGTATATCCCCATTTAGTTGGGAGATGGATGTATGTATGAGTCTGTGGTGATAGGAAGGTCATTTATGATGTATAGAGTCATGTTCTTCTTGTAGAACATCTTTTTACAGACACTGCCTATAGTCAGGGGGAGCATGGACAGCATAACAGAGCAGAGATTTCAGCATGTACTCAGGGGGAGCATAACCCTTTTCCCTTGATGACAAAGGGGGAGAGTGATTTGGGGTTGCCATCAAGTCCAAAGGGGGAGATTGTTGGCATTATGACACAGGCTTGGCACTATGGCATAGGTATTGTCCTTGATGGCAACTCACTCGGCAAATCACTCAGATGACAGTTCAGGCTCACAAGCTCTCAGAATAAAGGAAAAGGAGGTATACACAGGTTCCTGTTGACCAAGCCGCGTATACACACGGATTCACAGACCAAAAGGCGCGTATGCGTATACACGCACTTTCATGCACAGAAAAGCGTGTATAGTTTGAAAAACTTGGTTTTTTGTCCTTGGTATTTGGACCTATGGTTTTGGACCATGGTATCTCGTCCAAAGAGTTGAACCTAGGTATTTGGACCTAGGTATTGGTTCTAAGTGGTTTTGGACCATGGTATTGAGTAAGGCCTAAGACTATAAAAGGGGAAGGAGATCATTAGGCAAGAGTACTTAAGAATTGAATATCTTATGAAGAGCAAGATTTAGAAAACTGGTCATTGGGTTATGGTGCATAGCTGGATCTGAATCAAGGAGGAACCTGAGTGCTAGAAGAAGGATAAGTTCTATTGATGGGTCAAGATCTTAAGGCTTGAAGAGAAGTATCTTTGTGTGATTTTGATCTTTTATATTTGGCGCATGACTTGATCTGTAAATCTGATGATCTGGGTATAACTAATGTCTAAATAGTTGAAAAGGGTAAATTATCTTTTACAGATCTGTACATAGGTTCAACATAGCAAAGGCGTGTATACATGCTAGTTCGGTAATTCAAAACAGCGTATACGCAGGTTTTCCTTAATATAGCAACGTATGCACGCAGGTTCTACATATTGAAGTAGTGTACGTCTCATAAAATATGTTTTAGCTACTTCTGTTTATTGCTGCAGTGTTCTGGGTTCAGGATTGGTTTCTGGTTACTGTTACTGTATTCTGGCTACAACATTCAGAGAAGTGATTGTTTGATTCAGTTTTTGGTTGGTGCAAAGAAGATTGGTTGATGCAGATATATTTAATGTTTGATTGATGTTATTGATGGATCCAGTCTGAAAATTTATGAAACGTGGTCCCTGGAAGAAAAGAGAAGGTTGTAGCCTTCTGTAGGTCAGCACCTACGTACTAGTACATCAGCTAGTACAAGAGCTAAGGGGGTTGTAGCTCCCTTCCAGGAGAAGCTGGAGAATGAGAGAAGGTTGTAGCCTTCTACAGGTAGAAGCCTGCATACTAGTATAAGACTGCACCAGTACAAAAATATTGTAAAAAGAAGTTTCTTATTAAAAGAAGATAGAGACGAATTGCAGTAGGTGGTTTTCACCCACATTTGGTTTCCACCTTATATCTTGTGTTCATGTGTGTGATTTCCTGTACTGTTTACTGCACTTGATTACTGTTTTATGGTTCTGATACACAGATTAAGATTAGCTAGCTAAATTATAAGTCTGTAAGATATACACGGTTTTATCTAAAAATAGTTGCGTATATACACAGGTTCAATTAACAGAAGTAGCATATATCAATATGTTTATGGAAATGAAAGATTGTTAATTTTCTAATACTGATTCACCCCCCCCCCCTCAGTATTATTTACAACACCTCTCTCCCTATATATATCTTTTGTAAATATCATTTCAGGGTTGGATTTTGGTTCACCTGAAGACTCAGCTTAATAAAATAGCTTTTTCTACACTTCATGCTGGAGGATTTTTTGATTCAAGTCATATCTAATGTGTGGTTTGTCTATCTCCTATTTTCAACTTATAAATTTGTAGTAGCTAATATAGTATAAGTGAGAATCATTAAGAGGATCTGATGATGACTTATCTACTGTCCAGTTTTCTGTAAATTATAATATATGTTCAAGTATAACTTGCTAGTGAAGGTTTCACAAAGGATTTGTGAGATAATTTATACCCGTGTTTACTTCCTAATTGTTGTTTTCCTTGTCAAGCCTGTTTTAATCTTTTAAACGATAAATTACAATAGCTAATATAGTATGAGTGAGAATCATTAAGGGGATCTAATGATGACTTATCTACTATCGAGTTTGCTGTAAATCATAATATCAGTTTAAGTAGAAATTGTTAGTGAAGGTTTCACAAAGGATTTGTGAAATACTTTATACTTTTTCCTACTTTCTAACTGTTATTCTCCTTGTCAAAAAACAGAGTTTGCTACAAGGCTTTATGTAGTTGAAGTCACTATCTTAAGATACTCAATTTCTTAGGATAATTATCAGCTACCTGTTCTCTTTCCTCTGCTCCCCTATACTACTCACTTAACCATACAATTTATGCTTTCCACAACTTGCCAAATGCATGAAAGTTAAAGAGGAACACAATCATTTCAAAACATCCTTCAGAAGCCATCCCACCACTCAAAAAACCCTTTTAAATTTTGAAATGAAATCATGATGTGTAAGGATTACTCCTTTTGCAGTCTAGGAGTAACTCCTTGCACTAACATCTTTGGCGCTGCCGGGGAGGCGAATTGAAGTTTATCCCTGGGTAAATGACAAAGTTATAAGTCTGGTTCTGAGGTGTACAGTTCCAGCTGTCTTTTTAGACTACTTTACACCTGGCGACTCCATTGTTGAAGTTATGGCTCCAAGAAAGGCTAGAACCAGGGCAAACCCATATTCTCCTTTGAAAAACCAAGTCCCTGATCCTGAGAAGCTAATCAAGAAAAAGAGTAAGTGAAAGCTTGTTTCTTCTGTTTTTGTTTTTTCAAAAGCTATTCCTGAAAAAGTACAACAAATTCTGTCTCCTGATTTTACAAAAATTTCTGTACCTCTCTCGTTTTCTAGTCAACAAACAACCTCTACATCGAGTGTTGGTGCTTCCTCATCTACTGTTCAAAATCCTCAAATTGTTATTCCACAAATCCCAGTAACTCACACCATGGCAAGTCCTAATCCACCCCCTAACCGAATGGATGGAATTGTTGCTGCTAGGTATGCTCCTTTAGTTTTACCTCAGCCTATGAATGCATTACCTACAGGAGATTATCTCAAGTATATGCCTAAATTTAATGGTGAAGGGGGGTAACAATTGAAGAACATATCGTTGATTTTTATGCCTATGTTCATAATCTGAACATTGAGCACGAAGATGTTTGGATGAGAGTTTTTGTTCAGAGCCTTGAGGGTGATGTAAGGAAATGGTTCAGATCTTTGACAACTGGTAGCATCACTGGAATTGAAGTCCTAGATGATACATTTTTAAGAAAAATGGGCTGACAAGATTTTTTTTTTTGTATTATATCACAGAATTTGGTGCAATCAAAAGAAATGAAGGAGAATCAGTTTCTGATTTTTCCAAGAGATTCAATAAAATGTATAGCAATATACCTACTGAAATCAAGCCTACTGAAGCTTCAGCTAAAATCACTTATGCTGGTGCTTTTGATCATGACTTTTGTTTATTGTTGAGAGAAAGAAGATCTACTATGCTATCACAAATGCAGGACAATGCACTGGAGGTAGAATCAAATATATTAGCAGCTAATAGACTTCGAGGAGGGATTGACAGAGAAAAAAGAAAGCAAAAAGCTGAAGTTTCTACTTCAGGAACTTCTGACATATATCCTAATCTAGATGAGATTACCAAGATGGTCAAATAATTGACTATTGATATGTCTAAGTTGAAGATGGAATCAAGACCATCTACTACTAGAAATGTTTCATTTGATTTGCCAAATAGACAGTAGTTTAGAAGACCTAATGAATTTTATATTTGAAGATGAAGAAGAAGATGAAGGGTTGGAAAGAAGTGCTGATATAAATTGTCTTAGGGACAAAGAAGGGATGATTTATCTTACACAAGCACAATATGAAGACTTCATGTCATATACTTAGAATAATGAAGTGAGTCCTAATCATTCCATGATTGTAGTTGATCATCAAAGCAGATACAATCTCAGATCAAAGAAAACTGATGACATTTCTAAGCCTGTTGCACAACCAAAGAAGAATAAAGATGCAGTAAAGTTTCAGTGGAAAAATATCGCAGACCAGAATTTCTGGTAGCATCCGATATTCTAGGAGAGAAACAAGTGATTGAACCTAACAAACCGGAAATTCTGGTAGCATCTGATTTGCCTTCACTTGAGGTAAATTTTTTTCACAAACCACACTCTTCTTTCAATTTTGAAAACGAGATTCAGAAGATCAAGATTCCCGTTCCCCTTGTAGAACTCATGAAAATTCAAGATTTCAAAAATACTTTATTGAAAGCTTGTCAGCCATCACCTATTGAAGTAGTCTCTGATTTTGTTAACCTTCAAGATGATAATCCCACTGTTATTTTAGGTCCATTGGTAGAAGAAAAAGATGACTCTACCCCTCCCTTCTATCTATCTCTGAATATTCATGAAAATACCCTGCATAATTGTCTTATGGACTTTGGAGCTTCACATAATCTAATGCCCAAGGTAGTTATGGATGAACTAGGTCTTGAGATAACTAGAGAGTACCAAGATCTCTATTCTTTTGATTCCCGGAAAGTCCAATGCCTTGGTGTCATCAAAGACCTTGTAGTAAGTCTTTTTCAGTTACCTATGAGAGGGATGGTAATGGATATTGTTGTAGCTGATATCCCTCCCAGATTTGGTATGTTACTTTCTAGGTCATGGATTAAAAGGTTGGGAGGAACCTTGCAAATGGATTTAACTTATGTTATTGTTCCTATTTTTGGAGGAGAACAAAGAAGACTTTACAGAGAAGCTCAGCTGGCATATATCATTAGTGACAGCAAATACCCTACTAATCATCCGATATATGATAGAACAACTGGAGTTGGTTCAATCATTCTACATATGGTTGACTCTGCCTTGCCTACAAAAAATTTTCATATTTTAAAGCCCGTTGAAAATCAAATCAGTCATGAAGGATTGAAGGTATGACAATTTTTTTTTGATGGCTCATGTTCCAAAGAAGGTGCTGGTGCAACAATTGTTCTTACTTCTACTTTGAAGGAAAGTTTCCTTTTTCTTTCAAACTTGAATTTGAGACAACTAATAATGTGGCTAAATATGAAGCTCTATTAATTGGTTTAAAGAAGGCAAACTATATGAATATATCAGAAATTTCTGTTTTTGGAGATGTTGAACTTATTATTCAGCAAATCAGAAATGTTTATCAAACTAAGCATCCTAGACTCAGAGATTACAAGAATGCAGTATGGGACATTGTACAAGACTCCTTCCTGGCTTTTAACATTTCTTTTGTTCCAAGAGAAGCATTGGAAATTTTTTGAAGATGACCAGGAGATCAGAAAATTCATTGAAGTTGCTGAAGAGTTTGCTGTTCTAAATATTGATAAAGAAGAAGACCTAACACAAGTTGATGTTGATCATCAAGATTCCAGAAATCTAAAAAAACAAATTGCTGATCAACCTATCATACAACTGCCTACCAATCATATTCCCAAGGGGTTAATTCCACTTGAGAAACTTTTTGATCAAAATGATGTTGCAGTCAAGCCACAATTAGCTGAAGCAGATGTTGAATTAGAAGATTACAACTTGGGTACAACACAAGAACCAAGGTATGTGAAGTTGTCAAAAGATTTACTAGATGAAAGAAAGATGGAATATCACAAGCTGTTTTGTGAATTTGTTGATGTTTTTGCCTGGAAATATGAAGATCTTAAGACATATGATACATCTATCATTGAGCATAGAATACCATTGAAAGATGGTACTAAACCTTTTCGGCAGAAGTTAAGGCAAATCAATCCACTATTGCTACTAGTGATGGAAAAGGAAGTGAAGAAACTGTTGGATGCTAAAATCATTATTCCATTGAGATACTCAAATTGGGTTGCCAATCTAGTGCCAGTAAGAAAGAAAAGTGGTGAAATTAGATTGTGTGTGGATTTCAGAAATCTTAACAAAAGCTCCAAGAAAGATAACTATCCATTGTCGAAGATGGAGCATATTCTTCAAAAGGTGACTAGGTCAGACAAAATTTCCATGTTAGATGGTTTTTCTGGGTATAATCAAATATCTGTTTGGCCAGAAGATCAAGAGAAGACAACACTCACTACTCCTTGGGGTACATTCATGTATGAAAAGATTCCATTTGGGCTCATGAATGCTGGAGCTACTTTCCAACGTGCTATGGACTTTGCATTCATTGGAGAAAAGGACAAGTTCTTGGTCATCTATTTAGACGACATTACTGTTTTTTCAGCTTTAGATCAAGAACACCTTCAACACTTGAGACAAGTATTTGTTAAATGCAGAAAATATGGTATGTCCTTGAATCCAAAGAAGTCTCATTTTTCTCTCAAAGAAGGTAAGATATTGGGTCACATAGTTTCTAAAAATGGAGTGAGGATTGATCCAAAAAGAGTGATTGAAATTCAAGATTTAACACTTCCGAGATCCAAGAAAGAGATTCAATCTTTCCTTAATAAGATCAATTTTCTCAGAAGATTCATCCCAAATTTTGCTGAAGTAGTGAAACATATTACTTGTATGCTAAGGAAGGACAAATAAGTCAAGTGGACAGTTGAATCCATAAATTCATTTGAGCTGATAAAAAAGGTTATCATTGAAGCACCTCAATTGGTAAGTCCTGAATATTCAAAACCTTTCTTATTCTTCTCTTTTGCTTCTCAAGACATCATTTTTGCTGTTTTGTTACAAAAAGATTCAAAAAATAAAGAAGCGTCCATAGCATTTTTCAGCAGAGCTCTTAGAGATGGAGAATTAAAGTATGAAATGTTGGAAAAGCATGCTTATGCATTAGTTAAAGCTCTGAAAGCTTTTAGAGTTTATATTCTGCATGCTCAAGTGATAGCTTATGTCCCTTCATCTGCTGTTAGAGAGATACTAGTTCAACCTGATATTGATGGAGAGAGAAGTAAATGGGTGACTAAAGTTCTTGAATTTGATTTAGAGATAAAGCATACCAAACTAATCAAAGGTCAAGGATTAGGTAAACTACTTTCTGAAGAAAATTGTAAAGTGCTGGGTTTGAATTTCATGGATGATAATCTAGAAGGGCAAATTTCAGAACCTGTTGACAATATGACAGTAGATTTAAAGCTTGTTGAGTGTAGCTAGTACAAATATGTTGTTTATTTTCTGAAATATTTTAAGCCCCCTCCAGAGTATGATGAAATCAGAGTGAGATCTTTGAATTTGAAAACCATTAAGTATTGCATCAAGGATAATTGTTTGTATTGGAAAGATCCTACAGGAGTTTTGTTGAGATGAATTGATCCAAAGGAATATAAAAAGGTCATATTTGAAATGCATAATAGTGTTTGTGGAGGTCATCATTATTGGAGAACTACTGCACACAAAATATTGAGAGCTGGCTATTTTTGGCGTAGCTTATTTTCTGATGTATGTGCTGAGGTGAGAGCATGCGAAAAATGTCAAAGGTTCACTGGTAAAAAGAATTTTAAGTCTTTACCTCTCAAGCCCATAATTGTTTATGCACGTTTCCAGCAGTGGGGATTAGATTTCATTGGTGAACTTCATCCACCTTCAAGTGGGCAGCATCGTTGGATTCTTGTTTCTACTGATTACTTCACCAAATGGATTAAAGCAATACCTACCAGGAATGCCACTCATAAAGTTATCATTAACTTTCTGGAAGGAAGCATGAACAGATTTGAATGTCTATCAAGACTAGTAGCAGATAATACAACTGCTTTTAAAGCCACACTGTTGGTAAGTTTCTGTGAAGATTATGGTATTCAACTTCCTCATTCTACAACTTACTATCCAAAGGGAATGGTTTAGCTAAATGATCTAATAAAAGTTTGGTAAGAATCATCACCAAGTTGCTTGAGGAAAACAAGAAAGCTTGGGACTCAAAACTAAAATTTTCTTTATGGACTGATAGGGTGACAATCAAAAAGTCTATTAATACATCACCTTTTCAGATGGTTTATGGGATTGCTGCTGTTTTTCTAGTCCAATTAGCTATTCCTGTAGCCAAACTACTACAAGATCATGAAGCTGAACCAAATGACATGACCAGAAGAATGTATCAAATCATATAAGTGTAGCAAAAGAGAGAACACCAATATGATTTGGTAAGAAAATATTAGCAAGCTGTGAAGGAAGTCTTTGATAAAGGGACTAAAAAAGAAGATTTTCAGATTGGAGATTTGGTGTTGAAGTGGGATGCACAACACCAAGATCTAGGTAAGCATTCAAAATTTGATGCTTTATGGCTTGGTCCTTTCAAAATCTCAAATGTCTTGCAGAACAATACTTTTGAGTTGCAGCATCTTGATGGGAAAAAACTCTATGGAGGCCCATTTAATGGGTGTTTTCTCAAAAAATTCTTTTACTAAAGCTATTGGTAGCCTCAATTCACTGTAAATACTGGTGTGATTTCATAATAAGACTCCATAGCCCAATGACAAGGCACTGAAACTGCAAAAAGTTCTTAGAGCCTCACAGAGAGAGCTCTATCCCCTGTGGAGCCAATGTTAGCACAGTTCTAGGCTAAGTCATGAGTAGGTTTTGGAATTTTTATTTGTTAGGATTAATTTCGTAAATTTCAAAAAAAAAATTCATGTGCTACTAGAATTTTGGGTAGTGCCTGATTTTCTCGTTCAGACAGTCTCCCCTGTTTTTCGAATAGTCTTTCTGTTCTTGTGTGTGTGTGTGTGTGTTTTTTTTTTCTCTGATGCTACAAGAATTTCCGGTAGCGTTTTACATTTGAAAAATAAAGCCAAAAACACGAAGGTTTTCAATTGTACACATGTCATAATGGTAGAATATCTAATCCAATTCATGAGGCTTCGTGATTGGATAGGTCTCAAACTTCAAGTCAAGTCAAGTGGTAGTGGTTAATCGTTTGCGTTGATCGTTTTTGCTAGGTGTCAGTGACAACCGTTGCCTACCCCACCCATCTTAAATAACTCATGTTTCCCAAAATCTTAAGTGTGTCTGCAGTGTTAGTCTCAGCTAGTTTTTTGAATCCCGACGGCCATTCTTTCTGTTCCACGTAATGCGCTACCAAAATTTACAGTAGCACATGTTTTAACAGAAATATATAGCTGTCAGTAGAAAAATCTGGGCCAGTTTTGGAAAGATGACAACCCATAACAATATGGATAAGGAAGATGATGGATATGAGATAGTTATGAGGTTGTTGAAGGTTGTATTTAATGAAGCTATATGGTCATTTAATAGTCAAGACCATAAAGAGAAAAATCAACAGCAAAAGGGGCAGCCAATCAGTTTTTCTAGCAGCAAAGTGTCATTTTTCCTCTTCTTCTCATATACACCCATACTTTCTGTTGCAATTCGATGGGAGATGATCTTAATGTTTAAAAGACACCTATGCAATCAAGAAATAGTGGAACCACCAATTTAGGAGAGTTGGAGTTGGTGCCTCTCTCCCTATATATATTTTTTGTAAATATCATTTCAGGGTTGGATTTTGGTTCACCTGAAGACTCAGCTTAATAAAATAGCTTTTTCTACACTTCATGCTGGAGGATTTTGTGATTCAAGTCATATCTAATGTGTGGTTTTTCTATCTCCTGTTTTCAACTTTCTGAATTATAAATTTGTAGTAGCTAGTATAGTATGAGTGAGAATCATTAAGAGGATCTAATGATGACTTATCTACTGTCCAGTTTTCTGTAAATTATAATATATGTTCAAGTAGAACTTGCTAGTGAAGGTTTCACAAAGGATTTGTGAGATACTTTATACCTGTTTTTACTTCCTAATTGTTGTTTTCCTTGTCAAGCCTGTTTTAATCTTTTAAATGATAAATTACAACAACTAGTATAGTATGAGTGAGAATCATTAAGAGGATCTAATGATGATTTATCTACTATCCAGTTTGTTGTAAATCATAATATTAGTTTAAGTAGAAATTGTTAGTGAAGGTTTCACAAAGGATTTGTGAAATACTTTATACTTTTTCCTACCTTCTAACTGTTATTCTCCTTGTCAAAAATTAAATTTTTCTACAAGGCTTTATGTAGTTGAAGTGACTGTCTTAAGATACTCAATTTCTTAGGATAATTATCAAATACTTGTTCTCTTTCCTCTGCTCCCCTATACTACTCACTTAACCATACAATTTATGCTTGCCACAACTTGCCAAATGCATGTAAGTTAAAGAGGAACACAATTATTTCAAAACATCCTTCACAAGCCATCCCACCGCTCAAACAACCCTTTTAAATTTTTAAATGAAATCATGAGGTGTAAGGCTTACTCCTTTTACAGTCTAGGACTAAATCCTTGCGCTAACAAATGTTAATATAAAAAATTGGTTAAGAGATGTTTAATAAGTCCCATAATAAACTACATGTGTCCATAATCACATTTTGAGTTTGTCAATATACCTAATGTCAATTGTACACTAGTTAATCAATGTTTGTGGAATTATTTTTTCATGGACGAGTACTTTACAATATTGATATGTACCAAGGTCTTGATATTTTTCTTCATAACTTATGATAACATTGTCTTCTAGATTATGATTCTACCCTTCCTTTCCTTATATCACTTGAATTAATGCCTACTCTTGGCAATAATCCTTCTCATCATTGACCACAAAAATCAACTTTATCTCTACATGCATTTTCTTCACACCTAAGTGCAATTAATAAGCCACATCATGTGCCTCTTGTAGGATTAACTGTTGAAGGTCTCCCTCTTTTGGTACACAAATTTTTCTATTTACTAAAAAAATCATCCTCTATTTTTTAACCTAAAACGTAGGCATTATTTACTACCTATTGTCTATTGGTTTGGAGCTAAATAAATGTCATCCCTACCAACCATATATTTGTTTATTATCTAAACTCACGATTCTTTAATTTCATGGATTCATACACCATTTCCATGAATTAGAACTGTCATATCCCTTTTATGCAAGCATCAATACATGGTACTGAACCCTTTTCATGTATAACACCCTTAGAATGGGTGTATTGGTAAATAACTACTTTAACTTCTCAAAATCCCTTTCACACTTATATTTTGATAAAATTATTTTCCCTATGTAAAGAAGTGACAAGGTTCACTTGATCCAGATATTAGAGGCTAGGATCCAAAAGGCTTGAATGTCAAGAGAGGAGGAGAGAAACTAGCCTAGATCCATATCAACTCCGATGTACCAAGCACTGAGAGGGATCAAATCCGTTTTCAGTCTAAAAGAGGTTTGCATCTCAACATATTTGATCCCTCTCGATTCTTGGTAGTTTCAAAGTTAATATTGATTTGGGATAGTTTAATTCCCCCCTTTAAATAGGATATATTCCACATGAATAATATGGGTTCTCATAAAACTGGAGCTCGAAAACCACTGGTAACTTGACCAATTCAAGCTTATCTTAACTACCCAACACAAAATAATAATAATAATAATAATAACGTAGAAATTTATTTTTAATACCACAAAAATATGAGAGAGAGAGAGAGAGAGAGAGAGAGAGAGAGAGAGATCCATTAAGAAGAACCAATACATGTAATGAGTCCAATTTTGGAACCTCTCCTTATTTACATTAGTTCTTTTCCTCTTTCTTTCTTGAGAGAGAGTTGGAGAATAAATATCCCATTAATAAGAACCATTACATGTAATGCGACCAATTTTGGGACCTCTCCTTATTAACCTTCATTCTTTTCATATTTCCTGCTTATAAGGTGTCTTGTTGATGAAGTCAACTTTGATTAGGTTTGATTTCATTAATTACATATCTATCAAGTTCCCTTTTACTTAAAATTATGAATTTATGAATTATATATCCAAAAATATACTATAATCCTCCCTAAGATTCTGGAAAACCCTCCCCTTTAGAAAATTATGGTCTCCATAATTTCACCATGCCAAAAAAATAAAGAGGGACCACATTACATTCACTGTACCATCATGATTACAATGTGCAGAGATCCAATGAAGAAAACAATTTTCTGTGGTTAACCCATAACTTTGGGTTTGTGGAAGACCCATAATCATCATGATTACAATGTGCAAAGTGCTAATGAAGAGAAGGGTTTTGTGTGGTTAACCCATATTAACAATGGGTTTGTGGATGAACAATGACCAACATGATTAAAATTTTCTGAGTGCCAATGAAGAGAAAGGATTTGTATGGTTAACACATAAATGTGGGTTTGTGGATCACCCATAACTATCATGATTGTAATGTGGTGATTTCCAATGAAGAGAAGGGTTTTGTGTGGTTAGCCCATAATCATGGTTTGTGAATTACCCATAACCAAGTTAGAAATGACAAGCCTAGATGGTGAGAAGCTACCCATGCTTGGGAAAGGGAAAGTTTTGAAATTGTTATACCAAGGTAATATATGATGCCTTAGGGGAATCCTTGTATTATAATAAGCTCTCTAACCTTAATTCACTACGTGTCTCATGTTATTGAGTTCAATATTTTATTTTGTTTGAATAAAAGGAAAATAATGCTATCATTATCTAAAATTCTTTAGAAGTTGGTGTTATGTGCTTCATATTATTTCATTTATGCATGGATTTATTCTCTCTCTCAAAGAAGGATAAGGAACTTTTGTCTCTACCCCTCTACATTTAATATCAATTTGGTGAGAATGTTTAGGTTCACAGGTTTATGGATATTATGGAGTTCTCATGCACTCTTGAGATGAGCACATGTCCTTGAGTTGGAATTGTCTCTTACACTTCAGATTGGTTGTAGTGCACCCTACATTTTTCAAGAGATGTGACCATCATGATGGGCCAAAAGTGTGATTATTTTATGTTTTTAGCCATACTAGGATGATTGATGTACAAGTGTTGGTTAGTAGTGGCTCATATTCCCTTAGGTGGATGTTTATGGCATGTTGTGTACCTCACACTCTTTATCCATAGTTGATAGCTCGAGGCACTTTGGAAAACACCATTTTATACTTAATTGCAATATGATACCCAAATTTTCCTTTTAGAACTTATTTCAAACAACAATTTATCTCGAAAGTTGACTAATCCACATCTATTGATGAATATAAGTAGTCCATAGACTCCACAACCAAAATTATTTCGCCCGTTGAACACCCATATACTAATTAGTCAAGTTAAACATCCACTAAATATATACATGGTTAAATTTCATTTGTTGTACAAAAAAAAAACTACTACTAGTCGACTGCTTGTCGAAAGTATGGTGAAAATTTATTCTATATCAATTGCATAAAGGAATTCAACTATTTGTTTACTATATGATGCATGCATACACAATTTCACTAATTGATAATAATTCCCACTAGGTTATAATTTTAGTCATCATCATTAAACTACGATGTAATATATTATGGACATATTCCTTGACTAAATTCCTCCATTACAATCCTTTGTACCATAATTTAATTCTATCATGATTGCCCCATGCATATTACTTTGTTATGCATCAATTAATATGCTCAAAGTGGAAATACAATTATGCATAAACACACCATAATATTTAATAGTATATATGTAAAAAAAGAAAATACATAACATTAAAAATAAAATATCACAATAGGAACACTTATCATTGTAATTTATGATCGACTGTTACGAACTATAGAAATTCCACCTAGTCATAGACCACACTGCTATAAAAATATCATTAGTGGGTCACACATAAGATGAGACCATAACTCCACAAGGGAAAAGGCTCACCTAGAGCTAATTATAATCATGAAAACAATACAAAACGAGTACTAAGCTAGGTGCCAACTCTAGCAACCTCACTAACTATAGTTCCTCATCCCCCAACCTGCATAACCCAAGATAGTACACCCCTTATTTGCCCCCGCAATATGCCAATATATTCTTGTTGGGATTAAAGTATAGACCAATTGGGAAGTATCAAAGTATTGCTGCTCTGAGAGTTCTAGATACTCTCAGGAGTCTTCTAGGAAACCCTCTAGCATCACATAAGGAAATTCTACTCAATTAGTTCCCCCTCCAAGCTCCAATCTTACCCAATATGAGCTAGGGGAATTTTCCATAGAATTATATCAACGAATCCACAAAAATTTAACAAGTCACCAGGATCAATATTTATTCATTCTCGCTTACCCTCAAGTCTGTAGCATATGCTAACATCACACTAGTAATGGACCAACAACGAACTAGGGATGAACCAATAGGGAACTAGAAAGTAATGGTGGTTGAATGAGATGGGAATGATGGGAAATCCAAGTTATGTATACATGAAATATTTCTTCCAAGTTTTTTTGAGGAAATCACCCCCTGTTATAGCTCCAAATCTCACTCTTGATGTTTGTGATGCTGCACTCATGGCCTAAGGCAACCCCTCCTTCCAGACCTGGTCCAAATACTTAAAAAACAGTGTTTTACTCCCTATACGTGAGATTTCCCTGAGCTAAACGCATGTGTACGTGGGTCTGTGTATACCCAACCCACGTATATGTCTTCAAACACTTAAAAAAATTAAATCTCCTTAATTTAGGGTGGAGATCACGGGTTTTACCTGTTGATTACCTATTAGTGCCCGTGGTCCAACTGTTCCCAACCAATTCCCAACTAAAAAACTACTTTGGGGGAAGTATAAAAAGGCTCCAATGGGAAGGCTTAAGGGAGGAGAGAATAAAGAGAAAAATCACTCTGCTGAGATTATCCTTGATCAGGTCTGAAGATCCTTGTGCTTCCAACACTTCCCCCATTACAGGAAACCCTTGTTTGCTTGAGTTATGATGTATTTTCACTAGTTGAGATATCCTTGTGTGAGTCATGGAAGGAGCCTTTTGAATAATTGGGATTGGACGAATCTGAAGGACGGTTCTGCTTGGAGCCTGCAAGAGGAAGATTCAGGTGATATCATTCCTTACTTTGTTTTAGTTATCTGCAATAAAGAAACACTTGTCTTGTTCCCGAAATCAATCTTTTTCATGCTTATGATGTTGTTGTTATGGTTTGCATATGAATAATTGTTTCAATTGTATAACTAACTACCTTTCAATATGTTATGAATTTGATTTCTATATGATGCTTGGTCCATATACTACTATGCTTCTTTGAATTGATTGTTTTGTAGGTTTAAGGATCGAAAGGAACTCCAAGAGGGTTTGGACCCTGGCTGGATCTACCCAAATGAAGGACCCCCAGGTGCACCTCTCTTCGCGTAGTTTTCTTATTTTAGTATCATGGCTATGTGGAATGCTTGTTTTTCATTGTAGATAACCCCCGCTCTGCTAGGGTATTGACGCAAAACCGTAGGGGACTTTGTCCCTCAACACCCCCACCACTTGGGGACTCATGTAGACCACTTCCCCCTCACATTTTAGACTTAGACTGATGTTGTGTATTCATAACTTTGGTTTATGTCCATAAGAATTCAATTCTGGAATATAATATTATTTCCATGCCCTAGGAACAAGGTCATGGTTACACCCCCTCACCTTTTCCTCTTGTTGAGTCCTAACCCCCATTACTTGTGTCTAACTTGTTTGTAGCATTGGTGTATTATTAACATGGGTATGATTTACATATTACATTGTTAGGCTCACAAAACTTAATTGTATAGGAATTCTAGCCTCAAAATGTATAAACATGGGAAAGCACACCCAAAAACAAGAATATACACATGGGAATAGGGGCCGAACACAATTTGGGTCACCAATCTAATAGAATATGTAAAAATACAATAATAGGGAGCATTATGGGGTGTTACATTCCTCTCTCACTTATTTATGCATTGTCCTCAACACATCATATACAGAAGTACAATGAAAATAAGTGTGTGTATGCCTTCCACATAGATTCCTCTATTTACCATGTAGTGTCTTTAGGACTATACAACCTCCATTGGACCTTTACCAACCCTATGGTTTTGTTCTAGAGTTCCTTGACTTTCTAGTCCAATATGCATACCAATTCTACCTAAAAGTCCCCTTTAGGATCCACTTGAATCATATTCTAATCAATTACATGGTTAGAATCAAGCACATACTTTTTAAATAAGCATACATGAAACACATCATGAATATGCATGGATGCGGGAAATGAAAAATGATATGCAACTAGGCGAATCCTTTCTAGGATTTCAAACGACCCACAAAATCTAGATTCCAATTTTGAACAACTTCCCACTTCTAATGAAATGTTTCTAGCTTTCACTTTTAGGAAAGCATGTTCTTCCACTCTAGATTCCCTATTTATCCAACTCTTACCTGCATATAGTTTCTTCCTATCTCCAGGAACCTTCAATTTCTCTTTGATTTTTACCACTTACTCCCATTTCCTTGATCCTTTCTCACCAACAATGGTTCTATCCACTAGATTATCCCAACTCACAGTTGTGTTGTATTTATAACAATACAAGGATTCAAGTGAACTCATATTCAAGGATGCTTGAAATCCATTGTGATATTCAAAATCTACCAAGTGCAAATATTCCTCCAATTTTTATGGGTTTTCGATCAGATACATCTTGAGAATATCCTCAATCACTTGATTGACCCTCTTAGTTTGTCCATGTGATTCTGGGTGATATGTCACGTTGAAATATACATTTATATAAAACATTTTGAAGAAACCCCTTCAAAAGTTGGAAGTGAACTTGGGATCCTTATCTAAAATGACTGCCTAAGGTACTACATGTAATCTAGAAATTTCCCTCATGAATATATTTGCACTGTTGGTTTCCTTGTGTGTGGACTTCACTAGAATAAATTAGGAATCCTTAGCAAGTTTCTCCACCATCATTATAATGGAATCATGCTACCTCATAGTCCTTGGAAGTTTCATAATAATGTTAATAGAAACAACTTCCCATTTCCACCCAGGAATGGGTATAGGTTGAAGTAGTGTTGTTGGATGTGTATTTTTAGCTAGAACCTTTAGCAATCCAAACACCTAGCTATATAATTAACCACACCCATTCTCATACCTAGCCAAAAGTATTGAATTTAGACAATTTATATATTATTTTGGTACCGTAGATCTCCAACATAGGGTACATTTTGCATCTCATTCAATATTACTCTTTTCATATCATGTGAATTTGGTATGAAAATTCTAGCTTTGTACATGAGAAATACATCCTCACTCATATCATAGTCCTTGTACTTAGGCTACAAATTATTCTACTATAGGCTCTCTTTAATTTCTACATAATATTGATATCTATTTCAAATTTCTAGAATTATGATTTTCATATCAAACTTTCATACACTAATAATTGTAGCATATACTTCGTGAATCCTTCGACCATGTGCCAACTCATTCTCCTTCCCTTTTATGTGCTTGATTTGAGTGATATTCATATATAAATTCCACCCACCTAATTCTCTTGCATTTAAAGTTGGTTGTAAAAACAAAGACCACTACAATCTATTCTAAGTTTGAATCTCTTTCCCATGAGGTAATGTCTCTACATCTTGAGAGAGTGTGAAATATGGTTTCCAAATCCAAATTGTGAGTAGCATAGTTCCTCTCATTGTCTTTTATTTTACTAGATTTAAATCATATTACATGTCCATGTTGCATGATGACCCCACCAAGACCTTCCTTGGATGCATAAGTTCACACAATGAATTTCTCATTTGGATTAGTTATCTGTAGAATTGATGCACTTGTTTAAAGTAGTTTAAAAATTTGGAAGGCCCTTTCATAATCTCGACTCCATTCAAAGTTTACACCCTTATTTTGAAAAGAGGTGATTTGGTATTCTATCTTTGAGAACTACTTTATGGACCTTCTATAGTAGCCTGATAATCTCATAAAATCCTTGACCTCTATTACATTTTATGTACTAGCCACTCACTGATTGCTTTGACATTCTCTAGTTCAACAACTATTCCCTTCTTTGAGATGATGTGACCCAAATGATGAATATGATTTTGGTGCAAGGAACGCTTACTCATTTTGGAATAAATTTGATGATTTCTAGGTCCCTATATACCATCATGAAATGTTTCTCATGTTTCCCCTATGATTTTGAACATATACATATGTCATCTAGAAATAATATGAAAAAATTGTCCAAAAACTCTAAAAATTCTATTCATCAAGAACATTAGGACAATTGGCAGATTGGATAAACCAAAGGGAAACACAATAAACTTTGAGTGACCATATATAAGTTTGAAGGTTGTCTTATTAATACCCTCCTCTTTAATTCTAACTTGCTGGCATCCAAACCTGAAATCAATCTTGGAGAATACCTTAGCTCCTCTTGGTTGGTTAAATAAATCATCTATCCTTGGTAAATCATACTTATTATTTAACATAATATTTTTTAAGTGTTTGAAGTCTATGCACAACCTCAATGTACCATATTTCTTCTTAACATATAGCACATGGGCACTCGAAGGTGTCCCACTTGGGTGTTTGTACCCCTTCTTCAAAAGCTCTTCAAGCTACATTTGTAACTCCTTAGGTTTGAGTATGCTCATCTTGTATGGTGTTTTGGAAATTGGGGTAGCTATAAGTGTAAAATCAATTGAAAAATCAATATCCTTTTTAGGTGGAAACCCTGGGATATTACCCAAAAAATCCTCATGTTTCATTAGCATTGAAGAATCCCTAATGTAGGGTACCTTATTCTTGGCTTTCTCCTTCCTATGAGTTGCATAAATATGACATCCCTTCCCATCAAATTTTTTTCATTTGCATTGTTGCTATTTCACTCATGGAAACATGTCTTGGAATTCCATGTACCTTACTCTATTGTATTTATTCACCAAAACAAATAAATGCTTTGTTATAGTAGTCTAGGGTAACATGATGCTTTTCCATCAAGGTAGCCATATGACCCCAAATG
Organism: Pinus tabuliformis; assembly: GCA_031772625.1. Lineage (NCBI taxonomy): Eukaryota > Viridiplantae > Streptophyta > Pinopsida > Pinales > Pinaceae > Pinus > Pinus tabuliformis. Next base: position 276,454,148 of record CM062805.1, on the reverse strand, counting down.
AATGATATTCAAATTTTATTTGGTACATACACCACTCATGTCTACTAGACACTCTTCTACTAACTCATTAATTCCCTGCATTGTTCTTGTCGCCTAGTTGAACCAACCAAGTCCCGCCATTCTTGGTATTTTTAAAACCAAATCTTTCAACAAGTTTTGGTTCAATATAACTATGGCTATCTACCGAATCAATTAAAATTGGTGTGTGTTGGTTATTAATATTACCTCCAACTTCTATCATGTGTATTTTATGATCAATTTGCTAATTGTCCAAGGTTGCATATATTATGTGCATGCTCTTGCCCATGTATTCCACTGTATTATCTCCTTGAATGTTATGAGCAAGTCTAATTTTGGCATCCTTATGAGGGAATGCCTTAAATAGGTGGTCTCCCTCACAACCCCAACATTCAATAGGTGGATATATTGAAATATTCTCCAATGAGTTTTATTTCTTTGGTTCACTAGGTGTGGGTTGTCCTTGCTGATATGCCTAAGAGTTATTCTTAAAAAATGAGGGCTTGTGTGTTTTTTACTTTGCTCCATATCAGCTATCTTATTCTCATCCCAAGCCTTTTGGAATGCTAGCTTTCTTTTTCTCTATTCAAAAAGATATTTGCCTTTTTTTTGCTTCCTCTAGAGTCTTGGGTTCATCAAACTTAATCATTTTACTCTAGTATTGAGGCAAACCACTCAGGAACCTATGGATCTTGAATATCTCATCATTACTAAAATTGACATACTTTATAAACTCAAGAAATTTCCTCTGATACTCCTCCATTGTCATATTTCCAAGCTTGAATTCAGAGAACCTTTCCATCTTTTTATCATAATAGTGGTTGGATGGATACTTATTTTGAAAATACTTCTTGAATTTCTTCCAAGTTATCTTCTTATCAACCAAGTCCTTAACCTATTTTGGGTGGTCCCACCACATGGATGCTTTACCGTAAAAGTGATAGATGGCTATTCTAGCCTCCAAATTAGGTGAGCAATTATATAATTGAAAATACTTTTTTATTCCCAATAGCTAGGCATCTGCCTCCTCACCCTTCCTATAACCATCACTGAATGTATAAAGCTTTATTTTTTTATTTCTCCCTTTAGATCATCATCATTAAACTTCCTTCTTTTATGTTTAGCTGGTGACAATATTTGGTTACTATTTGAATAAGAGGATGCACATGCTTTCCTATCTAATTTCCTCAGGGAATAAGACTAATATAACTTGCTTGGATTCAAATTTCTGATCTATCTTATGATGCAAACGATTTATAATTTACAAAATATAAGTGTTAAATGAGTTGTTTCTCTTCTTAGGTTCTAATCAACCTTTCATTGTCAGCTTTGTAGCTAAGTACCTCAATATTTAGATTTCTCATAGTATTAAACCACTCTTTGGTTCTCTACTATATTTTTTCCATGAGCATTTGAGTTTGTTTCAATAATGTCAGGACTCAGTCCTTTGATTTCTCACTCCTTATAGTTGTAGGTTATTGGAGCATTTTTCATATTTCTAGTGCTTATTAGATTCTTCTCTGCCCTTATTTGATTTGCCTAGTTTACTTGTATCTTATCTCTAAAATGTGCATAAAAATATTTTGTTAGACAATAGTCAAAATTAGATAAAATATAATTTTTTTGTTTGTATGCACACACACACACACATATGGCACCAAAACATTATCTACTTCTATAGGCCACTAGAATCTTTCTTTTAATTTTATGGGAAATTTTACTAAATTTGAAATTATGGGTGGAAAATTAATTTTTTCTATTTATTAGATTTCCATCATCTATTTGTTTGAACTTTTGTTTGTCTAACCCATTTTCCCTTATTAGAATAGGAAATTTATAGTCAATTCATTCATAATTAGCATGCCCAAATGTCAAATTGATTCAGTGTATGGATTCTACCATTCGATAATATCCACAAACCACTTCTACATCATAATCTGAGATCTGAGTAGGGAGATATGCCTCCCAAAAGTAGACTGGTGCCTAAATTATGCCCTTTACTATATTAGGTATAACTTTATCATAATGAATCTGTTTTTCATTTGTGATATCCGATTAAAAATATCTCTCCTATCGCTTCCATTTAAGCTACAAATAGTATGTATACCTATTGTAGTAGCTACGACAACCCCATCATTTTATTCAATTATTAATTTTTCTTAGAGAAAAATGAGGATACCACCTACTAAAAGTATCATCATAGCCGTACTAGGCTTGATTTACATTTCCTTACCTAAATTCACTCTTTTGCTGGCCTTGACACTCAATATGAAGTTCGAGGAAGATTTTAAGAAGTTACTCAACCTAGTGAAATCTGGTATATATGTTACTTAATACAATGATACATGAATGGGATGATGACTTGTCTATCAATACATCAATAAGAACTTGTTCAACCCAATGATACAATCCTCTATCAAGTGATTTCTCTAGTGAGATTATACTCAGTGAAAAGGATTTTAACCCAATTTTGGCTTGCAAACTTGCTTTTTTAGGCACTGTATCACCTTGATGATGGATAGACCAATGATACAACACTACACTCTTCCTCATCTCTGTGACACAACACTCGAGAACAGACTTAATTTGTCTTTTTTCTCTCTCAAAATTTCCTTCTCAAGCATTGTATTTCTATGATGAGGACTTAGCCAGTGACATACCACGACCATCTTCCTTTGGCTCGTGATATAACCATTTAAAGTGGCTTCACTTGTTGACGTCTTAAACTCCTTGTTAGCTCTGCTACATTTTGTGACCTTTGATGGATGGAGAGTAGGGGTGGTAGTCTGGTTTCATGTTTTATAAGGCTCGCATAGGTTGGTTCCTATTCTATTTCATGCCCCTTATAACTCCCGCTAACCTCCATTTCTTCCTTCCCCATAAATTCCCCTCATTTCCCCTTTAAACCTTGTTTTCCTTTGTTTTGCCTCCAAAACCCCTTTAGACCCTTTTTAGCTACTCCCGGGTCATATTGTGTTTTAACACTATTAAAACCCCGCTTACCCTTTTAAAACCCTATTACCATTTATTAAAAACCCGATAGCCCGATAAACTCTGCATAAACCTTTATTTGTTTAATTCCCCGACATTAACCGCTTAACCTTTATAACCGCGCATATAATTAAAAAATCATAAACCTAAGCTTTAATAAGCCCGGGCCTGCTCTCGCCTGTCGCATCATCCATCATGCATGTGTATTAAATCTGGGCCATCCAATTACCATTGCCTTGATCCAATGATATGCGCAGCCCCCGCTCCCATAAACCGATCGACCGATAGCCAGTGGGGAAGTGGTTTCCCGTTAGCCACGCGTCGCAAAACTGTTGGATCGCGCCCATCTTGTACGAATACCTCTGCTCCCAAAGGCAGTGCGGGGAACCGCCCGCTCGCGAAACCGCTCATCTCGTATGTCTCCCCGCTGACTATCTACCCTGCAACTTCTGCGTGCGATGACTGTTGGATCTACCCAGCGGTGATCCGGCGGCCCTCATTCACCCCATTCGTCCATCTCTCGATAGCCTTCATAATTAAATCTCTGCCGTTGATTTTTATCATCTGACGGCCCATGTTCATTCGCCTGTTTACGCTATTTCCTAGTAGCTACCTAGATCCAATCTACACCATCCATTTTGTCATCCAACGGCCAGCATTCCTCCTCGGCTCTTCATCCATAATTGATGAATTTTGCTGTGTTTTTTACTTGTTTTGTGCGCGCGAAGAAGCAAGAGATGATCCGGCTTTCAGTGCATGAATTCCTCAGCTACCACAATTAAGTAAAAACACAGTCAAGGACGAGAAAGTACTGCCTCAAGCAGTTGAATTCACTCAGTAGTTATGGACATTTATTCATGAAACATTCCACCTGTTCAAGCAGTACAAAAAAGTACCAGAGAATGTCAAATTGGTTAATTAAAATAGTCAGAATGTATCAGAGGCCCATAATAGTTTGTAAATGTGGTTGGTGGTCAGTTATGACTCCTCCATGCTTAGGGTAGCAGAGCAATTTTGTGAAAAACTCCATATATACTGAAGAACAAGATGTAATCGGGTTGATGAGTGTTATTTTGTTGTAAGCTTCAACTTCTAGAGACTGTAACTATTGTGTAACCTGCAGCTTCTGGTCTGCATTTCTAGCTATTACAAGCTTCTTTTGCTGTTGATTCCTCACTTTCCACTTCTTCTTCTTGTTCCAGGCTGTGCGTGTTTTGCATTTGTTCATGTGTTGTTAATGTTTAGCATTAGAGGGGTTGTCATCCCACCTCTGTGTTAGGATTTAGCATGTAACATTGAATTTGTTTGCAGGCTTCTGTTATTTTAATGCCAGAGAGCTGTCATCCTGTCTGTGTATTAGAAAACAGATTTACAGACCTTTTAACTGGTTGCAGTCGGCCATCAAAGGGTCCTGTGCATCTGCTGGTGTGGTCAGTGTTCTCCATTGTCACCTTATCCTCAAGCTGTGAGTAATTGGTGGTTAAAAGCCTTGTAGTCTGGGGGTGTTCACCCATGTCTGGGGTCAATCACAGTAGAAGTGGTTATCTGGCTTGAATATGCAGCATTTGTTTCATTCATCCACCATATTTCCAACATTTTTTTTGAGTTTGTAATGTTCTCGAGCATCTCTGAGATACAACCTAGGAGAGTTTCTTGGGGTGATAACATTAATTGGCGCTGTTGTCGGGGAGAGGAGAATTGAAGCTCAGCTTCCCTGGGAAAATGACACAGCTTCAAGCTTTGATGATAGACAATGTTTGAACACAGTTTCTGGTTGTAATCATCTGTCTGGCGACTCCATTGGAGGAAGACCATCATTTGGCGACTCCACATTGAAGTTCTGGCCCAGTTTGTGAGACACACTCGATGAAATCCTTAGAAACTACCAGCTAAACTAGTGCTTGAACCTGAGAGGACTGTTAAATCGAAGAAACCTTCACAGAAAGGGGCATCAGGATTAGGTAAGCCTAAAAAGTCTCATGCATCTCTGAAAGATAAAGTTTTTGCTAAAGATTTACAAATTGAAGATTTAGAGCACAACATTGTTAACAATGAAAAACTTTCAGAGATTAGTTCAGCCCCTTGTGTAGCTAGTTCCCCTTTGAATTTCAGTCCAAAGAAAGCTTCCCATTCAGTCCAAAACATCCCTTTATCTCTGCCATTCATCAAATTATTCCCTACCATTCAATCTGCGAGTATTCTTCCAAATATCCCAATCATGGCAGGACAACAAGCACCTATGAGGATAGAAAGAATTGTAGCTGCTAGATATGGACCTCTAGTCTTGCCTGTGCCTTTAAATCCTATGCCTGTGGGAGAATATCAAAAATATATGCCTAAATTCACTGGAACAGAGGGAGTGAAAACAGAAGAACATCTTGAAGCTTTCTACAGTTATGCTGATAATTTATATATAAGTGAAAATGATGTGTGGATGAGAGTTTTTGTCCAGAGCCTTGATGGAGAGGCTAGGAATTGGTTTCGAGAATTACCCCAGAGATCAATAACAGATATTGAAGCATTAGATGATGCATTTTTGAAGCAATGGGGAGATAAAAATGACTTGCTATATTATCATACTAAGTTTGGTAATTTGAAGAGGGAAAATGGTGAATCAATACCTGATTTTAATAAAAGATTCAATCGTATGTACAGTAAGATACCAGCTGAGGTAAAACCTACCCCCACCTCTGCCAAACTCACTTATGCCAATGATTTTGACTTTGATTTCTGCTTGTTATTGAGAGAAAAGAGGTGTGATACTCTAGCAGACATGCAAGATGCAGCCCTAGAAGTAGAGTCTAATATCATGGCTGCAGAGAAGCTTAAAAGCCAATCTAACAGGAGAAGACAGAGAAATCATGCTTCTACTTATTCTACATCATCTTCAGAGCCTAAATTAGATAAAATGACCAAGATGATATAGTCATTGGCTGCTGAAATTTCTAAGCTAAAGGTTGAGCAGAACTCAGGGAAAACAAGGCAGCAAAACACATTTGCTCCAAGAAATCCAAATCCTTTCAGAAGAGCAAATGAGCAGTTACAAATAATGCAGAGGGGTGAAGATTCAAAAGAAGATCAGAAAGTTAAAGCCCCTTTCCAAAATGTAGTCATGGAGGAGGAACTATTTGAAGAGAATGAGGATGAAATTCACTGCATGGAAGATAAAGGCAGCGCTGCATTTTTTACCTTGGCTGAGTATGAACAATCATTGCTACAGGAACAAAGCAGCCAAGAATGGGACAGAGGAGCTGTCCTTCAAACTGGTGACTAGCAAAGATATAACCTGAGATCAAATCCAAAGAATGTCAAATAAAATCCTGCCCAAAGAACTGCTGTCCAAACAGAACCACAGAATAGCAGCAGAGAAGACCAGCAGTTGATCCAGTCATCCTCAAAGCTCCAGTCCAAGAGGTAAAAAGTTCTGATAAGTCATCTTCTTCTTTCAGCTTTGAGTCAGAAGTTCAGAAATTGAAAATAACTATGCCTCTGGTTGATTTTGTGAAGAGTGAAATATTTAGGAAGCCTATCCTTGAAGCCCCTGAGCTAGAAACCAAACAGATCTCCACTGACTCTGTTAATTTGCAAGATGACAAACCTGCCATTGTGCTTAGCCCTATGATTGAGCCTGTTGATAATAATTCTCCATATTTTTATGTCTCATTGACCATTCATGATAAAATCCTCCACAATTGCTGCTAGACACAGGCGCCAGCCACAATTTGATGCCTAAAGCTGTCATGGAAGAGTTAGGCCCTAATATCACTAGACCCTATCATGATTTATTTTCTTTTGATTCAAGAAAGGTGAAATGTCTCGGATTGATTAAAGATCTGGCCATTACCCTAACTCAGCTGCCCATGAAGAGTATGATGATGGATATTGTGGTAGCAGATGTCCCTCCTAAGTTTGGCATGCTACTATCCAGGGGAGTGGATTAAGAGACTAGGTGGGACATTACAGAATGATCTATCTTATGCCACTATCCCAGTGTTCGGAGGAGAAAGCAGGAGGTTGTATAGAGAAGCACAGTTGGCATATATCATCAATGATGAGAAGAATCCTACAAATCATCCTATATATGCAGTGGACACTGATTTTGGAGCATGTATTCTCCAAATAGAAGAATTTCAAAGGCCGAAATGCAACTCAGAAAACCAACAGTTCAGGCCAATAAAGAGTAAGGAAGTCAGGTTTGGGAGATGTTCTTTGATGGAGCATGTTCCAGGGAGATTGCAGGAGAAGGGTTGGTGCTAGTATCTCCACAGCAAGAAAGGATTCAATTGTCTTTTAAGCTGGTTTTTAAAGTCACAAACAAAATAGCAGAATATGAAGCTTTGCTATTGGGCCTTAACGTAGCAAAAGATAGAATTTGAAGGTGTTTAGAGATGCTGATCTGATAATTTAGCAAGTAAATAAAACATTTCAAGCAAAGCACCCAAGGCTGAAGGCATACAGAGATGAGGTATGAAGAATCATGGAGTCCTTTGATTATTTCTGTATTTCATATATTCCTAGAGGTCAAAATCAGCTTGCCGATTCCCTTGCTATTTCTGCCAGTCTGTTTATACCTCCCATGCTTCCCAAACTAGTGTATGAAGTCCAAATGAAGTATAGGCCTTCCTTGCCTGATAATGTCCAGCATTGGAAAGTTTTTGAAGATGATGATGAGATAAATAGGTTTCTACAAGTTATTGATGAGTTTTCCCAAATGCAAATTGACCAAGAAAATGATGCCTTGTTAGAAAATCACCAGTCCCAGTTTAGAAATAAAATTGGTAAAGACAACATTGTCCAACTTCCTAGTAATCATATTCCTAAAGGCCTAATTCCTCTTGAAAGACTTTTCGACCAGAATGATGTGCCTTACAAAGCTGCCCAAAAAGAAGACCAATCTGCAGTCTGTAAGCATGATATAGGAAGTCCAGGTCAGCCTAGATATGTAAATTTGTCCACTCATTTGTCTGCTAATCAAAGTGCTGAATACTACAATTTAATGAGGCAATTTGCTGATGTGTTTACTTGGGAGTATAGTGACTTGAAAACATATGACAAGAACATAATTCAACATAAAATCCCTCCAGAGAAAGACACTGTTCCTTTCAAACAGAAGCTGAGACCAATAAATCCGATGCTTCTTCCATTGATTGAAAAGGAAATTAAAAAAATGTTGGCTGCCAAGATTATAGTTCCTCTTAGATATTCCAAGTGGGTAGACAAGCTAGTGGTGGTGAGGAAGAAGAGTGGAGAAATCAGACTGTGTGTCGATTTCCGAAATTTAAACAAATGCTCCAAGAAAGACAACTATCCTCTGCCAAAGATGGAGCACTTGTTGCAAAAGGTCTCAGGAGCTAAAGTGATGTGTTTCTTGGATGGTTTTTCAAGATTTAATCAGATTTCTATTCACCCAGATGATAAAGAAAAGACTGCTTTCACCACTCCTTGGGGCACTTTTATGTATGCCAAAATGCCTTTTGGATTGATGAACACTGGAGCCACCTTTCAGCGAGCTATGGATATAGCATTTGTGGGAGAGAAAGACAAATTTGTGCTTATCTACATTGATGATATAACAGTTTACCCCAATAGCCATAAAAATCATTTGCAGCATTTGAAAAGAGTGTTTCTGAAGTGCAGGAGGTTTGGAATATCAGTCAATCCCAAAAAATCTCAATTTGCTTTGAATGAAGGCAAGCTGTTAGGACATATTGTGTCTGCTGCGGGTGTTCAGATTGACCCAGAAAGAGTCAAAGCAATTCAGTATTTATCTGTCCCTAGATCAAAGAAGGATATCCAATCTTTTCTGGGCAAAATTAATTTTTTCAAGAGGTTTATTCCAAATTTTGCAGAATTGGTGAAGCACGTGACCTCCATGTTGAAAAAAGGTTTAGAGGTAAGATGGAATGAAACAAAAAAACAATCATTTGAGTCTATTAAAAAGGCTATTATGGAGGCTCCCACTTTAATAAGTCTTGATTACAGCAAGGAGTTCCACATATTTTCCTTTGCCTTTGAAGACACCATTGCTACAGTTTTATTGTAGGCAGGTGAAGAAGGTTTAGAGCATCCAGTGGCATTTTTCAGCAAGAATTTGAGGGATGCTGAACTGAGGTATAATATTATAGAAAAACAGGCATATGCTTTTATTAAATCCTTAAAGGCTTTCAGAGTTTATATCTTGCATTCAAAAATAATTGCATATGTGCCTTCTGCTGCAATAAAAGATGTCTTGACACAACCTGATGTTGACGGAAGAAGGGCAAAATGGATTGCTAAAATGATAGAATTTAATATAGAGTTGAAGCCCACCAAGCTGGTCAGAGGTCAGGGTCTTGCCAAGCTATTAGCTGAAGAAAATTGCAGGTCTTTAGATATTGATTTCCTATGCACAATGGCAGAAAATGGTCAGGTAGAAGAGGAGGAAACAACTAAAATAGAGAGAAAACAGTTAGTGGCCGAGAACCTGGTTTCTTGTAATTGGTATACTGAAATAATCAATTTCTTATTGAAGCTAGAAATCCCTTCAGGCTTAAGCACAAGTCAAGCTAGAACTTTGAAACTTAGAGCAACAAAGTACTGCATTAATGAAAATCTGCTCTACTGGAGGGATCCAACTGGAATATTTTTGAGGTGTCTGGACAAGGAACAATCAAAAGAAGCTATGCAGCAGTTTCATAACAACATGTGTGGAGGGCATCATTATTGGAAAACTACAACCCATAAAATTCTCAGAGCTGGGTACTATTGGCCCACTTTATTTTCTGTTGTATTTGTTTTTGTTAAATCTTGTGACAGGTGCCAAAGATTTGAAGGAAAACAACAGTTGAAATCCCTGCCCCTAAAACCAATAATGACAAAAGGACCCTTTCAGCAGTGGGGCTTGGATTTTATTGGAGAAATTAATCCGCATTCCAGTGGCCAACATAGATGGATATTAGTAGCCACTGATTATTTCACTAAGTGGATTGAAGCAGTTCCTACAAGGAAGGCTGATCACAATGTGGTCATGAAGTTTTTGACAGAGAATATCTTCAGCAGATTTGGTTGTCCACATAAATTAATCACAGACAATGCAACAGCCTCCAGGGCAAAAGAATTGGTGGAAATGTGCGATTCAATGGGGATTAAACTTGTTCATTCCACCTCATATTATCCTCAAGGAAATGGTCTAGCAGAATCCTCTAATAAAAGTTTGATTAGGGTAATTAAAAAGCTGTTAGAAGACAATAAAAATAATTGGGATTCAAAACTCAAGTATGCACTGTGGGCTGACAGAGTGACCATCAAAAATCCACAGGGAATGCTCCTTTCAAGTTGGTATATGGCACTGAAGCTGTATTTCCAATTCAGCTAACTATCCCTATGGAAAAATTCCTTCAAGAAGAGTAGGATGAGGAAGAATACATGGAAAAGAGGATCACTGATTTAGCAGAAATACATTAGATTAGAGAACAACTGGTTGAAAAGGCTGCAGCACATCAGAGAAAGATTAAGGAAGCCTTTGACAAGAAAGCAAAAACAAATAATTTTCAGATTGGTGACTTGGTCTTGAAATGGGATGCACTAAAGGAGAAGAAAGGAAATCATGGGAAATTTGATGCTTTCTGGATAGGGCCTTTCATCATTTCAAAAATTCAAGGGAACAACACCTTCATACTGAAAAGTATGGGAGGAGAAGCAGTTTTTGATGGCCCAGTTAATGGGCGGTTTTTGAAAGTTTATGTTGTTTAAGGTCTTTGGCCTTAAAGGATGTAAATATTTTGTTTTTATCAGTTTTGTGCAGGAAAAGTAGACTCCATGCCCAATGGAACACTAGGAATTTTGTTAACTTGTTTTCAGCTGGAAAGGCATTGATCTGCAGGTTCTTGAGACCTCACAGGGAGGATCTCATCCCCAGAAGGAGCCAGTGTTAGCTCTGCTACATTTTGTGACCTTTGATGGATGGAGAGCAGGGGTGGCAGTCTGGTTTCATGTTTTATAAGGCTCGCAGAGGTTGGTTCCTGTTCTATTTCATGCCCCTTATAACTCCCGCTAACCTCTGTTTCTTCCTTCCCCATAAATTCCCCTCATTTCCCCTTTAAACCTTGTTTTCCTCTGTTTTGCCTCCAAAACCCCTTTAGACCCTTTTTACCTACTCCCGGGTCATATTGTGTTTTAACACTATTAAAACCCCGCTTACCCTTTTAAAACCCTGTTACCATTTATTAAAAACCGATAGCCCGGTAAACTCCACATAAACCTTTATTTGTTTAATTCCCCGGCATTAACCGCTTAACCTTTATAACCGCGCATATAATTAAAAAATCATAAACCTAAGCTTTAATAAGCCCGGGCCCACTCTCGCCTGTCGCATCATCCATCATGCATGTGTATTAAATCTGGGCCATCCGATTACCATTGCCTTGATCCAACGATATGCGCGGTCCCCGCTCCCATAAACCGATCGACCGATAGCCAGTGGGGAAGTGGTTTCCCGCTAGCCACGCGTCGCAAAACTGTTGGATCGTGCCCATCTTGTACGAATACCTCTGCTCCCAAAGGCGGTGCGGGGAAACTGCCCGCCCGCGAAACCGCTCATCTCGTACGTCTCCCCGCTGACTATCTACCTTGCAACTTCTGCGTGCGATGACTATCGGATCTGCCCAACAGTGATCCGGCGGCCCTCATTCACCCCGTTCGTCCATCTCCTGATAGCCTTCATAATTAAATCTCCGCCATTGATTTTTATCATCCGACGACCCATGTTCATTCGCCTGTCTACGCTATTTCCCGGTAGCTACCTAGATCCAATCTACACCATCCATTTTGTCATCCAGTGGCCAGCATTCCTCCTCAGCTCTTCGTCCATAATTGATGAATTTTGCTGTGTTTTTTACTTGTTTTGTGCGTGCGAAGAAGAAAGAGATGATCCGGCTTTCAGTGTATGAATTCCTCAACTACCACAGTTAAGTAACAACACGGTCAAGGATGAGAAAGTACTGCCTCAAGCAGTTGAATTCATTCAGCAGTTATGGACATTTATTCATGAAACATTCCACCTGTTCAAGGAGTACAACAAAGTACCAGAGAATGTCAAATTGGTTAATTAAAACAGTCAGAATGTATCAGAGGCCCATAATAGTTTGTAAATGTGGTTGGTGGTCAGTTATGACCCCTCCACGCTTAGGGCAGCAGAGCAATTTTGTGAAAAACTCCATATATACTGAAAAACAAGATGTAATCGGGTTGATGAGTGTTATTCTGTTGTAAGCTTCAACTTCTGGAGACTGTAACTACTGTGTAACCTGCAACTTCTGGTCTGCATTTCTAGCTAATACAAGCTTCTTTTGCTGTTGATTGCTCACTTTCCACTTCTTCTTCTTGTTCCAGGCTGTGCCTGTTTTGCATTTGTTCATGTGCTGTTAATGTTTAGCATTAGAGGGGATGTCATCCCACCTCTGTGTTAGGATTTAGCATGTAACATTGAATTTGTTTGCAGGCTTCTGTTATTTTAATGCCAGAGAGCTGTCATCCTATATGTGTATTAGAAAATAGATTTACAGACCTTTTAACTGGTTGCAGCTAGCCATCACATGGTCCTGTGCATCTGTTGGTGTGGTCAGTCTTCTCCATTATCACCTTATCCTCAAGCTGTGAGTAATTGGTGGTTAAAAGCCTTGTAGTTTGGGGGTGTTCACCCATGTTTGGGGTCAATCACAGTAGAAGTGGTTATCTGGCTTGAATATGCAGCATTTGTTTCATTCATCCACCATATTTCCAACATTTTTGTTGAGTTTGTAATGTTCCCGAGCATCTCTGAGATACAACCTAGGAGAGTTTCTTGGGGTGATAACACTCCCTTCTTCCAGTGATATATTTCCCAGATGATGACCATCTTAGTGCTATATTTCCCTAATGATAGTTATCTTAGTGTGACATTACTTTGGGAAGGCTTATCATATCCCTGTATCGCTTCCCTATTGATTAGCTCAACGACACAACAATCGAAAGTGAATAAACTTAGCAATATTTCCTTTCAAATTTCCTTGAAACGATGTTATATGACTCTTTAAGTGTTCATATCAGTATTATATCATTGGTATTTGTTGGCTTGTAGGGGCCTGACCCAGGTTCAAAGGTGATTTAGCCAAGAAAATCCCGGTACCATTGGCCCTTTCGGCAACAGTTCGCAGAGCACAGACTAAGGTCTCACCCAAAGTAGTATGGGAGGGTGCTAGAACTAGGTTTCTACACCTTGGGGATGTCTGATGGGCTTCTGGAGGTTCATGGTCCAACTCGTCGCTACACGCACTTGCTATTCCTTTGCAACCCGTGTCGCTGTTTCCGCGCAACCCTACTTGGGTGGTGACCCGTATATTACCCAAGTTCCTTGCTAATTACCCGATTGCTTAACTTGTGTGTGTAATATTTATGGTTATTACAACATATTCAACAATCATATCAGTGTGCGTGATACATAAACTAATATAAACATAAAGAAGATAATGCACAACAAATACACAGAAATAAGAATCAACTTTCTCTTTATTAATCTTCAATCCTGATTACAGACTCAACACTACCCTGCGAACTTAGCTGCAGGGGTCTGCGCACTTAGCTATGGACTCTACTAGGCCTCTATGCACTCAACTGCAGAGCCTCTTCTTACTACTATGACCCAATACACTTAGAATCCTACTCTAAGCTCGAACCATTCCTTTGTTACTCACTCTATCCTCTACTATCTTTTCAACTTAGAGCCTCGCTCTATTTATACAATCCCATGGTTCGCGGACCATGGGTAGGCCTACATGACTTTACATTACTTTAGGGTGGATAGCCCTATGACTTAACCTCTACTTCGCGCTCTGCGCCCGCAATTCGCGGAGTCTTACAAAACCTTTGACCAATACTTGGGCTTTGAGCCCCAAAACCTACTATGGGGGGTTTCCACGCCCAACAGGCCCCCAACACAATCATCGTGACTTGTCCCGAGTCACTCTGCTAGTGTGGCGATATTGGCATGGAGCCCCTCCAACTGTTCCCATATTGCCCGAAGGTCCATGACGCATTGTTCCGCTGTTTGCTGGACCTAGTGCATGGGATTTTCTGTTGCTTCTTTGTGAGGCTCCACTATTTGTCTTAGCGCATATAGTCCCTGCATTTGCGTGTGCTTGCCCTCAATCTCGGCCGTAATGGTGAAGGCTTCATCAATCCAAGGCTGGACGCGTGCTTTAAGAAGGGCCTCTTTTTGTCTTGCAACATCCACCTGCTCCTTCAGTGCCCTTGCCTGCTGCATCTTAGCCAGCTGTTGGGTGAGGACGACTGTCTACGCCGTTCCCTTGACACTGTCATACTACTGCTACAGTTCGCGTGCCTCTATTTCCAGGCGCTGTATGTTGGGGTCCTCCTGCAAGGATGTGAGGACGTCGAACACTTGGTCCAACATACCGGTGTAGTCCTGCACTGCCCTTCCAATTTCTTCCAATCCTGTCTGAATCATGCTAACGCGCTATTCTTTAACTTCCGAAGGAGTGGAGGGCTACGCCTTCATCCGTAGCTCAACAGTTTGGAGGTTCAGCTCCAGCTACACTCGTGTTGTTTCCTCGCGCGCTTCGGACTCCACTTGCCAAATAGTGGATCCACATCTCGGTTGGTAGGTATGCAGCAATGGATAATTCTGGAATGTGCTGGCATGCTTCATCCACTTTTTTTGCGATCTGCTGATTCTATGACACTAGCTCGTCACGATGCAGGCTGAGCTGTTCGATATTGATATTCTGATCACTCAATACCTGGATCGCGCAACCTTCTCAGGCGAGTAGCTTTGTTGTTATGCCGTCCTGCAACTGGTACAATGTGTCTCGCGGAAGGGCAGCCAAATTTAGGCCAAGTCCCTTGATCCGGCCCACCGCGGCTCTGTCTTCCTCGCTCTCCACTGTTAGCACTCCTTTCGACAGCACTATGGTGTTCGCCATTTTTGTGCACAGCAGCTGCTCCACTGCTGATGTACTTGCAGCATTGTAGGCGGCTACTGTTCCTTCCTGTGGGTGCCGCACCTGAAGTTCCTGCAGCTGCACCCTTAGGCCCCCAACACATTCTGTTGCTCCGTCATAGCTTCTGGAGTGCTTCCCTGGTGACCTAGTGAACTGTGTCACCGATGTCGTAGAGGTCACCCTCTGTCAATGTAATTGGTTTGATGTCCAGTTTGGAAGCCTTGGCCTTCTTTCGTGGGCCTGATCTTTCCGTAACGCACAGCTGTTTCAGCTGTGTAGATGTTGTGCTCGGGTCCACGCCTTCTGCTATGTCCTCTGCTCCTTGTCCTATGGACAAGTTTGGGCCCCCTTCCTCCTGCATCGTGGTGGCCCCTGTTGCTTGTGCTACTGCTGCTTTTTCGGTGGCCTTTGCCTGCTCTGCGGCTGCCTTCGCTGCCTCGCGGGCAGCCCTTACCTCCGCGGCCAACTGTTCGTTGCGCTTCTATTGGGCCAACTGGGTGATACGCAGCTTGGTGGCATCCTTCTACTTTTGTGCCGCTGTTCTATCCTGCTTCGCCAGATCGAGGCACACCACTCAGGAGGCCATGATTCGAGCACGGAGAAGATGGCATCATCAATTGCGATGAAAGGAAGCTTGGTCCAGTTCTATGCCGGATCCTTATGCGCCTTGATATACACATTATGCATATCTGCCTTGAAGTTTGCAAAGCTCTGCAGACTGTTGTACATTGTGGGGGATAGGCGCAACCTCCAGGGAAAATTTTAAGAACCCCCCCTAAATTTACATGTATAATAAATGGGCGAATCTCCATGGTATATAGGAAAAATGGAAGGCGATTTTATTAATAATATGATATGTATATATAATTTTTTGGCGAATCTCTCACCAGGCATGGCGAATATTTTACTCAATTATAAAATCTTGTGTTTATTGAATACACAAATGAAATCATTGCATTTCTTTAAAATATCTTTTGAAATCAAAATTACTGAAATTACATATCGATAACCTAGTGGGTGTAGGATAAAATTCACCCGTGCCATTCACAGAAAGCATGAGAAAAAACCTAATACTATATATAAAACCAAGAAAAATTCAAATTCAAAAAACCTAATACTATATATAAAACCAATAAAAATTCAAATTCATCACTTCTAGGGACCTCGTAACCACCCTGTTAATACACAAGTATGTTCCTGTTTGCAATTAGAAAAATTACCCAAACTACAATCTGTTTACTCCACTTCTACGGACCTCGTAACCACCCTGCCAATACACAAGTATGTTCCCGTTTGCAATTAGAAAAATTACCCAAATTACAATCTATTTACTCCAGCATATGTTGGAAAGTTATAGAAGGATGACTAGTGCAATCAATTCATTCCTTTTAGCCTTGGATTTGTTTCAGTTTAAAACAGAAGTATACAAATATACTTGTCCAATGTCTATGCTTTAACCATTCACCTTAAGATGTTTTTACAATATAATTTCCTAAGTCTATTTAATATCTTCATTATCATAAAAACCAACCTATATCCATCTTAACTCCACATCTACCACTCTTAGGGGGGATGAAATCTATTTATCCCTCTGAGCACTTGGTAGACCCAGAATTAAGATGGACCTAAGATAGAATTTCCCCTTTAAATAGTCTATGCTCACATGAATACCATGGGTCAATACCATGGGTTATCATAAACCTGGAGCTTAAAAATTACTATTAGTAATTTATAAAAATTAATAAAATTAATAGTTGATTTTTATTTTATTTTTATTTTAACCAAGCTAAAATGTTTAACATACATTAAATTACAACATCCATTTTTACTCTTGATCGGATCAAATATTTTTTCACTCTATGCTAGTTTGCATATCACGATATTTGATACCTCTCGGGGGTTAGTAGATCCAGAGTAAAGATGGATCTATGCTGGTTTAATTCCCCCATTTAAATAGGCTACATTCCAAGTGAACACCATGGGTCAATACCATGTGCCATTTTGGTGAATACCATGGGTCAATACCATGTGCCATTTTTATTTTTATTAATACTAATATTAGGGTTAATAATGTTTTTTTGCATGGTATTAATAACAATCTAGTCCATGGTATTTGTCCCATAGTATAAATATAACGTGACTTATGGAGTAAATATAATTTTTTTTTTTATTTGTTTACCATACCTCTCATTTATTTATATTTTTATTAATTTACCATACCGTTCATAAATACAAATATAATGTGACTTATGGAGTAAATATAAAAAAATGTTTTATTTGTTTACCATACCTCTCATTTATTTATATTTTTATTAATTTACCATACCGTTCATAAATACAAGGTGACTTATGGAGTAAATATAAAAAAATGTTTTATTTGTTTACCATAGCTCTCACTTATTTATATTTTTATTAATTTACCATATCTCTTTTACAAATATGGTATTTGGCCCATAGGATTCACTTAAATAAAACCTCTTTCTTGAGCCTTCATAAATAGAACGAGGGTTATGGACTAAATATAAAAAGAGGTTTTATTTATTTACCATGCGTCTAGTTTATTTATATTTTTATTTATTTACCATACCTTTTGAGTAAGTATAAAAAGACGTTTTATTTATTTACCATACCTCCACTTTACTTATATTTTTATTTGTTTACACCCTTGCATGTATATAAGGTGACTTATGGAGTAAATATAAAAAATGCTTTATTTATTTACCATAACTCTCATTTATTTATATTTTTATTAATTTACCATACCTCTTTTATAAATATGGTATTTGGGCCTTTGGCCCATAGGATTCACTTAAATAAAACCTATTCTTCAAAATGGGCGAATGGATTCACTTAAATAAAACCTATTCTTGAAAATGGGTGAATGGAAGGTTGTAACTCCTAATTTCAAGGGCTAAATTTACCTTTTTTACCCTCTCCCTTAAAATAAGGTGGGCTATTTGAGGTGATTTGTAAAAATGTACTATGATATAAAATATTCGCCCACTAAAAATTTAAAACCCCTTAATTTCGCCAAAGGGCGAACATTCGCCCCTAAAATCACCCCTAGCAACCTCTTGTTAATCCACATCCGGATGCTTGCCTCCATGAGAACCCAGAAGATCTTAGTTTCATGGATCCATGTAGCGTCCTTCGTAGCCTAGAGTGACGCATATTTTGTAGCCTCTGGCAAGTCTTGTTCAATATGAGGGAATTGACTGTCCTCAGGCAGTTCCCCTGTCACCAATAAAATAGACAAGAGCAACCACACGTAGTGGAAGGTCTTGCCCTGCTCTTGAGCTTCCTTGCAGTTAGTTAGGAATTCTTCGCAGAGGAACTCGGCCCAGTTGAATTGGACCCCCTCCACGCATTGTTCTGCTAGCACAACTACCGGTGCTGGTACCTTGTCTCCACGACATTTTCTCATCACCTTCCTGGCCAAGAGTTGGGTGGCTATGCGAACCCCTTTATCTTTAATGCTACTGATTGTGTAGCCCTCTTCTTCTTTTCCAATTTGTACTTCTTCTTCATGGCCTCTGCGAGCGCCAAATCTCCACTTTTGTCGGCTATCTCCGCGGGGTCCTTTCCCTTATAGGGAAGCTGGGAAATCTTGTGGATAAGATCTGCCGTGATGGGAATAGGCTCCTCTAGCCATAAGTACCCATCATGCACTAGGAAAAGTAGTTGCCTGATGACGAAAATTGTGATAGGTGCACGGTGAAAGTGCGAAATCCATAGTAGGTGGAGTAGTATGACCTTCTCCATAATGCGCAGCCATTTCTGTGACTCTAGCGTTGTAACTGACCCCTCCTTGCTCTGTTTCATGAGGTTATCAGTCTCTAAATGTGGGAACTTCTTGCTATCCATGAGGTCCCAGTCTTCAAATTTCATTGTGGGCACGTGGCCCAGGGCCGAGCCCTCAAACAAAATTCCATCTGGGAGGAGTGGGGTTTGGAGTGCACTCTTAGTGGCATCCAAATCCTTGGGTACCTTAGCTTTCCCTTTCTGCGGAGGAACATACTCGGGCAATTTTGCTACAGCGTGCACCAGCTAGATGTCTTCTTCCATTTCTTCATCCACCTCTATCTCATCTATGAGAGCCTGTAGGTCCTCCTCCTCATCATCTGTCTCAATGGTGACAACCTTGCCCTTTTCTTCCATGGAAAGTTTACCAAACCACGGATTTTGTGGGGCCATGCGGATTGGTCTCGCTGCCTGTTTATCCTTCTTGGGCCTCAATGTACGAGGTGACTTCAGAATTTTTGGTGCATCCCCTGTTGGGTTGTGTTATATTCTTTCCATGACTAGCCCACATACTTAACCGAGGGTTAGAGGGGGGGAGGTCATAGGGGGTTTGAGGGGTACCCGTAACCGTAAATCTCTATGTATATGTGTTTTATGTGTTATGCTCTCGCATTGTTTATTTTCTATGTTTTAGAATTCGTATGCAAGTAATTTCTGTACGAGGTTAAAACCTACATTTGGTATCAGAGCAGATTTGGTTTCAAGGGGACGCCTTTGTTGCTGAGGGGTTTCGCTCGGGCCTGTGGTAGACCCTGTTCAGTGGGAGATCTACGAGATTGATTCTGGTGGTGAAAAAAGATGGCGAGCAGTGGAAAGATAGAGATTGATAAATTTAATGGTCAGAGTTTTGAGTTGTGGAAACTCATGATGGAGGATATGTTGGTGGATAAAGATCAGTGGATTGTAGTAGATCCGGGTACTAAACCAATAGGAGTGTCCGATGAAGAATGGAAGAATTTGGATCGGAAGGCAAAGAGCACAATATGATTGTGTGTCTCAAATTCAGTATTGCTGAATGTATCAGGGGAAGCTACGACGAAGGCTTTGTGGGACAAGTTAGGGACTTTGTACCAATCTAAGTCTCTGGTGAATAAACTGTTCCTGCGGAAAAAGCTATATAACCTGAGGATGAAAGATGGAGACTCGGTGACAGAGCATCTGAACACATTTAATACTGTGGTAAGTCAGTTAGCATCTGTTGATATTAAAATTTCAGATGAAGATAAGTGCATCAGTTTGTTGTGTTCTCTACCAGATTCGTGGGATAGTCTGGTTATTGCAATAGGTAGCAATGCAACTGCCTTGCAGTTTGATGAAATAGTCTCAGCCTTGCTGACAGAGGAGATGAGACGAAAAAATACGGAGAGCCAGAATCATGATGCCTTGTTTGTACGAGGACGGTCCCAAAACAGAAACAAAAATAAGTCATCGACTGGGAGATCTAAATCTAGAGGGAGATCTTAATCTCCAGGAAAACCTGTAAAGGTGGTGTGCTGGAAATGCGGAAAGGAAGGGCACTACAAAAGGGACTGTAAATCTAAAGCTCTTGATAAAGGAAAGGGATCTGATGATGCTCCTTCTGTAGAGGCGAAAACCACCTCAGATGAAGGTGGGGATGTGTACTTGGCTTCTTCAAATACACATGTAGATCATGAGGCATGGTTGATTGACTCAGGTGCATCCTTTCACTTCACTCCCCATAGAGAGTGGTTCTACGAGTATGAGAAATACGATGGTGGTGATGTCTTCTTAGGGGATGATAGGAAGGCTAGAATCATTGGTCGCGAAAAAGTAAAGTTGAAGTTGCAAGGTGGAAGGGTTAGAACACTCCCGGGTGTTCTGCATATTCTTGCATTGGCCAGAAATCTGATTTCTGTAAGCAAGCTGGATGATGCAGGTGTAAAACAATGTTTGAGAAGGATACCTGCAAAATGGTTCGGGGAGCACTGGTATTGATGCAGGGAGTTCGAATTGGAACTCTATACAAGCTGCAAGGTAGCACTGTTATTGATGGGTGCAACAGTTCGGTGGTTCTTGAAAGTGGAGTAGAAAATCTAATGGTCTCTGGAGAGAAGACCATGTTATGGCATCAAAGGCTTGGACATATTGGAGAGAAGGGCCTTCGAATACTTCATGGTAAAGGTATGGTAGAAGGTATGAGTAATAGCTCTTTGGATTTTGATTTCTGTGAAAATTGTGTATATGGGAAGCAGAATCGGGTGAGTTCCCCTCTGGTAGTAAGAGGGTGAAACAGATATTAGAACCTGTGCATAGTGATGTGTTTGGACTTGTGAAGGTTCCATCACTAGGTAATTCTGTGTACTATGTATCATTAATAGATGACTTCTCAAGGAATACATGGATATATTTCCTTAAGAAGAAATCTAAAGCCTTTGACAGGTTTAAAGAATTTAAGGCTTTCGTGGAAAATCAGACAAAGAAGAAGATAAAGGTGTTGAGGACAGATAATGGTGGAGAGTTTTGCAGCAAGGAATTTGAAGAATTCTGTAAGAAGTGTGGTATAGCATGATAGAAGACTACTCCATATACACCTCATCAAAATGGAGTTGTAGAAAGAATGAATAAGATGTTCATGGAACGAGCAAGAAGCATGCTCAGTGGTGCTAGGTTAGGACAAGAAATCTGGGCAAAGGCGGTGGATATTGCATGTTACCTGGTCAATAGGTCACCTTCATCAGCATTGGAGGATAAAACTCCACAAGAGGTATGGACTGGTAAGAAACCCTCTCTTTCACATCTGAGGGTATTTGGATGTGATGCATATGTACATGTTCCAAAGGAGAAACGAACGAAGTTGGATAGTAAATCTGAAAAGTGCATCTTTATTGGGTATAAGGTTGGTTTAAAGGGTTATAAGCTTTGGAACCAGTCACACGGAAGGTTGTGTATAGCCAAGATGTGGTGTTCAGAGAGGTAAAAGATGTTATTAAACATAAAGTCCAACCAAAGGAACCTGAGAAGATAGAGTTTGAGCTTAAGGAGGAAGAATTAGTCTCTATAGCAGAGGAGGAATCAGAAGATGAAGAGCCACAAACTCCAGGTGTGAGAAGATGAGTTCGAGAAAGAAGGCAGCCAAAAAGGTATAGTCCATCTGCTTTCTGTTCAAATTTTGCTTTATCTATTACTGATGATGATCCCAGAACTGTGAAGGAAGCAGTAGATTCAGAGGATGGAAAACTCTGGAAAGAGGCCATGGTTGATGAAATGGCATCTTTGCACAAAAATGAGGCTTGGGATCTAGTGGAGTTGTTGGCTGGAAGGAAACCCATTGGCATCAAATGGGTGTTCAAGAAGAAGACAAATGCAGAAGGAAAGGTGGAGAAATACAAAGCTCGGTTGGTAGCAAAAGGTTATTCCCAGGTTCCGAGAATTGATTTTGATGATATTTTTTCTCTTGTTGCCAAGGTAACTTCTATTAGATTACTTTTATCTGTTGTTGCTACTTTTGATTTTGAGGTAGAACAGATGGATTTGAAGACAACATTTCTTCACGGGGATTTGGAAGAGGAAACATACATGAAGCAACCTAAAGGCTTTGCGGTGAAGGGTAAGAAAGAACTGGTATGCAAGTTAAAGAAGTCTCTGTATGGGTTAAAACAGTCATCAAGGATGTGGCATCAGAAATTTGATACATTTATACGGGGACTTGGCTTCACTAGAAGCAAAGCAGATCATTGCATGTATTTTAAATTAATTGGTGACCATGTTATTTATCTGGTCTTGTATGTGGATGATATGTTGCTGGTTGGAAATGACAAAGAAATTATCCAAGATTTGAAGACCCAATTGTCCTCCAAATTCGACATGAAAGATCTTGGTGCTGCAAACTGTATTTTGGGCATGGAAATTAAAATAGATTGGGCAAAGAGGAAGCTCTGGTTAAACCAGAGGAAGTATGTCGAGACAATACTGTAGAGGTTTAATATGTAGGATATTAAACCGGTGAAGGTTCCTATTCCTGTAGGTGTGAGGTTATCTGCTGAACAGTGTCCCAAGACACAAGAAGAGGAAGAGGACATGTCCCATGTTCCATATGCAAGTGCAGTTGGTAGCCTGATGTATGGAATGGTTTTTACTAGACCAGACATTGCACATGCAGTGGGAGTATTGAGCAGGTTTATGTCAAAACCAGGGAAGGAGCACTAGACAGTAGTGAAGCGGGTTTTCTGGTATTTGTGTGGCACTAGTGATTATGGTTTGTGCTACCAAGGAAGACTAGGACTGGACAGAGTGTTGGATATTTGTGGCTTTGTTGATGTTGACTGGGCTAGAGATCTGGATCAGAGAAGATCTACAAGTGGGTATGTGTTTAACCTATTTGGAGGTGCAGTCAGTTGGATGAGTAAGAAACAATTTGTAGTTGCACTATCAACTACAAAGACAGAATACATGGTAGCCACTCATGCAAGCAAGGAAGAAGTTTGGTTGCAGAGATTATGTTCAAGTATGGGGCTAGTACAGGGAGCCATAAGGATAGACTATGACAGCCAAAGTGAAATTTTCTTGGCAAAGAACGCTGCATATCATTCAAAGACAAAGCACATTGATGTTCGGTATCACTTTGTGAGGGATATGATAGAAGACAAAAAGGTGTTGTTGGTAAAGGTGGACACTTTGAAGAAAACTGCAGATGCATTGACAAAATCTGTGAGCTCTGAGAAGTTCTCTTGGTGTAGAGAAACAATGGGCGTTGCAGGGCTGGATAAATGACTAAGCTCTCTTGTGGCCCCTTGTGGAAAGAAAACAACAAGTGGGAGAATGTTGGGTTGTGTTATATTCTTTCCACGACTAGCCCACATACTTAACTGGGGGTTAAAGGGGGGGAGGTCACAGGGGGTTTGAGGGGTACCTGTAATCCCACTTTATGGGGTCCGGGGTAGCTTCTCGGAAAATTTTGGTTTTGGACCCTATGTTAGGTTGGGCGGACCCACCTATGGTTTTGTGCATGATTTTCGCACATGGTATTGGACGCGATGGTTTTCGGTCCATGGTATTGGATGCTTCGGCATGTATAAATATGTATTATAACATTGAAAGGAACATAATGAAAAATCAAGTTGGTAGTCCCGATTTTGGGATCCATGGGAAAATCTCTGTGTATATGTATTTTATGTGTTATGCTCTCACATTGTTTATTTTCTGTTTTTTAGAATTCGTATGCAGGTAATTTCTATATGGGG
This sequence comes from Pinus tabuliformis, assembly GCA_031772625.1. Lineage (NCBI taxonomy): Eukaryota > Viridiplantae > Streptophyta > Pinopsida > Pinales > Pinaceae > Pinus > Pinus tabuliformis. The sequence goes on along the minus strand of CM062805.1, from coordinate 276,430,162 downwards.
TTAAAACCTACATCCCCAACCTGCACCGTAGGGTTCTGCGTGGCTTCTTCGGCAATACTCTCTACAAAACCCACACCTCTCCTGGTAGCTGTCATCTTGTTCGAACTGTCTGTGGTTGTTCGCAAACTTGGGGGCTCAAATACCACCTGGCGCTCAACACTCTGTGCTCTTCGTAATAGCTCAAATCTCAAATGATTAAGTGTTGTCTTGTGGCTAGCCCTTGGAGTTTTATAGCGTCTTTTGAATTTTAATTCGAATATTGCCCCCACTTCTGAGTCATTAATGCTTTCTTGGCGGCAAATCGTCCCAAATATGATCTTTAATTTGTGTCTTAAATGCTTGTCACCCGCTCCTTTTTACCTTAAATTGGACATCCTGTCATGAACAGCCAACGGTCACTTCCCAACCTACCTGTGTGGCAATGCAGCCCCCTATGCACTGTCACGATCCTTGGGACATGCTGATTCTGCACGCATCTCCCTTATCGCGTAGCTCCCACACAGACTCTTTTATAGTCCCACACTCTCTTTAAACTACTTGGAGTGCTAAGACTGTGCTCCCTACAGCTAGTCAGGTGGTCACACCATCTGTGCGAGACTTCAATTTGCCTTCTAGTATAGTCCGTGGACACTCCTTAATTTCCCTCACAACAGTTGGTGCCGCGTGTTCTACCTTATGTAGTGCGCTCCCCTTGTTACTGCGTTTGGTAAGGTGTGGTCTCAGCCATGGTAGCAGAGTCATAAATTCTCAGCGACAATCTTCTAATGCAGTGGTATAACCATTTGTATCTTGCCTTGTCATCCTTGGTTTATCGATGAGACATGCTTGCGTGACCTCGTTTTCCAGTCTTTTGATCTCAGCATCCATCAACATGGTTTTCTTCCTCAATCGTACCCGATCTTCTTCAAGTTCACGAAGTCTAAGGTTCCCTCGTCGAATGGTTTCATGAATCCTTATATGGTTGTCCTCACGTAGCTGTGTGATTCCTTCATCCTGGTCTTCACATGCTGCCATCACTGTGGGGGCTATTACGTGTGGATTCATTTTGGTATTCCCTTCAGAAATTTCAGTTTCTACTCTGTTCTACACCTTTGGAATCATCTCCGCACTCAGGTTTTTCCACATGGTCCTATAGGCCCATCGAATCGCTGGCACGTGTAGGTCCCAATCAGTTCGTCTCGCTTGGCGGATCTTGTTCAACACTTCGCACACCCTATCGAATGCTTCCCCATATATAATTGGTAGTGCGCGTCGCCTTTCCTGTTGTTGCGATTTATTCCGATTCTATATTCTAGGGATGGTGTGCGCTTGTGCGTGCTATACAGCATATGTCTATACCCATCGAGAAAGGTGGGCACGCAAGTTGTTCCGCCCATGATGATTGACTTTCATTCGAAGATGTGGTTTGCTAAAATGTAGGCGCATCATCCTTTTGCATCTGCGCTAGTCCTCAAAACTTCCTTGATGCATACCCCACCATCGTGCAGGTGTTGCGTGTAGTGCCCTCTTCAGCACATCAAACCACTGTTATTCTGGTACCGCGCTTTCAAATTTTCTCAGAAATTCATCTACCATTGAAAATCCAAAATATTTCGGCAGCTCCCTTGCCTCTATGGTCACGCAACGTAGTGATCTAACCATCATGTTGAAATTAAGTGTTGTTACTTCGTGCAACCAATTCTGCCATCGCTCTATCTCTTCGTCTAAATCTGAAGTACAAGAGCTTTCGCACTCCCATGAAATCCTTCCATCTGCAATCAGATTCACCCAATCTTCTTCTTGCGCAGTTATCTTGTAAATACAATCAAGATCGTCATCACTATCGTCGTCGTGTATCGGTTCAATGTATCACACTCCTTCGGCTGGGTCTAGCGGTACTACCACACGTAGTGACTTTTTCTCAAAGATCATTTTGCACCTCTTCAGGTTTATGACTCCATTCATCTCAGTGGCCCAGTCTATTCCTAGTAGCGCGGGATAGGGATTGCTGTCATCGACAATCTCTATCACTTCAAAATCCGCCTGCGCGCTCGTGCCTTCAATATCGACTGTCACCCCTTCCAATCTTCCCATGGAAAAAATATTCTGTTGGTTCGCCATTCATAACTGAATAGGGGACCATTGTAACGCGGGTTTGCCCATGCGTTCCCATGTTTGCTTTGGTAGTACATTCGCGTCTGAACCCAGATCCAGGATTACCTAATCCATTTTGTACTCGCCTATTTGCACAGTCAACCTCATTTCCCTTCCTGTGCGCAATGCATGCTTTCCAAGTTTTCGGACCACGCGCGATTCTCCTGACCCCGTGCACCTAGTGATAAGTTCTTGTAGCCCTTTGACTACCTTGCTGTTGCGCAACAGTTTCATGCATGTCTCTAGAAAGGTAGTGAGCATTGAAGGATCCATCCCTGGTTCTAGTTGATCCTTACTACCTGAAGTGGAGGCCTCTATGAAGCTCTTCTTAGTTTCCATGAATGTCTCCTTCGCGCATTATAAGTCAAACTTGGGTTCCTTTGTAGGAGCCTTGCGAACCCACGTGCTTTCTTCCGGCTGCTTCCCTTTATCATCTCCTGTGGTCATACCGCTCATGAGCATCATGTTTAAATTTGGGTCTTCTTCACGCGGTTAGACCTCATCATTTGTAAATTCTGGGTTGGAGGGGGCTCAAGTACCCCCTTTTCGCGCATCCTCGTTATCAACGAACGGAAATATTTTTCCTCATGATCAAACTGATTACAGTACCAACATGATATCCTAGTCGGGTTCGTACAATCACGGGAATAATGCCCTAGCCCTCCGCAATTGTAACAAATTACCTGGCTGCGACCCCTTCCTGATCCTGTTCCACCTCGACCCCCACTAAGCCCCTGAAACCCAGCGCGCGCCATCCCTGCATTTGGGTTGATGGCTCACATTTTGACTTGCACCCTGTAGGCAGGAGTCCGATCCATCATTAGTTCATAGCTTCGGCAGGTGCGTTCATCATGGCCTACTGACCCGCAGAAATTACAAAATAATTGCTGGGACGTCTATGTATACTTCTACAACAGATTACAATTATCTGTGGTCTGTTTTCCTCCTATTTGGCGGATCACGCACCATTATGCAGACGCCATGCTCGGCCCTGCCTATGCCTCCAGTCTTAATGGCATTGTCTCTCCCCTTGCCAAGTAGTTCGCGAACACTGGATATTGGTCCTTGTCTTGCCCTTGGCCTTTGCATTTTATGCACCATACTTCCTCACACACCTCCGATCGAGTTGTCCTGTCCTGTTTCAAACTTTGCATATCCAGACACAAATTCTATAGTTGCGCGTGGATTTGTTGGACTCCCAACCCAAGGTCTTGTATAGGGGTCTCATGCAATCTCATTTCCATCTCCAATGCTTCGGCCTGGGTGGAAAGTTTTTGTTGTGACAACGCCGTCCTTAAGTGTGGCATAAGTGAGGCCACAAAACATGCGCGATGCTGTGCATCTGTTAACGTCATATTGGCTTCGCGGATCGTACTCTTCAGCCTTTGGTCCAGATCCTAGGGGGTATTGCCCAGGTGCATCATGATCTCCTTAAACCCGATGATTGATTGTGTCTATGATTTTGGCCTGTTAAATTCCCTGTTCAGCCCGGTCTGCATCTCTGCAATTCCTGTGTTTGGGTGGTCATTAGAATGCTTGATATACCACGTTAATGCACGATCCTGCAGTGCACTCGCCAACGTAACATTTTTAATATTATCATCCACGACGCCATGTGCTTCCCATATTACTCTTACCACGAACCAGAATTGGTCCGGATCTTCATTTCCTACTCCTCTAAACACCGACAGTTTGATCGCACTCGCCATACTGAACTGATGTGGTGGCGGGGGTGGAGTGGGTGGAGATGGAGGTGAGGGGGCTGAAATGGGTGGCGGTGTGGGTGGGGGTGGTAAACGTGGAATTCTCTGTCTTATCAAATTGACCACGCTTCTTGAAGAAACTTTCGCGAGCTCCTCCTTGCTTTCCTGCGAGGGTGAAATTAAGGGACTGTTTTCCGACTCCTCACTACTTCCGCTTCTGTATATCTTCCCGCTTTGCGTAGTCCCAAACATTAATTTATTCTCATAACTTGCTTTTCACACAATAATATCTTAATCCAAGTGTTCAAAGATTTAATATAGTTACCTCGTGGTCCCTTGAGAAAATGTCGCTCTGCCTCACTGTAGCTGACGGTCGTGTCTACCATGAACTTAGTGATAAATCCTCCTATTATTCGATCAAGCCAGTGGCCCACAGCTCGCGCTATCTTATCTTCTGATGCTTCTAGTCTGCGCCCTAGTTCTGGAGTCCATACTATTAGTCTGACGAGCCTACACCTTCCCTGACTGTCTGCTAACTTTGCGATCCACTCATACAACTCAGATGGAAAAGATGCAAAGAAAATTTCATGGATTTCCATATACAAGTAGTGCTCCAACCACTGTTCCTTAGATACTCGCGGATTTCTGTTCTCTTGTGCCACGAACTCATGAATCTTCTTGTCCAACCACTCTTCAATTTCTTTCTTTGTTGGATTCCAATGGCACGACATCAGACATCCTTTATGCAGATCCCAGTCCCGAAAATGAAACCATTTGTTGGATTGTAGGGGCCTGACCTAGGTTCAGAGGTGATTTAGCCAAGCAAATCCGGGTACTACTGGACCTTTCGGCAACAGTCCGCGGAGCACAGATTGAGGTCTCACTTGAAGTAGTATGGAAGGGTGATAGAACTAGGTTTCCGCACCCTGGGGATGTCTGATGGGCTTCTAGGGGTTTGCAATCCAACCCATCATTACGCGCACTTGGTATTCCTTCGCAACCTGTGCTGCTATTTCTGCACAGCCCTACTCAGGGCGCGACCTGTATATTACCCAAGTTCCTTGCTAATTACTAGATTGCTTAGCTTGTGTGTGTAAGATTTATGGTTATTACAACATATTCAACAATCATATCAGTGCGTGCAATACATAAACTAATATAAACATAAAGAAGATAATGCACACCAAATACACAGAAATAAGTATCAACTTTCTCTTTATTAATCTTCAATCCTGATTACAGACTCGACACTGCCCTGTGCACTCACTTGCAGGGGTTCGCTCACTCAGCTGCAGACTCTACTGGGCCTCTGCGCACTCAGCTGCAGAGCCTCTTCATACTACTACGACCCAATACACTTAGAATCCTACTCTAATCTCGAACCATTCCTTCACTACTCACTCTATTCTCTACTATCTTTTCAACTTAGAGCCTTGCTCTATTTATACAATCCCATGGTCCGCGGACCATGGGTAGGCTAACATGAATTTACATTACATTACATTACCTTAGGGTGGACAACCCTATGACTTAACCTTTACTTCGCGCTCCGCGCCTGCAATTCGCAGAGTCTTACAAAACCTTTGACCAAAACTTGGGCTTTGAGACCCAAAACCTGCTGTGGGGGGGATTCCATGCCCAACAGTATGATGGTCAACCCAACGATAAAATCCTTGTCTTTTCCCTCTCTCAGCCATATCACACTATGTTTCATCTTCTAAAAAGTGTATTATTGGCTCAAGTGATAGTGAAACTGTACTTAGATTTTCACACCAAAGAACAAGAAAAACTTTATACAAGGCCCCATATGACCCTTATTCTTCACAGTTCTTAGTCCTCTCTTCCTCTTATGAGAATTAAGAGCACATGTTGAGAAAAACACTTCCTCACTCCTCATTAGTGCTAAGTGTCAACCAATTTAACTCATATATTGGTCAAATTATGCTCACTCAACTTCAAAATTTGTTGTATTTTATTTTATTTTATGCATGAATTTACCGTTATTTTTATATTTATCACTATAAAACACTCCCTTACTCTTTTATATCCATAAAATAGGAAAACATAACACTCTTTCCTAGGAATATGACAACACCATCTCATTTCCCATCAAGCCCTATTCCTCTCAAGCTCTCCATGTGATAATATCACTTAGTTTCTCCTCGATTGAGCCCCTGGGCTTCACTCTACTAGTCTGTTGATGGTGCTGGACCCACCAACATTTAGGGGATCTCCCCAGTATGAAGTCTCATCTAGACCTCACACTATTTGGTGTAGGAGTCCCATTCGGTATGTTGGCCTAGTTGCCATTATCTTAAAGATATGCCTTATCTCTTGCTTGTCAGCACATGAGAGTGGTATATTTAGTCTTCAAACAATGAGTTTCATGTGCCTGGTGAGTGCTTAGTATAACTTTTGTCTAACTTATTTCACTGCAGAGGGAGAGGGTGAGAGTGAGTCTCAAGTGGAAAGGAAATAGTCCCAACTTAGGTAGAGACACACAACACAATAAGATCTGCGCAGCTTCTGACAGAGTAGTCCACACATATGCGACAATAAAAAACGCTAAGGTAAATGAATAGCATGTACAACACCTATCGGAGTAGTCCACATGGATGCAACAGTCGTTATAACAAATATACAAGAATGAATATGTCTAGTGTCCGGCAGAGTAGTCCACACGGACGAGACAACAATAAAAACCATTACAACACATCTTCAAGAATATATGCACTAGAACAACCGAAGTAGTTCAACTATCCTAGTACAAGTTAAGCAAACATGCATTACAAGTGTTTAAAGAATAATATTACAAACGAATACAACACATGTATGAAAATGTGCTGGCCTGTGACAGGCTTTTGAATTAAACAAAAGTTCCAAGACACATTCGTACATCATACATCACTAGCCCTAGTAATGGAGTGTTGGAGCCACTACTTGCTCCTTAAGGAAAATATTACAGATTCTCAAGGCTATGTGGGAGGTGCCAATGTGAAAAGTCCTTTGCATGTACAAATGAGGGGATATATATAGCCAAGGGTGAAATTGGCACTTGTGACTCTTCAAATTCCCTCATGACTGTTTGACTTACATGAGCCTTCAACTTACAATACTCTTTAACTTCATCTGTGGGTCTCTTGGACTTACACGTTACATTACATTGATTACACAAGTATGACCCAAAATAGTGATGTGGTCAAGGCGACTCATGACACAACTTGACATGACACTGCTGGTATGCACATGCTAGCTATGCTTTTTGGGTCGAACAACTGTACTGATGAGTGATGAGTGTGCTCGTGGTGTACCATAGCTTCACCTCTGCATGGAAAAGTGCATAGAGTCTTCAATGGTCTTGGTATTTGCTTGATGGTTCATGCATGTGAATGTGTCTCCTTCTCTTGCTACTTGGTATGCTTCATGTGTTCGTCTTCTAGCACGCACTCCTTATTCATCCCATTCATTGTTGTGCCATGTCTCATCCATGTACCTGTTTCTGCAATCACTCATCACGAGACTACGTCAAATCCAAAAATCCCCTAGTCTACCATGATGCATTGTCTTTCGTTTTTGGGTGTAGGTGACCAGGAGAGAGGAGATGGCTCAGCTGGGAGGAAGAATTGTGTAGTTTTTCCATGGAAGGTAGTGCAAGTAGCAGGAGGCACTGGCAGTGAAAATTGTGTAGTTTTCTAGAGGAGGCCAGGATTGGGCTGCGGGAGCCTGCTAGTCCGAACTACGTTGTTCTGGGAGGTAGTGAAGCAGGACATGATTGCGCATTTTCTAGGTTGAGAGGGGTGCCGGGAAGTAGGTGGAATTCCAATGAAAACTGTGCAGTTTTCAGGAGGAGTCGAGAGCAGGCCAGCAGGGGGACTTCCTGGAAAAACTGCACAATTTCCTAGGATAGTGCAATGACAGCAGGCCAATGGGGGGACTGCTTGGAAAAACTACGCAATTTCTCGGGACAGTGCAGTGACAGGTAGCGGGTGCCTGTCCCTCATGTCTGTGCAATTTATTCATGCAGTGCTAGAAGGTATGTTAGACAACTTATGGCAGTTTTGGAGATAAGTGTAGCCCTGGGTCACTGCTCAAGTCAAATTCTCCAGTTGACCACAAGGAGGCTTGATGGATATGCTTGTGGGGAGTGCAGACTGAGATGGATTCTTGGGCAACTTCTACACTGTTTTGTGTGATAGTCAGTCGGGTTGATTCCAGAATTTCACAGTGTAGACTTCTTAGAGGGCAGCCTCAAGCTCTACACAGTTCTGGGAAACAATGCTTGGTCATTGAGGGTTGAGACTGCGCAGTGTAGCTCAGTGGAGGTTTCGCTGATGGAGGGTGGCCAGGGACCAGATTTTTGGAAAAATGGCTAAGTGTGTGAGCGATTGAACTCGTGTATACATGACCTTGCGAACACACACTCAACATGACTTGACGACAAGACACCTCAAACCAACAAGACAACATGTATCGGTGTGACTGTCTAAAGGTTAAGAGCGACGAGTGCGACACTTGAGATGGATCATCGAATGACCATGGCAACACTTGTGAAAAATTGTTTACAACTTCATGTGTGAGTGAAATAGATGTTTACATAGCGAACACAACTCATACACATAAAGAAAAACCTTCAACATCACCAGAAAAAAGTCACAAGCATGACATAGCAATTAACATGCTCAAGATGATAGTTGGTCAAAAAAGTGAAAAGGAAGCAAGACGTGTAGAGGAAACACATGAAATGGCTTTTTGTGTTTGCACCCATGCATGTTACTGAAGATAGGATGATATGAAAATGAAAAGCAGTCCTGCAAACTCAACTAAGAGGTGTACTTATAAAGGTGTTCTTTACTTACTTTACTTACCCTCGAGATGATCATGCATCCGACAAAGTTTCCATGCCGTTCTAATATTTTTCCATCACTTAGTCTCTTGGTACTTCTCCTCATCTCCTTGGGAGTGATCTTAGCGTGTCACCTTTTCTTGTAGTCACTGAGAGATAGATCAGTGCAGTTTCAGCGGGTAGTGACCGCTATTGGAATGGGGCCCTGGGAGGCCCAACTGCTCAATTTCTGCATGCGAGACAAACATGGTATCTTGGACAACAATACACAGTTTTGAGGCACATGACACTGCTATGGGATGGGGGTCCTGGGAGGACACTTATGGGAAGTTTCTGAGTGTAGAGTAGCCCAGGAAACTGAGAGGCAATACTGCGAAATTTCTAGATGCAAGGCATTGCTGTGGGATGGGTTCTGGGAGGACACATCTGCGCATTTCTAGATTGCAAGGTAGACTAAGCAGCCGAGGGACAATACTGTGTAGTTTCTGATGACAGTGGGTTTCGGATGGGGGAAGGACAATGGAGGAAACCACTGCACAGTTTTTGGATGCCAAGGGAGGCTGGGGTCTCTGCGCACTACAAAGTTCGAGCAAGAAAGGGAGGAAGCGTGATGGTTGCAGAAGAAAAGTTTATAGTTTTGGGAGGCTGGTTGAGGCTAAGTTTCGTGGGAAATTAGCTAAGTGTGAGATTAGTGAAACATATGTAAACATTGATAAGACTTGACTGTGATCGCACATGAACACTTAGTGATACAACATAGACCATCCAAAATGTATAAGACATACTTTGCTTGATGCAACAACCTTTGTGACAAGAGTGCATAAAGTGAGTGTGAAACATGTCTATGTAATGAGAACAACTCATACTCACAAGATTTCCATTGAAGCAAAACAACATTCCCTTTGCATGACAAACAACAATCCCTATGCCCAAGATGACACATGCTGCATAAATATGAGAACATGAACAACTCTTAAGATCAAGGAGGGGAGCTTGAGGTCATCAGCTTACCAACAAGTGACCAAAGAACGATTGATTGCAGGATCTAAGGTAGGCTCCGAAATTGCATGAGAGCCAAAATTTTGGAGGGAATGTTGTAGCCGCTACAACATAGCCACAAGTTTTCTCTTAGCCATAATTTGATTTCTTCAAGCCATTAAAACCATAAAATATTTGCAAATCTATGGTCTCTACCACTATACCCTTGATCACCTCATCTTCTCTATCTCGTGATGGCCTAATCATCTTGGGTTTCATGCCCAAGGAAACATTTTTGCACCTTGGTCCAATTTTTTCATTAAAATTTGGCCCTAGTTTTAATCACCTGTACCAGTCACTTCTCCTCAACATAAGAGAACATGAATTTCTCTCCTAAAAACCATAACCTTACCCTCTGTAGCCCAAAGAAACATCCTTGTGGTGTAATATGGAGCCATCTTGGTCAGTGTTGTGATTGCATTGACTATGTATAAGTAAGCTACAATGTCATTCATAGTGATGCATTGGGTCACTTTTCCTAGTCTTGATATTCCCTTCACCACAATGAATTTAAGATTCTGGCTTGGTTGAAAAAATATTCATAAGAATAAGCTAGTAGATAAACACAATTATCCTTAGGCCCAGACCTTATAGTTCCCTAAATTTGATATTTTTGAGCTAATATGTATAATGGGTGTTGTTGTTTTGATGGGTTATGCAAGGAAACCATGTACATGTCAAGGAAAAGAGACTACAAAGCCCCCATGGTTGAGACCTAAAATGACGAACCAACTAATAGATCCATTGGTCCAAAGTTTGTGGAAACTCCATGCTTCATTGAAAAATACACAACATATCCATGGTTAACGATGTGGTAAATATTCCACAGGGACAAATTCCTATAGATGACCTAGAATTAGAAATATGTAAGGTTGCTAGAAGGTCTTGGATGCATAATATGGTTTCCCATCCCATTGTCTTTCCATATACAAAGGAAATTGAGTGGATTGTGAAATATGTTCTTGAAGAAACCATGATTAGGGATAGCCATGAAAATCATATTTCATCATCTGGTGCCTCAAACATGAAGACGTATTACAAGATCCCCAATGAGGAAATAACCTTGAATGAGGTATGGATATAAAATTTCAAGATTCTTCCCATAGAGCTACTAAAGAAATGGTGGAACAAAAAAGGAACCTTTACATCTAGGTCATAAAAGGAGTATCCTCCAAATCTATTAAAGACTCCTTTGTAGCTGGTGGTCACTACATTATGTAGGTTGTATGGTGAGTCTAGTGCAAAGATATTCTATGAAGGATGGGTTCCATTGATGTACTATGTAGTGGTTGAAGGTAACATTTTCAATTGTGCTAATATCCTCTCTCTCCCCCTGATAGACTATTGATTTGTGTAGCTTGGGAGGTACTCCCACAACCCTAGGCTACTAGGTTTCAGGAGTAGTTGAGCCATAAAAGGGCTTTATGGGTAGTGTACCCAAGCAGTGGGTTTTGTACCTAAAGTTATGGGCACCAAACCGAGTGGAGAATTGATTGTTTATTAATTATTTTCAAGAGGGAACCCTTTTTGGAGCATGGGAGATCTAAGGAAACCATTGAGTGTCTTGATTAAATGGAGAAAATATATTTTCTTCTGATAGTTGGGGTTTTTTTTTGTGAAAAATCGGTTACTCGATTCCTATTGCAACAACTAATGTTAATTCTTCTAATTGTTAATTCGATTAACCAATTTACTTGTTATGTGCTACGCCAAATATCAAATTAAATACACTGTATCCTACACAAATAAAAAACACGGAAAATAAATACAACACAAGAGAGAAATATTCATCACACACATCTACAGATTTAGTTTTGGACAAATGTCCCCGAAAAACCAAGTGTGGGAAAACCGGTGCAACAACTAAGGGTTTGTATTATCAAGCAATAATTTTTTGAATATAATCTGTGGATGCCTTGTTGGCTATCCAATACAAAGAATATGACTGAAAAAATATTAGTGAGAAATACCACACACTGTCACTGGTGATCTCGACTGATCCAACCATAGAATGGCTTGTCCCTTACTGCCTTTGTGTCGCCTCTACGTATTCACTACGTAGGCCAAACGGCAAAACTTCTAGGGACAACATCACCCATTTTGCTAATTTATTTGCCTCTGAGACTTTGATTCTATCCTCCTAGTCTCACGCCCCGACTTTCGGCTTCAGAAATCGACCTCTACAATAAAAATACAGATCTCCTCAAGGCTATGCGCCACCTCTACGTCAGCCTATGTTGCACAACGTAGCCTCTGTGATGCCTCTCCCAGATCTATCTCTACCTCCTCTGTTGAGTATTCCTAGATTAGGAGAAATATCCAAACGGAACTATCCCTACCCCTCACTACAAGAAATCACTTCAAACTTCTCTCTGAGAACTGCTGCACTGCTCTCTTCAGAAATTTGATCTCTGATCTCTCACTCGATGTGATTTCCAAATGCCCATAAGCCTCCACTTATGATCCTTTTGTTGAGAACCAATGACCCATATTAGGTTCTAATCAATGGATAAGATAATTTTGGCTTGTTCCTCATCTTCTTGTAGAAACTTCACACACAGTTAGATTAATACCCTTTAATTATTTTAATTCCCTAAGTTTAGACTTAGGCCTCCATTAAAAATAATGAATTAGTTTAATAAAACTATCTCCAGGTGGAATTTCCCAAAATTATTTCTGGGTATTGTGGAATACATGTATCCAAGACTCCTTGCAAAATTTTTCGGCTTATAGCACATCCGATGCTACCATAAATCAAGACTCCCTCTTAGCGAGGAATGTGCTTTAGTAATGCAACCCGCTGAAGCATCACTCTAATTATGAAACATATTCCTTTGTGCTTTTGATGTTTGACATCTCGGCCCACAAACTACTTTGCAAATGATGCATCTGTACTGTTGTTGACATTGCCACTTCAAACACTGCATATGTACTACAACTCCCTCTCAAATTTTGCATCCGTTCTATTGTTGGCACTGCCACTGCCAACACTGCAGTGCACTGTAAACTTCTCCAACTATTGCTGCTATTGCATCAACAACGGAAAAGCATCCAAAATTATTGAAACGATTTTCAATATGATGCATTTATTACTGGAGTTTTTAATGTTGCCAGTCTCTGTGCTGACCCTTTGAAAACTATGCGTTGCTGCTGACTCTGCTATGTTCCAACTGCACTGTTTCCAACTCTAGCTCTACGTTGCTCAGTCTCTGGCACTCCTAGCCACTGCAACTGTCACTCTGACACTCCTCTGCATCAAATGACACTGGTTCATCCTACTACTTCTGATTTGAGCTCTCGTAGCAAGGTATTGATCCAAGAGGTGGATTCCTCAAGGATCCTACCTATCTACAGTCCTTTCGAACTACAGTTCTAGATCACCCCACCTATGGGAAATCAGTGAAAACTCCCCCTCCTTGATCTGTGTGGATGCAACCTTTGGATCATGCTTCTCATCCTTGACCTTCTTCTTGAGAGGACACTGTGTAGTGTAGTGACCAAATTCACCACACCGGAAACACTTGATCTTCGAAACATATTTCTTCTTCTTCCGCCTTTCCTGTTGTCCCTTAGAGCGAGGGTTGCATTCTTATCCTCCTCCTTTAGATTCATCTCATTTATGTTGCTACTACTATCAATTTTTCACTTGAATAAGTCTCTCCTCATCTCTTCTTGCTGAAGAGGGGCCCACATCCCTTCCCAATCTGGCAATCTCTCTCTACCCAAGATGCTCTGGAAAAATATTTTCCATTCTTCTGAGACTGAATTTAGGACTAGCCTCACCATCTCGGTAGGCTGAGGTTTAGACCCCATAGCTTCCAACGAGTCTTGGATCTCTCGAAGCTTTGTAAGGAATAGATCAATTCATTCCCCCTTCTGCATCTATGTGGATCTCATCTTCTGCGCCAAGTACATCTTCCGCTGCTCTGAATATCCTTTGTATAGTGTGGCCAAGGCCTCCCACATCTGCCGAGTAGTATCCTTGCCAGAAATGTGACACACTAGATGATCCCTCACTTTGTTGAGGATCAAGCTGTTGGCCTTCTCCATCTAGGCCTTGTACTCCTTGAATGGATTTGGATCCGTGGGTACAACTACCACATTGTGTACGTAGGTCTTGAGATTGTGCTCATTCAGAAGGTATGAGCTCCTTTCCTTCTAGATCGCATAGTTGGATGCTCCCTCCAACTAATCCTGATCTTGCAACTCATTAGCTGCCATCTCTGCCAACAAAATTTTGAACTACCTCCTCTCTCCTCTACATAGTACTAGGCTAGCCTATGCACTCCCTAATGGAGTTAGCAGATAAGCTCCTCTCTACTGCTACCCAGCACTTGAGAAATCATACTTTTTGGCTGAAAGTCCTCTAAGGAAGAATTCCCTCAACAATGTCTCTCTCTCTCCCATTGAAGTTATTCTCTGAGCAACTGCTGCAAAATAACTGCGTCGCAGTTGAAGATCTTCTCTACAAGGAAAAATACGCTTCTTTCTTCTACCTCTAGAAAGATTCAATATGGAGATTGAATTTCTATGTTGACTCACTCAAGGAAACCATTTTCTCCTCAAAACTTCAACCCTTTTGCCCAAGGACTGCACTACTTGCTGGGGATTCGAATTGCTGCCTCTGTAGTAATTTCAAACTCCTCTTCCTTTATGATTTTGAGCTCTTCTGATTGTTAGAGTCCTATAATTTATAGGATAAGCTGACTATTAACAATTGAGTTTTATATATGAGATGTTGTAAATAATATTTCATTTTGCAAGTTATTTCCAAAAAGAAAAATGAAAATAGAAAAAGAAAAAGAAAAGCAAAGAAAATAAAGAAAAAATAAACAAAGGGGATACAAAAATACATATATGAAAAAATGGAAATAAAAAAACGGATCAAAATACCCCAAGAATAAGTGAGCAAGTCTAAATGCCACTCAAAAAATTGAAAAAATGCATTAGTCATACCTTAGAAATTTTGAATAATGTGTTGCTAGTCAAAATGCCACAGTGAAGTTAGATAAATAGGATTAGAGGTTTAATCACACTGTTTAAGCGTGATTAGGCTTAATTAAATATCATTAGTTTAGATTAGTGAATAATTAACCACATAGTGTAACCGTGGTTAAATTACAATAGGTAGAATAAAATGGGTTAGCCACATTGTTTAATCATGGCTTAATTGTGATTTGATTAGATTAGTTAGGCTTGATTACTTAAATTACACCTTTAATTGTGGTTTAATTAAATTAATGTAATAAAGCCTGCTTTATATGCTTAAAGCACGAATATGTATAAGGTTTGAAATAAAGCGTAATGCGATAGGACGTTTCGTTGTCTTTCGAGTTAAAAGCATGCACTATAGGATGGATGAGATCTTACCTTCCCGGATCAACGACGGGTGGTGACCTTCGACCCCCCCATCCTTCCGACATTTAACGGGGGGGGGGGGGGGGGTTCGAAAAGTAGTTCACCCTTTTACCGCCTGTGCTACGTGGTGGCCTCCCAAATTATTCGCACCGCCCCGCCTAAAACCACAAACCACCTTGTTACAGGTCTATTTGGGCACATCACTCTCGACATTTAGACCAGTACTATTAGGGCTCATCAAACCTTAATTTAGTTGCTACATGCCCTAGACAAGTCATCACATTGAATGCCATCATTCCTGGGAGTTTCCTAGCCTAAAAACATCCTGAAATGACTCCTTGAGGGACCAACGTAGCCTTGGTTAGGGGTAAATGCACTGCAGAGCACTTAGGCCCATTCAAGCCTGCTTTGCAGAGCACCTAGGCCCACTTTGACCTGCGCTGGGTGAGATTGAGCGAAATCTTCATAGGGTTCTGGGAATATTCTTTCATTCTAGATCATTCTAGAAGATTCCCACCTCTTATCCTCTCCTATGAGCTTAAAATTGGATAGGGAATGAATCAAATAACCTCCTATCCTCTCATCCCTTCCTCCATGGAAACTAACTTCCAAATTGGAAAGCCATTCAATGCCCAATTTATGACAAAACCACCTTCGTTTCCCTATAAATTGAGCACTCATCAAAGTGATTAGGGTCTGGACTTTGAATAATTGTAATGAGATACTGTTGGTTTGAGGTTTGAGATCATAAGCAAGTATTGTTATGTTGCCGAAGTGTTGTGATTTTGGTGTGATGAAGGATGGAACTCAAGCTGGATGAGTGAGATGGGATCGGATTTTTTTGGTTGTAACTATTCCTTCTACTTAATAAAGCTGTTTATACCTTTTCCCATATTCTTGTCTCTATGTATGATGATTATATGTGTAAAAGCTTTCAATTCCATTTTCTTATAGTAGATAGATCTCTTGCTTTAATTGGTTTTTTTCCTTTGTTTATGATTGCAGGTACTAATCGAGCGGATTTAGTTCGAGAAGGATTGACGAGATCTATTCAAAGGAGACAAACAGAAGCAAAAGATAACAAGTAGGTACCTTGTCTTATTTATCTTCTATAGGAAAAGGTTAAACTCTATAATTCTGTTGTTCTAAGTGTATCTACCCACTTGGGAAGTTGTTTTTATCCGTAGATGAAAAATTCCACATAACGCACCTCTCCCCCCCTAAAAACAACCATCCCACTCCCACTTCATAGCCGTTGATCTTCTGCTCCCGCTTCCTCTATATGACCATTGACCTTCCACCTTCGCTCCATTCACCATCCCCCAGGTGGTCCTCCCGTCCTCACTTCTCCCAATACACTGCTGCCACCTGGCCACCCGCCACATCATCTCTAAATCGTTGCCAATTAATATTTATCTGTTTCCTGTGACAACGAACCTACGCCTCCAACCACTATTTTGGAATGGTAAGTGCCATTTGCCTATAATAACCCAACAATCTCGTTTTATCAGCCTTTTCTTTGTTGTTTCAAGATATTATACCAGAGATGTTATAGTGCTTCGTTAATCAACCAGAACTTGTCATTATGCCCAATCAGCAGAACTTGCTACTGCAACAGTGATCCAGACACTTGCTGGGACCTGTGCATCTGACCAATCGCCAATCTGCACCTCTAATACCAGTTTTTTGACTAGTTTCCTGAATAATTCGAACCCTCTATTCATTTTTCTTCTACCATGGCCCCTAAAGGAAAATCTAAGATTTCAGAGGAAAACCCTATCTTACCCCCAATCATAGACCTGGAACATCAACCTCTGGTGGACCAGGAATATAAAATTATCGAAACTAGTTGTGAGTTCAACCTGTATGAAATCCACAACTGGTTAAGATAGAACTTCTTGGACCAGAGCTGAGCCTTTGGGATTCTCTCTTACCCCAATTTATCTTTCCCCAAACACACCATTTCCTTGAATTTGTCTCTTGGTGTCAATTTAGGTATATCCCTAGTGAGAGGGTAATTGTGGCCTAGAATGGAGACATTGTATTCACCATAACCCCTAAGTCAATATACAAAATGCTCTAGATCCCAAACAATGACTCCCTGAGCCCATTTTTAGTAGATTCCCTCATGGAACTCTATAAGAAGCTTAACTTCCCATATAGAGCCAATTCTTTTGAGATTTTCCTACCAGAAGATGTCCAGTTACCTAAAAGGAATCCACCTTACCCATCTTCTATGTTTCCAAACATGACCAAGCAGATTGTCTTGCTAGTATGATATCTTTTAGGCTATCAATCCAATTAGTGGGTTGATGAGCCTATCCTTGGTTTTTTGTCAGTTTTTTCCACAGGAGAGAAGCCTTCTGTCATTTTCCACTACAACTAGTTTCTAGTAGACACAATTCATGATAAATTTATGAAATTTTCAACAAAAGGAGTGTTTAAATATGCTTCTATATTAGTGCATCTATTTTTGTTTCACCAGGCCGAGAGATTCCAGTTTTCATTGCAGAAATTAGATGAGCAGGGCAATTCTCAATTAGTAATTGATTGGACTTCCTTAATGAGGAAGCATTCCAATGAATTTACTTTGAGTGACTTTGTATAACAATTTTTATATACATTTGCATGCTTGCTGAACAGTGAAGTGGAGCCAAGGATAAGACCATAAATACAAAGAATTCTACATCCTAGTGAGCAGAGTAAGACAGGAGATTGGTACTTGTACCAAAATTATACCAAGATTAGAGTTTATGGATGTGAATTGCCACCATCCAGGCTTCCAATTTTTTTTTCCTATGAGGATCTTCTCACTAGAATATATAAGAGAGATGATAGATATGGATAACCTCCATTTTGTTGTAGAAAAGAAAAAATCTCAGTTCAAGATAAAGGCATAGGTTGGACCATTTATATGTAATACCAGGGCAACAGGTAAGGAGGCAGATTTGCTTCTGAAACAAATGAATTTCAAGTTGATTTTCACCTAGTCATATAACCCCTTTGGCATTTCCAGACTGAGAGTGGAGCGGAAAACCACTCCTTATACTCACACTCCTAGACCAGAAATAGAGAACTTTATGAATCAAAGTTAGTGGGAGGAGAATAAGCTACAAGAGGCAGAAGAACATGTGATATCCACAACTACCTCACAAACTCTAGTACCTCAAGAAAAAAAGGACAAGAGGCTAAGGGAGGATGATTCCCCTTCAGTGACAGAGCTTGGAGTCAAAGAGTTTCTGATATACAAGAAGAAGCATAAGACTAATACTAAACACAATTTTTCTTTAGGAGGATGAGGAGCAGGCCACCATAGTCTTAATAGGCCCTCATGTTTCTACAAGAGAATAAGATAACCTCATAGGATCCCCAACTTCCTCAGCTTCCAAAAATTCTCCAAATACAGCTCAAACAATAGAGTTGGCTAAGGACCAGGATGAACCAAATTTTTTGCAAAATTTTAAAGAAATTAAGAAGAAGAATGAGTTGCTCAAAGCCACCACATACTCCCAATTCTAGAAGAAAACAACCTCTTCACAACACATGCTTCTTTCAGCCTTCGATATAGGAAAGGGGAAAATGAAAATTGCATTTCTTCAAGCACATGTTCTATTTCCAAAGACTCCAGCGGATTACGAGAAATCTATATTCTCCTTTAATGCCAAGCAGATTCACCCCATTGACCAAATAGACCTGCATAAACGCACTGGTGAAATGCTATACCCTACTCTAACCAATACTACCATGACATCATCCAAACTATAGGCCTTAGTCAACAACATACAACCTCAGTTAAAACTTGAAAATATCTCATCTCTAGCTAAGGACACGGGGATCAAATCATTGGAGGACTTGGTGATCAAGTTGGGGTATGACCCCAAAGATGTAAAAGCAGTAGAAAAAATTGTGAGGAGAAAAAACATAGACATAGCAGCAATGAGGAAGCAACTCAAACTTCCCTCCACTGAGGATCCCCAAGCTAAGGAAGTTGGGGAGCTTGAGAAAGAAAAAGAGAACATGTTCAAAATAATTATTGAACAAAATGGTCATATTAAGGACATGGAGATTGAGATGGAAAGACTGTTGAAGGAAAAGGAACATTCTTCACAACTAGAAATAGTTCCTCTAACAATAGTGCCTATTTCAATTGCAACCACATCAGGAGTGTCTACATAGTAAACAACAGAAGCACAAACTCCAGATTCCTCAAATGAGTTGGTTAAAGCTATGGAAGACCTGTCCATCAGAGGGCAGGAAATTGAAAAATTAAAAACCAAACTTAAAACTTTTCAAGATTAGAAATTGAAGATAGATAATTCATACATAGCAGAACTGCAGAAATCTCACAGGCTAACCCAAAGGATTGAGAAACTAGAGAATGAGTCTGTGATGGCCCAAACACTAGCACAGGCTAAAGAATGCATATGGGTTGAGATAAATGAGGCCATCATAGAAATATGGCCTTCAATTGAAATAATATTTGAACATGAGGACTTAATATAGAGATCAAAGGAGTTAATGGAAGAAGTCAGAAACAACTTGGGACAGAGGCCAGGGGAAGCTAACACTTTAATTAAAATTTTGAATTCAAAAACCAAGGATGAGTTAGCAGATTTTGAAATTGCATATAGGACAAAGACTATCTTGGAAGTTAGGAGAGTCATTACTAAAAGGAAATTACTAGTACAATTGGTAAACAAGTGCCATCATTTGGAGAACAACATCTAGAAATTTCATAAGAAATTCAATACATTACATTTAAAAGGATTGCCAGGACTAAAGGGAATTGGAGACAAGTTAGTGCCCCTAACAGATTATCAATAGAAGTTGTACTCAATAGCTCAGGACAAATCAAAGTTTTCAACTATTAGAGGCTTAATCACAGAAAAAGCTTTCATGGAGGCTTTGGAATTCGATCTGCTTATCAGAACTAAAATAAAGCATTTATTTATGGTCAAACTAACTTTCCAGAAATACATTGAGGTAGATGAGACTTATAGAAAATTGGTTAAAATTCCAATTCCAGATGAAGACAGACGATACCAACTATGTCAAATTTTGGAGTAAAAACTATTTTATCTTCAGTAACAAAGCAACACTTTTCCAAGCCCAGTCATCAACAACAAGCCTCGAAGATAGTGCCAAATCATCACAATTGTTTTAGCTATCTATATTTTTGTTATATTTTTACAAACAATTTAGGATATTTTGTAAAAGATCTTGAGGTTTTCACTCAAGATATTTTTCATAATTTTGTATAAGTACTTCTCAAATCAAAGTACAAACATTGAGACTTGTATGAAAAAAGAAGATTTTGATGTAAAGCTGTTCAATGTGCTCAAGTGATCAATTCTTAGTAATACAAAAAGTTGTTTCAAGATTCACGTTTCAGACTCAACTATGAAGTTTTCTCTCTTGTTAATGTGTTTCTTCTTTGTCATCACATATGTTTTCCTTATCTGATTTTTTCAAAGAAAATAAGAAATCGAATTTGTTTAATCACACTCAATTCTGGCTTATGAACAATATTGATGTTTTCAACCTAATGGTAAATATAGAATTCTTAAATTCTCTATGTTTAATTGATCCTTAACCTTTTCCTCTGTCTCACTTCATAAAGATCATAAGATTTGATAGTCTGCCTACCTTGCCCTGTTACACTTGTCTGTTAACTCTGCAATTGATCTACTTAAAGCTGATTGACTCCCTTGCCCAATGGATTCCTATTAAAGTTTCAACCAAACAATTCAGAAAACCAAATTATGAACCTTACATCTAGCCTAAAATCCCACTACAAACAAATCTAAATATGACAGAGAGATCCCTATCTGAGTTTAGAAGGGCTAGCTTCTAAACTTAAAAGTGGTTTTGTGGTTACCTCTGGGTTTCTTTCACAACCTTAAGAAATTATGGAGTGCTAACATCCTGGTGACCATACTGTAACTTCGAATAAATCTGATTTGTATTAAATTTTCCTTGGTAAATTTTTATTTTAGTACTTAAAGTTATTTCTAGGTTTTGTGGCTCAGAAATGGATTCTGATTTAAGGCTATTTTCCACTTTAAAATTTGTATATATCTTATCTGTGAATACTTAATAGTAGATCTGTCACCTAAAAGAATTTACACTAGAGCTAATCCAAATCCAAATCCATAAAAAATTGTAGATAATCCAGAAAAAATAATTAGAAAGAAAAGTGTATCTGAGAGTGAATCAAGTGAAGGTCCTTTGCCTAGGGTTAATTCCCTTCCTCAGAATTTTGTCACTTTAGAAGATATATAATTTGATCTATGTTTTGAACATAGTATTTTTAAGAGTAGATCTGACAGCGTTGTGCCTAAAACTGTGATTGATGAAAGCCTACTAAAACCCTATAAATCAAATTATGTTGAAGATGAACTCAAACAATTTGACAAGCTTGAAGCTCTCGTTAGCTAGTTAGATCAAGCAGTGCATAAATCCCTCCTTCCTCAATCACCTAAACCTTCTTCTTCTTCTTCTGTTTCTTCCTCTCCAACCTCACAAATAATTCCACCTAGTTTTTCTATTCCATTAGAAATTCATGTTTTTCATACTACCCCTTTAGAGATTCCTACTATTTCTACCCCTCTAGAGTTTCTTGTTATTTCTATTCCTCTAGAAATTCCTTCTATTTCTACTGCACCTCTAATAATCATCCCCATTTTCACTACACCCATTTCATCTTCAACCACTACCACCTCTACATCAACACAACAAAGTGTAATTATACCCCCTTTCATACCTCCATACCCACACCCATTGTAGTTCCAGTTACATCTGAAGCACCAATCATGGCAACCCGATATGCCCCCTTGGTTCTACCTCCACAACTCAATGCAATGCCTCAAGATTACCAGAGTAGGATTCCTCAATTTGATAGCATTGGGCCCATAACTGCTCAACAACATATTGATAAAATGAATGACTACTTAGACCTCCAAGAGATAGATGATGCTGATGTAAAAATGAGATTGTTTGCTCAAAGTCTCACTAGTGAGGTTAAAAAATGGTTTAAAGGATTACCAGCTAACTCTATCCCAGAACTTACTCAATTTCATGACACCTTCCTCAGAAGATGGGAAGTGACAAAGAACCCTCTACAAATTTAAGCAGAGTATGAAAGTATCAAAAGAGCCCCAGGTGAATCAATCCAGGACTATTGTATCATTTAACAATATCTAAAACTCTATCCCTACAACAATACAACCCCCTCCAGGGCTACCTCTGATTAAATTCCCAGATGGTTTTGACCATGACATGTCTTACAAATTAAGATAAGAGACCCTGCAACCCTTGAGGAAATGCAAAGAAATGCTGTTAGTGTTGAAGCCAATCTGTTAGCAAAGAGAGATAGACTGAAAGATGAAAGGAGAATTACTATAAATGAGGAACAAGATTGTACTTCCTCTGATGTTAAGTTGCATACTTTAGTAAGAAGAATGGAAAAAATTATGGAGAGAATTTCTATAGCTAATAGAACTCCTCCAAGGGAAAACCAAGGTGGTCCCCAAATTAGAAATCCAAATTTAAGGAAAACCAACCTCAGATTAAACAAAGAGAGCAGAGAGTCCAAAATGATCAACAACAAATTAGACCTCCATTTCAAGAAAACTATGCAGATGAGGAAGCTGACATACTTGAAGATCCTAAGGAAAATCAAATAAATTTGTTTTAGGAAACCAAAGTTGACCACATTTTCTTGACTAAGGAAGAGCTGGAGACTCCACAGGTATCAGAGGCCTTTGCTACTTCACCATGGTATATAGACATTATATTTGTATTACAAAACTTACAATCTCCTTCTGGTTTAACGAAGACAAAAGCTAGGTTTCTAAAACTGAGCTATGAAATTTTGTATTTTAGATTAGAATGTATATTAGAAAGATGTTGGAGTTATTTTGCTAAACTGTTTATTGAAAGATGAAGTAGAGAGGGTCATGGAAGAGTTTCGTCAAGGAAATTTTGGAGGCCATTTGTATTGGAAAACCACAACCAAAAAAATCCTAAGGGATGGATTTTACTGGCCTACCTTGTTTGCAGATGTGCATAAGAAAGTCACCACTTTCCACCAGTGTCAAATCTTTGAAGGCAAGAGAAAGATTTTGCCTTTACCATTGAAACCCATTTCAGTTGAAATTCCTTTTCAACAGTGGGGTTTGGATTTCATTGGTGAAATCCATCCCAACTCCTTAGGCCAACATAGATGGATCTTAATAGCCACTGATTACTTTATCAAGTGGATTGAGGCTATCCCAACTAGACAGGCCACAAACACTGTGATCTGAATGGGAAAATTAGTTTCGTTGTGCTAAATTCCTCTTCAAAATATGCAAAAGTGCTTAAGGATTCATGAGGTTAATTTCATGTTTTAACATGAGTTTTTGAGTGTTTTTATGTAAATTAAATGTACAAATTGACATAAACAAATGACTAAACAACAACATATAACACACATGAACATCACAAAAACAATATCACAACAACACATGATGAAGGAGTTCACCCCACTTGGGTTACGTTTCCTTAGTCCAGCTTCCAATCACTTGACCCTCTCTATTATGATCAAAAGTGTGAATACATTAGTTTACAATGCTTAGATAGCACTGGAACCTATTCCAATGGCTCCAGAATGCCAAAAAATGAATTTCTAGCCTCTTTATGCTCTTGATTTGGTAAAAAACTGAAGAAGTTATGGCTTCCCCAAGTTTTTCTGCTAATCACACATCAATTTCCCCAAAATCCGGCACCATCCTACAAATTCACCTCCAATTCCACTAACTGAGCATTGATTTCGCCTAATTCCGAGCGAAATTGTCAGACAGATTAAATTTCTTATAAGGCCTTAAATCCGAAAATTTTGGACATATGGGGGGCTACGTGCCCAGGGCTAAGGCCAACGGCCCACCTCCATCGGCCGGGCCCCCACTCCGATCCTCCATGGTCGTATTAGGTATCATGCGCCCTAGGGCTAGCCCCTCCCCACTCTGCCATGGTTATGTGGGGTGGCATGCGTCCATGGGTTGGCCCTTTTCCCTAGATGGTGCACCTCTTAAACTTTAAGTATGTGCCACATACCATATATATTAAGACATAAATGTATGGCGCACTGGTTATGGATTGAACTTGGAGTTTTGAGGTCGTGGGTTTGATCCCCACCCATTGCTACTCCGACCTTAACCCGATTTTTGGTGGCCCTTGGCTGGGTGACATGGCAGCCTGTGTTTGGCCACCAACCAACCAATAAAATTTGTCCAAAGCTCCACCTAAGAACCCTCCACATGTCATCACACCATTTGTCGGAGCTCAATCAATCACTTGCATAGTCACCCTACCACGTAGGCATGCCCAGTTAGCGCCACGTCAGTAGTATGGACTACTGACTGGGCTGTCTACAATTTTTTTTCAAAATTTGTCTCTTTATAAAAACAAACAAAACATGTTTGTGGGAGCATACGAAGTTTATTTTGCACAAAACGAGTTGCACTAGATTCAAAATGACGTTCCCTACATGGTCATTCAGGTTCCACACTGATATGACAAATTTGAATGTTGAGTTACTTTTTGAGCACCTGATCATTCCTCCCCACTGGAAGCTTTTGGACCCCAAAATATTACTTTTAGCTGTCGAGGAAATGAGGGTACAATTCCCTCACCTTTCAAATCTCGATCCATTTGGCTTTGGAAGGATTTTTTCCTTTGAGCCTCACACGAAGGTAATCCACATTCCCTCATTTTGAAGACCTTGTTCTTCTGTCAAGAATGGTGTCTTTCTGTAGTTCATCAAGGTATTCAGGAGAAAAATATTCAATGGAAAGAATTTTAACATTATCTCCTTAATCTTCAATTAAAGGAGGCCCATACAACCTTAAGTTATCAACATTAACAACAACATAAATTTGCATATATAAAGGCAAATCCAACATGAAGGCATTGTCACCAATCTTTTCCAGAATTCTGAATGGACCATATCTAATTGGTTTCAACTTTTTACCTTCTCCTTGGAGCCTCTCTTTTCTAATGTGAAGCCAAACTTCATCAGCAACTTGGAACTTGTGATATACCGGATGCTTGTCGTGCTTTGCTTTGTACTTTCCTTGGCTCTTTTCCAACTGTTCTTGAACTCTTTGGTGTACCAATTGGATTTGTTCAATCAACTTCTTGGCTTTGTCCATGTCACCATCAATAGCAACATCCTTCTTACAAAAATGGTACAACAAATTATGACGCAAATGGTAATCAAATCTCCCTACTTGGATCTCTTGACTCAAGCTTAAGTGTACATTTTGAAAGTATGCATATTGTTGAACATAACTTTCATGCAAAACAATATTATGCTTGAGTAAAGTAGCCACACTAACAATAGGCCTAGGAAGCATATCATCAACCTTGTTGTATATACCTTTCTTATCATTTCTGATCAAGTGGAATTGTTGTAAGGATCCCATTCGTCGAAAGTGCCTTGATTGCCGCAACTTTGTCACTACACCATTGAAATTTTTTGAATGAAATGAAATGGGCTTACCATATTGCATAAGGATTGTGCCCATGGAATAGTCGCTTGTAAGTACATGAGATGAAATGATATTTTCTTTCAAGACATCAAATGCATTTTGTTGTTTGCCTCCCCACTGGAAGACCTTTTCCACAATAGTCAATGCATGCAAATGAGTTGCGATAGAAGAAAAGTTAGCAATGAATTTCCTCCAATATCGGGTTGCTCCCAAAAAACTTCTTACTCCAATGACTGTGTTGGGTGTTAGCCAATTCATCATGACATCGACCTTGGAGGGGTCTATCTTCAACTCACCTCCTACAACAATATGCCTCAAGAACACCAAATAAGTTTTATCGAATTCACACTTTGAAATCTTTAAAAACAATTGTTCTTTCTTCAAGATATCAAGTACTTTTCTCACATGCATGACATGTTCATTAAGAGATTTTCTAAAAACTAATATGTCATGTAAATAGACTATCTCATATAGAAATGGCTCCAATATGATGTAGCAAAAGCCGCATCTACCCACATTATGCAAATAAAATTGCATGTCACACTATGTCTCAGGAATTTTAATATTCCTGCCTAATAAAACCTTCTTAACCCAAGATTTAATGCTCCTTTAATAAACTCTATGCAGAAACATTTGATTTAACTATCCAAAGTCTAGACCTTTATAAACCTTTGAGCGGAACCTTATAAATCCTTCATAATCTTTGGTTAATTCTTATTACTCGCGCATATTAACCATACCATGGATTTTAGACTTTGGTTAAAACTCAACTTAAACCATAATACATTAATCCCACTTATTTCTATTATAATTCCCATACAATAGAAATATTTCATAAACCACACTTAAACCTTACCTTTCCTCCATTCCACAAACCTTTTCACATATATTGATGCTCTCCTTAGCGCATTAAATCTTCGTCGTCGATCTCATTCCTCAATCTGACGGTTATCGCACAATAACTCGCACCAACTAGCCTGGCCAATCTCCACCATTTATTTCTCCTACCTCAATCCAATGGTGATCGCGCCATATTGCGTGATTACATGCATGACCGATATTAGATCGAGAGTGCGCGAGAAAAGTGGTTTTCTCATGCTACGTGTCAACCCCTCAGGTTAATCATGTGAAATTGTAGAATACCATTTACAGCTTTTAGGGTGCGCGAGATACCACTGACCACTTGTGAAGACCGCTCCATCCTTCTACTAACACGTGGTTTTAATCTGATCCCTTCACTTCTTGACTTTATTTTGTGTGACTTAATCCTAGCCGTCTATCTCACACAGTCTCGTCCATTTATCTCACTGATCCAATGACTGTACTTTGTTGCTACATTCTTTTGTTTCTTACTGTGTAATAGCCCATTCGACTTTCTGTCTGTGTATTTGTTCTCGCCTATGGTCTTCAAATGTTTTCATCTCGATCTCCACTCTATTACTTCATTTCTTCGCGTCTTTATGCATCCTTCATAATTCCTTAGGTTTTAGGGAACCTTGCAGTTATACCTTCACTGTAACATAAAAGGCTTTCTCCAATACTGTCTGTGTGCAAACCCTTAACACTCCTCTCTGCACTTCTTCTCTCTGTTCTTCTATGGTTTATGTTTTCTCCGAGGTTTCTGGTCTTTGGTTGTTCTTCAGCGCACCTTCCTCCTAAACTTACTTCGACTTACTTTTAAGCGCTATCACATCTGAACTTCAACTTTGATCCTTCAATCAGATTCAAAAGTTCAGACCACTATCCTTCATTCTCCACCTCTACGTTATGCTTTAATTCCACTTGCATACATATACTATGCAGAATTACTCTAATTCACACACAATTTATAATTCCATTAATCAATACACACCACAAAACTCAGGAATTGAATTCTCTGCCTTTATAAGCAATTATTTACATAATGAATCTCTCTCTCTAGCCTGATTTTCTAATCAGTGGCCTTTTCCCTTTCCTGCCCGTAGGCTTACAGTCAAACCTTATTTAATCTCTAAACTCTGATTCTCACTCTAACTCACTAAATAACTAAATCTCTACCTAACTAACTCTATCTATGCCTTTTAGGCTTACATTTATACAAAAGGTTCTAACAATGTAAACTTTGAAACGGGAACTGATACTGTTACCCGTTTCGTAGAGATAGCAAAAAAATGACCCGATTTTCAAAAGTGGTGATGCAGAATACACATGTTTTTTTAGAACATGGTTTTTGGAACTTTAATTTTTTTCATGTGCATTAAGTTTTAGAATGGTAGTGAATGGTAGTGATTTTCATGCTAATTTAAAAAAGTGGTTACTCTGCATCGCACCCTTTTTTTAAAAGACTTATTTTTTGACTTTAAATTTTTTTATTGTATGGAATGTAAATAATTATTTTTTAAAATTAATAATTTTGGAAGTGGTCTTCTTCTTCATATTATCTTGTTTTTAATTTTTTTTTAAATTTTTTTTGTAGTGAGGTTTTTATTGTTTTGCATATTTAAAGAAGAATGTCGATATTTTGCATTTTCGATATTCTACATATTTATACATTGTTAATTAAATTTTCAATCCAAATGAAATAATTGTCTGTAAAAAACAAATATAAAAAAAAAAGAAAAAAAAAAAATAAAAAATGTTAAAAAAAATTATCTCATAAACCCTAAAAGAATTTGGAATATATCTATATATATATATATATATATATATATATATATATATATAATTAAGTAAGTAAAAATAGAGAAATTAAGAAAAAACATTAGCAAAACTAGGGAAAAAAATAAAAAAATTAAAAACAAACTAGTTTAAAAAAAAAATAGAAAATTAACGAAAAAATGAAAAAACTAGTAAAATTAATATTTAAAAAAACAAAAATAAAATCAAATTATAAAAAAAACCCCAAAAAATATTAAAATGGCGGAAAATATATGTCTTTTCAAATGAAAAAATAAATAAAACATTTACAATTTATCAAAAAAATACCTATTTTTGATTTTTTTTTTTTTTTAAATTCAAATTATAAAAAAAAAAACAAAAGAATAAATTAAAATTATAAAAAAAAAAAACCCAAAAAAATGCATATTTTTTATTTTTTGATTTTTTTTATAAGTTAATAATAATTATTTTTTTTTAAAACTAACATTTTTATTTAAAAAAAAATAAAAATAAAAATTAATTTTTTTTTAAACAAACCTTTTTTTTTAATTAAAAAAATCATTATTTTTTTTAAACAAACTTTTTTTTTTTTTAATTAAAAAAATTATAATTTTTTGTAAACATTATAATTTTTAAATAAACATTATAATTATAATTTTTATTAAACAAACTTTTTTTTTTAATTAAAAAAATTATAATTTTTTTTAATTTTCATATTTAAAAAAATTATTAAAAAAAAATTTAAAATTTAAATTTTTTTTTTTTAATGGAATTATTTTCTTTTTATTAAAAAACATTAAATTTTTTGGGCCGCTGCCCCTCGGCCGCCCGTGATGGCGCGGCCGGGGGGCGGGGGGTCGATTCCGGGAATCGAAGCCTCGCCCCCGGCCGCCCGTGGTGGCGCGGCCGGGGGGCGGCGGCCCAAAAAATTTAATTTTTTTTAATAAAAAATAAATAATTCCGTTAAAAAAAAATTTTAATTTTAATTTTTTTTTTTAATAATTTTTTTAAATATGAAAATTAAAAAAAATTATAATTTTTTTAATTAAGAAAAAAAGTTTGTTTAAAAAAAATTATAATTATAATGTTTATTTAAAAATTATAATGTTTAAAAAAAATTATAATTTTTTTAATTAAATATGGAAATTCAAAAAATTATTTTTTTTTGATTTTTTGTTAACTATTTCTATTTTTAAATTTAAAAAAAAAATGTTTAAAAAAAATTATAATTTTTTTAATTAAAAAAAAAAAAAAATTGTTTAAAAAAAAATTAATTTTAATTTTAATTTTTCTGTAAATAAAAAGGTTAGGTTTAAAAAAAAATCCGTTAAAAAAAAATAATTAAATTTTATTTTTATTTTTTTTAATAATATTTTTTTATTTTTTTTATTTATTTATTTATTTATTTATTTTTTTTTTTTTTTTTTCATTCATTTGAAATTAAAATATTAATTTTTTTTTGAAAAAAAATTAAAATGTTTTTTATTATTTGTATTTTAAAATTAAAAAAATGTTTAAAAAAAAGATTGTTTAAAATAAAATTTGAATTTAATTTTTTTTTTTAATAAAAAATATGCATTCTTTGGGTTTTTTTTTTTTTATAATTTGATTTTTTTTTTTTTTAAATATTAATTTCACTAGTTTTTTAATTTCTTTTCGTTAATTTTCTATTTTTTTTTTAAAACTAGTTTATTTTTAATTTCTTTTTCTTTTTTTTTTTCCCAGTTTTTGCTAATGTTTTTTTTTTTTTTTAATTTCTCTGTTTTTACTTACTTAATTTTATATATATATATATATATATATATATATATATATATATATATATAATAAATTTATTTTTTTTCCAAATTCTTTTTCGATTTGTGAGATAATTTATTTATTTATTTTTTTTAACTTTTTTTATTTTTGTTAATTTTCTATTTTTTAAATCTAGTTTTTTTTTAATTTTTTTTGGTTTTTCTTAATTTTTTTTTTCTATTTTTACCTACTTAATTCTTAGTTTTTTTTAAATGTTTTTTTGTTTCTTTTCCGTATTTTTTTTTTTCTTTTGCCAATTTTTTGATGGTTTTTTATTTTTTTATTTTTTATTTTCACTATTTATTTGTTTATAATTTATAATTTTTTTAGTTTTTTAATTTTTACCATTAATTTTTTTTTTTTTTTTTTTTTTACATTTTTATGATCGATATCTATATATATATATATATATATATTTTTTTTTTATATTTGATTTTTTTTAAGTTTTATATTTTTATTTTGTGTTTTGTTTTTATTATATATCTTAATTTATGTTTTGTTATATTTTTAAACTTTTTTTTTGTTTTGTGTTTTTTCATTGTTTTAATTTTTAATTTTTAATTTTATTTTATGTTTTCATTATTTTTTTTAAAATTAATGTTTTTCGGAGTCATGAAAAAATATTTTACGCCATTATTTCGAAATGTTGAAATTTTACATTCGAAAAAAAAAAAAGTGTTCTTCCAGAATTAACACTATTCGTTTTGAGGGTGTTTTTTGGATAATTTTTGTGCAAAAAATTGGTTTTCACCACCATTTTTAAAACATGTTGAAAATTTACCCAAGAAAAAAATAGGTGTTATTCCAGCATCAACACTTTTCGTTTTTAGCACTGTTTTTGATGTTTTTTTGGGGTTTTTTTGCCAGAGTTCCCGTTTTGAGTTTATAGTTCCCGTTTCAAAGTTTACATTGTTTTCTGTTAACCAATTCTGGTTCAAATCCTTAATCTGCTCATCAAGTCCTAAAATATCTCAATGATCCCTTGGGGATCTCAACAACTCAACTAAATCCCGAGGATTCTCTTTAATCCCCAAAATCATGAAACCAATTCCTAATCTAAGATTTACAATATTTCAAAATCTCTCAATCCCTATGGAATCTTAACTAGCCTAAATCTCTCATGTTCTCCAACATTCGAGAACATTTACAATTTTCCTCACAATATCTAATTAATTCTTATTCTTAATATATATCATAAACTTACTTAGAAACCTTAATAATTACATTAATTTAATACTCAGGAAACCATCTTCCTTGAAAACACAAGACCCCCTATGTCTACTAAAATACAATGATATTTTCGAGCTGGATGCTCCTGCATCACAATACATCATTCAACATACACACAAAAGTAGTAGGAACATGACAAAGACCAAAAAGCATAACTGGCCATTCAAACAAACCTTTCCTTGTTTTGAATGTCATCTTCCATGTGTCTCCTTCAGCAATTCTACTTTGATGATAACCACTCCTTATGTTTTAATTAGTGACATGCTTTCCATTCTTCTTGGGCACCAATACAATAGGTGACTCGTATGGCGAAGGAGATGTTCAGATGATCCCTTTTTTCAAGAACTCTTGGGTTTGTTTTGTGTTTCTGAATTTTCCATTATTGACATCTTGTACATGCCAATATTAGAAAGATGACAGTATTGTTGTAATGGTATATCATGTTGGATTCCCCTCTTGGGAGGAAATCCCTTTGGTTCCTAAAATAACCCATTATTTTGATTAATCACCTTAATCAAATCAGATTTCAATTTTGTATTACGACCTTCAAATGATTCATAATCAACATCATTCTTTGGTATGGTCATAAGAAGCACTAAATTCTTTCTTGAATTCACTAGTCTTTTCATTTGCCCTGCAATAACTAATGAAAGATTTAGTTTCTTGCGATGATCTCTCACAATATACTCCACACCATATTTGAACAAGTTTTACTCGTTTTCATGTCGATAGAAGATTTATTTTCTATCATAGAGGTAAGGACTACCCAAAAAAATTCCTGAAATATCAAGTGGTACAACATCCAATTCAACTTTGTCAATGAAGTTTGCTGTGATTGCAAACCGAAAAATACATTTTATTGTAACTTGTAATTGTGTGTCTTTGCATATCCAACCCAATGGATATGGCTTGGGATGTAGAATGGTTTCAAGATTAAGTTTCTTGATTAAGTCTTTAGATATCAAATTGGCTTGAGACCTGTTAGCCTTGCCGGAAAAAGGCCCAAAAATGGATCCATATAGGCTTTTAAAGTCTCCAAATTTGCTTAAAATCATGCCAAGGGATCCAAAAATGCTCTCGAAATCTTCAAGATTTTCTCAAAGATCATCCAATGATCAAAATCAGCTTAAGAGGAGAGCCCTTGGAAGGGCGGAAATACACTATCGGGAGGGAAAAATGCTTGAAAACCATGAAAAACCCATAATCGCGGGCTTAAACAAAGGAATGAACAATAGCTGTTAGATCTGGCCGATCAACAGACTAGATCTAAGCGGCTAATCGCATCGGTGGTGGCCATCAGAGGCATTTGGAGCAGAGTCACGATGAGATTGGGCCGAGCGATACGCTAATCATTAATATCGGCGATATCGCTATCGACGAGGAGCATGTGCCATGTTATATGAAGGACATGGGGAGTGAGCGATGCGCGATTGCGATTTATCGCATAGCTATAATTGCATCGGCACTATACCATGGGGCGGGGCCTGTGCATAAGCATGTGTGCTACCCACATTATATATGAGAGTTAATAAATTTTGAAGTCCGCGCCAAAGCCATTTTTAATGCATTTTCCATTTATTTCGTTATATAACGAAATACAAAGGGAAATAGGGGTAGTGCGATAGCGATGGAACCCAGACCTGATGGGTTTCGGGAAGTAAAATATATATATTTTCAAGTCCGCAAAAGCCCAATTTTTAATTTATTTCGTGTATTTTCGTTATATAATGAAAATACGAAGGGGGCATTGACCAGCAGCGACTGCGATAAGTCTCAGACCCGAAAGGGTCCAAGAAGTGAAATATATAATATCTGAAGTCTACCAAACCCATTTTCATGCATTTTTTAGTGTTTTTCGCATATTTCATAATACAAGAGAAATACACAGGAGCAGGCTTTTTGCGACTTGCGATGGCAACAAGGCCGGACCTAATAGACAATTAAACCATATTTTAGGACTTTTGAAGTCCAAAATACACAAAGAAGGAGATATTTTTGCAGTAATGTTGTGTTTTCTGTATATAACAGAAAAATAATCATTTATAAGTTTTTAAGGGATTACACAGGCACGAAGACCCTTTCCATTATCTAACAGAGGCTGGGAGACAATGACAGAGGCCGGAAGGGGAATAGAAAGAGCCACAACACGCACAGCTCACCCCCAAACCGACAATGCAGTCATGGAGCATTAACAGATAGCGCAACTCATCCATAACAACAGAATCAATTATGGAGCATCTCTAGCACTAGAGAACTCCCAGACAACACAACAAACCACCCAAAATATTTGAAAACGGTTACTCTTCCGTCAGAAGCAGAAAACTACGAGCCCATGCTTGCCTAGAAGGCATCACATCAATTAACAAGGCAGATTAGACATATTAAGACTCCGAGCCTCTTAGAGCTTAGGAGCATTGTAAGCAGGCTATAAATAGTTGAAAGTAAGATGTAATAGGGGTTCAAAATTTTGGAGATTGTTCCTCCTCTGTTCCTTCAAACTTCTCATCTTCATTCTAGCAATATAAGATTCTTTTTCTATTATATGTTCAATGTCCATTCTCTTTGATGTTCTATGCTTTCACTTGAATAGTTTATTCAGGTTTTCTGTTGTGTCTAATGCCAGATAACTGTCATCTTATCTCTGCATTGATAAATTAGATTTGCAAGTCTTATTTACTTCCTGTAGCTGGTCATTCATATGTGTTTATGTATGCAATTTGCTGGTACAATCAGTATTCTCCATCTATCCATTGAATCTATAAATTATTGAGCATTAGTGGTCTAAAGCCTTATATTGGTGAGAGTGTTCATGCATGTCTTGAGTGAGAATAGAGCTGAAATGGTTATCTGACTTGATCCAAACCATCATCCATTCCAATAGTTCTGAGAACAATATTGAAGATTATATGTTACCAGGCATCTCCGAGCTGCAACCTAGGAGAGCTTCCTAGAGTGATAACATAATTGGCGTCACTGTCGGGGATAGGAAACTAAAGCTTAGCTTCCCTGGGAAACGACATAGATCCAGCTTTGATGATAGACAAAGCCTAGGCACTTTTTTGGTTGTAATCATCTATCTGGTGACTCTACTGGAGGTCGAACCTCTTGGAAACTCCACTTCATAATTCTGGCTCAGTTTGTGAGGCATACTTGAAGAAATCCTTAGAAGTCACAAGCTGACCCAGTACCTGACCCTGAAAAGATCATCAAAGAAAGAAAGGTATTGCAGAAAGGAGCATCAGGTTCAGGTAAACCTAAACAATCTCCTATATCTCTTCAAGGAAGGCCTGTAATATAACAAATACATGTTGAGAGTATAGCATCTAATAATAGCAGTGAAGAAAAACTCTCAGAGATTCATAAAGCTCCTTATTCTTTAGGTTATCCTTTTGTTGTATGCCCAAAGGAAACCTCACCTCTTATCCATCATACTCCTTTAGTCTTATCAATCACTCCTCATCCCTCTATCATTTAGACTGCCAATACTCTTTTAGCCACCACAACTATGGCAGGCCCACAAGCACCTACCAAAATGGAAAGAATCATAGCTGCTAGGTATGGACCTCTAATACTGCCCACTCCTTTGAATTCCATGCCTACTGGAGAATATCAGAAATATAGGCCTAAGTTCACTGTGACTGAAGGTGTTACTGCTGAAGAACATCTTGAGTCATTCTATAGCTATGATGATAATCTGGACATTAGTGAAGATGATGTGTGGATGAGAGTCTTTGTCCAAAGCCTAGATGGAGAGGCTAGAAAATGGTTCAGAGAACTAACCCCAAGATCTATAGCAGATATTGAAGCTTTAGATGATGCATTCCTGAAGCATTGAGGGGATAAGAAGGATCTCTTCTACTACCACACTGAGTTTGGGAACTTAAAGAGGGAAAATGGTGAGTTTCTGTCTGATTTTAATAAGAGGTTTAATCCTATGTACAACAAGCTAATAAGCAAAAACAACCAGCAGTTGATCCCATCATCCTCAAAGCTCCAGCTCATGAGGTAAGAGGCCTTGACAAGTCTCCTTCTCCTTTAAGTTTCCAATTAGAAATTCAGAAGCTAAGAATACCTATGCCTCTGATTGAAATCCCCATCATTCTATGTCTCTCTAACTATTCATGAAAAAATCCTTCACAACTACCTTTTGGACACTGGAGCCAGCCATAATCTAATGCCCAAGGCTGTCATGGATGAGTTGGGTCTTGACATCACCAAGCCTTATCATGACCTATTCTCTTTTGACTCTAGAAAAGTGAAATGTCTAGGATTAATCAAGGACCTAGCCATCACTTTGTCTCAACTGCCTATGAAAAGAACAATGATGGATATTGTGGTAGCAGATGTACCCCCCAAGTTTGGCATGTTACTTTCCAAAGGTTGGATCAAGAGATTAGGTGGATCATTACAAAATGATCTGTCCTATGCTACTATCATAGTTTTCGGAGGTGAGAGCAAGAGATTATATAGAGAAGCTCAGTTGGCTTATATCATCAGCGATGAAAGGAATCCCACTAATCATCCCATCTATGCTGTTGACACTGATTTTGGAGCATGTATTCTTCATATTGAAGAATCCCAATTGGCCTCCACACAACTTAAGAAACCAGTTTGCCAGATCACTGAGGAAGAAGGCCCACAAATTTGGGACATGTTCTTTGATGGAGCTTGCTCTAAGGAATCTGCGAGGGTAGGTGTAGTCCTGATGTTCCCCCCACAGGAATACATTCATTTATCTTTCAAATTAACCTTTCAGGTCACAAATAACATAGCAGAATACAAAGCTTTGATTTTGGGCTTAAGCGCTGCTAAAGAAATGGGTATCAAAGGCTTGGAAGTGTTTGGAGATGTAGACCTGATCATTCAACAGGTAAATAAAGCATTCCAAGCAAAGCATCCAAGGTTGAAAGCATACAAAGATGAGGTATGGAGGCTCAAGGATTCTTTTAATGATTTCAACATTTTTTAGATTCTGAGAATGAAGAACCAACTTGTCGACTCCCTTGCTGTGTCTGCTAGCATGTTTATTCCTCCTTTGCCTCCTAAATTGACATATGAAGTTCAGGTAAAATATAGACCACCTCTGCTTGAAAACATCAAATATTGGAGAGTTTTTGAAGACGATGAGGAAATTAACAGGTTTTTACAAGTCGTTGAGGAATTTGATGAAACACACATCGACCAAGAGAATGAAACCATGGAAGAACGTGGCCAGTCCAACCTAAAAAACGAGGTCAGTCGAGGAAGCATCGTCCAACTGCCTAGTAATCATATACCAAAAGGATTGGTGCCTCTAGAGAAATTGTTCGACCATAACGATGTGCCTTATAAGCCTGCCAAAACAGAAAATGAGTCTACTGTTTGTAAACACAATATAGGAAGCCTAGCCCATCCGAAATTCATCAATCTGTCCACTCATTTGTCTTTTGCCAATAATTCTGAGTATTGCACCCTCATGAAGCAATTCGCTAATAATTTTGCCTGGGAATACAGTGATCTTAAAACCTATGATACGAACATCATTCAACATAAGATTCCACTGGAAAAGAACACTACCCCTTTTAAGTAGAAATTAAAACCTATCAGCCCTCTCTTATTGCCTTTGATTGAGAAAGAGATCAAGAAGCTGTTGGATGCAAAAATCATAGTTCCCTTAAGGTATTCGAAATGGATAGCCAACCTTGTGGTAGTGAGAAAGAAAAATGGAGAAATTAGGCTTTGTGTTGACTTCAGAAATCTAAACAAGTGCTCTAAAAAAGATAATTACCCCTTGCCTAAGATGGAACACTTGTTGCAAAGAGTTTCAGGGGCCAGAGTCATGTCTTTCTTAGATGGATTTTCAGGTTACAATTAGGTTGTTGTATCCAGAAGATTAGGAAAAGACCGCCTTCACTACTCCTTGGGGCACTTTCATGTACTCCAAGATGCCTTTTGGACTAATGAATGCTATGGCTACTTTTCAGAGGACCATGGACATAACTTTTGTGGGAGATAAGGACTAGTTTGTCCTTATTTATATTGATGAAATAACAGTGTTCTCCAGCAGCCACAAAGACCGTTTACAACATTTTAAGAAGGTCTTCCTAAAGTGTAGACAGCTTGGAATTTCAGTGAACCCAAAGAAGTCACAGTTTGCTCTAGAAGAAGGAAAACTTTTGGGACATATTGTTTCTACTTAAGGTGTGAAATTGATCCAACAAGGGTTCAAGCCATTCAGACATTGTCCATCCCAAGGTCAGAAAGGGACATTCAATCCTTCCTGGGTAAGATTAACTTTGTAAGGAGGTTCATTCCAAACTTTGCAGAGCTTGTAAAGCACATCACTTCCATGCTGAAGAAAGGATCAAAAATAAAATGGACAGATGCTTCAAGAAGCTCTTTTGAAGCCATCAAGCAAGCCATCATGGAAGCTCCCACTCTAATCAACCCAGATTACACTAAGGAGTTTTGTATCTTCTCTTTTTCCTCTTATGATACACTTGCAGCAGTTCTGTTGCAGAAAAATGATGAAGGCATAGAGAACCCTGTGGCCTTTTTCGGAAAAACAGTAAGGGATGTTGAACTAAGGTACGACCTTATTGAAAAACAAGCTTATGCTCTCATAAAATCTTTAAAGGCATTCAAAATTTATATTCTGCATTCCAAAGTAGTTGCATATGTACCTTTAGCCTCAATAAAAGATGTCTTAACTCAGCCAGATATTGATGGGAAGAGAGATAAATGGATTGCAAAATTCATAGAGTTTAACATAGAGGTGAAGCCCACTAAGCTTGTCAAAGGCCAGGGGTTGGCTAAACTTATGGCTAAAGAAAATTGTAGCTTGTTAGACATAAATTGCATGGGTCAAAATTCATATGATAAGCAGACAGAGGGAGCAACAGAAGAGCAAAAGCAGAATCAATCTTTGGCTGAAAATCTGGCCATATGTGAATGGTATTACAACATAGTTCATTTTTTGCAAAAGCTAGAAGTCCCTTCAGGGATTAGCTCAAGTCAAGCTCATGCCCTTAAACTCAGATCAACCAATTCTGCATTAATAAAAATTTGCTTTATTGGAAAGACCCATTAGGAATCCTCTTGAGATGTCTAGATAAAGAACAATCTTTGGAAGTCATACACCAGTTCCATTCTAGCATCTGTGGAGAGCATCATTATTGGAAAACCACAACTCACAAAATCTTGAGGGCTTGATATTATTGGCCTACTCTGTTCTCTGATGTGTTTTCTCTTGTAAAATATTGTGACAAGTGTCAGAGGTTTGCAGGAAGACAACAACTAAATCTCTGCCCTTGAAGCCAAAACATGTCAATGGTCCCTGCCAACAGCGGGGCTTGGACTTTATAGGTGATATCAACCCACATTCCAGTGGCCAACACAAATGGATCTTAGTAGCCACTGATTATTTCACCAAGTGGATTGAGGCTATACCCACTAAGAATGCCAATCATCAAGTTGTCATAAAGTTCTTGAATGAGAATATTTTCACTAGATTTGGTTACCCAACCAAACTAGTCACTAATAATGCAACAACTTTCAAGGAAAAATAATTGGTGGACATGACTGAATCCATGGGCATTCATGTGGTGCATTCTATCTCATATTATCCTCAAGTCAATGGCCTGGCAGAATCATCTAACAAGAGTCTGGTAAGGGTAATAAAAAAACTATTAGAGGACAACAAAAAGAGTTGGGATTCCAAGTTCAAGTTTTCCCTATGGGCTGATAGAGTTACCATAAAAAAGTCCATAGGGAATTCTCCATTAAAACTGGTTTATGGCGCTGATGCTGTTTTCCCCATCCAGATGATTCTCCCTGTGGCTAAGTTCTTGCAAGAAGAACAAGATGAAGAGAATGACATGGTAAGAAGAATGAATAATCTGGTTGAGTTACAATAGATTAGAGAGCAGCTGGTTGAGAAGTCAAAAGCTCTTCAGAAGAAAATCAAAGAAACCTTTGGCAGGAAGGAAAAAGTGGACAATTTCCAAGTTGGTGATTGGGTGCTTAAATGGGATGCATTTAAGGAAAAGAAAGGTAATCATGGCAAGTTTGACTCCTTATGAATAGGTTCGTTTGTCATCGCTCAAATTCAGCAGAACAATACATTCATTCTGCACAGTATGGAAGGAGGAGATACTTTTGGTAGCCCAATAAATGGGCGGTTCTTGAAACTTTATTTCGTTTAAGGCTTTAAAGCCTTGTCATTGTAAATATGTTTTTCTAGTTTTTATTTCATTACAAAATAGACTCCATGCCCAATGGAACACTAGAAGGAAGAGTTGACTTTGTTTTTTCAGGAAAGGCATTGATCCATGATCCTTGAAACCTCATAGGGAGGATTTCATCCCCAGAAGGAGCCAGTGTTAGCCTTGCTGGAAAAAGGCCCAAAAATGGCTCCATATAAGCTCTTAAAGTCTCCAAATTTGCTTCAAATCATGCCAAGGGATCCAAAAATGCTCTTGAAATCTTCAATATTTGCTCAAAGATCATCCAATGATTAAAATCAATGCAAGAGGAGAGCCCTTAGAAAGGCATAAATACACTATCCGGAGGAAAAAAATGCTTGAAAACCATGAAAAACCCACAATGGCGAGCTTAAACAGAGGAATGAACAACAGCCGTTAGATCTAGACGATCAACGACCCAGATCTAAGCGGCTAATCACAATGGCGATGGCCATCAAAGGCAGTCGGAGCACAGTCGTGATGAGATCAGGCCGAGCGATACGCCGATCATCGATATCGACGATATCGCTATTGACGGGGAGCATGTGCCATGTTATATGTAGGACCCAGGGAGTGAACGACGCACAATTACGATTTATCACATCGCTATAATCGCATCAACACTATACCATGGGGTGGGGCCTATGCACAAGCATGTGTGTGACCCGACGAGCCGGACCCGATGACATTATATATGAGAGTTCATAAATTTTGAAGTCCGCACCAAAGCCATTTTTACTGCATTTTCCGTGTATTTCGTTATATAACGAAATACAAAGGGAAACACGGGCAATGCGATAATGATGGAACCCCGACCCGATGGGTTTCGAGAAGCAAAACATATATATTTTCAAATCTACAAAAGCCCAATTTTTAATGTATTTTGTGTATTTTCGTTATATAATGAAAATACGAAGGGAGCATTAGCTAGTAGCGATTGCGATAAGTCCCAGAACCGAAAGGGTCCAGGAATTTCAAGTCCGGGAAGTGAAATATATAATATTTGAAGTCCGCCAAACCCATTTTCATGTATTTTTCAGTGTTTTTCGCATATTTCATAATACAAGTGAAATACACAGGAGCAGGCTTTTTGCGATTTGGGATGGCGACAAGGCCGAACCTAATAGACAATTAAACCATATTTTAGGACTTTTGAAGTCCAAAATACATAAAGAAGGCGAAATTTTTGCAGTAATGTTGTGTTTTTTGTATATAACAGAAAAACAATCATTTATAAATGTTTAAGGGATTACACAGGCCCGAAGACCCTTTCCATTATCTAACAGAGGCTAAGAGACAGGGACAGAGGCCAAAAGGGGAATAGAAAGAGCCATAGCACGTGCAACTCACCCCCAAATCGATAAAGCAGTCATGGA
The DNA here is from genome assembly GCA_031772625.1 of Pinus tabuliformis. Taxonomy (NCBI): domain Eukaryota; kingdom Viridiplantae; phylum Streptophyta; class Pinopsida; order Pinales; family Pinaceae; genus Pinus; species Pinus tabuliformis. The sequence goes on along the minus strand of CM062805.1, from coordinate 276,389,293 downwards.
GCATCAACAGACAGCGCAGCTCATCCATAACAATAGAATCAATTATGGAGCATCTCTGGCACTGGCGAATTCCCAGACAGTGCAACAAACCACCCAAAATATCTAAAAACGGTTACTCTTCTATCAGAAGCAGAAAAATACGAGCCCATGCTTGCCTAAAGGGCATCAAATCAGTTAACAAGGCAGATCAGACAAATTAAGACTCCGAGCCTCTTAGAGCTCAGGAGCATTGTAAACAGGTTATAAATAGTTGAAAGTATGATATAATAGGGGTTCAAACTTCTGGAGATTGTTCCTCCTCTGTTCCTTCAAACTTCTCATCTTCATTCTAGCAATATAAGCTTCTTTTTCTATTATATGTTCAATGTCCATTCCCTTTGCTATTCTATGTCCATTCTCTTTGCTATTAAAGTTTTCTGCTGTGTCTAATGCCAGATAACTGTCATCTTATCTCTGCATTGATAAATTAGATTTGCAAGTCTTATTTACTTCCTGTAGCTGGTCATTCATATGTGTTTATGTATGCAATCTGCTAGTATAGACAGTATTCTCCATCTATCCATTGAATTTATAAATTATTGAGCATTCGTGGTTTAAAGCCTTATATTGGTGAGAGTGTTCATGCATGTCTTGAGTGAGAATAGAGCTGAAATGGTTATCTGACTTGATCCAAACCATCATCCATTCCAATAGTTCTGAGAACAATATTGAAGATTATATGTTACCAGGCATCTCCGAGCTGCAACTTAGGAGAGCTTCCTAGAGTGATAACAAGACCCACTATCAAATAGTGTGTCGATTTTTTGTATGTTTTGCATTAACACTCACATGAAATAATTCAATCCTTGTTTCATCATTTGGACTGCTAGTGTGACAATTTTATGTACTAGTGCTAGCAATGGATTCTTTTCCTTTTATACCCATGGTTGTAATTTTAGTTTCATCACCCAAATCGGATTTGAAATCCTCTTGAATGATTGTAGTTGTCTTTTCTTTTCCTTTGTTGTTGAGTTTCTTAGGCCTCATCTTTGGATGAATCTTCCAACAATGAGCTTCATCGTGACCCTCTTTGGAACAATGTTTGCATGTTATTTTATCTTCTTCCTTCTTAATGGATGCATTTTTCTTTCCTTTGAAACCCTTTCTTTTTCTTTACCCTTAAATGGATTTTTACTACCCTCTTCTAGATTATTTTCCCCTCTTGCCTCAAGATGAGTGGCTTGCACACAAAACTCATCTAGATTATTGGGATTAAACATAAGGATAATATGCCTAAGGTAACTGTGTAAACCCCCTATATATTTCAATAACGTGTCTTGTGATTTCAAATCTACACCTAACATTAGATACTTTCTTCTAAATTCTTGGGTGTAATCTTGCACATTTTGACCTTTAAGTTGTCTAAAGTTCTGCCAATTCATGACGACTTTCTACATATATGCTAGAGGGTAAAACTATCTTTTAATTGCAGCAATGAAATCAAACTAACAAATTGAGATCCTACCATGTTTTTTTTATCTCTTCTTGTGTCTTGGATTCCCACCATGCTAGTGTTGCACCCTCCAACCTCAAGGAAGATAATTGAATCATTATGTCATCATCTTGAAGATTTTGAATTCTGCAATAGACCTCCAACTGACGAACCCAATTGTCAAACTTCTTTGCAATCACTTCACCATTATACATGGATAGTTCAAATTTAACATCATGTTTTAACAGGGGTGTTTTACCAATTCCTTTTGAGGTATGTTGATGAGTATGAGTAAGGGTTGTATTAGTGGAAGAGGGTGAAGACTCCTCTGAAGATGAATATGAAGATGATGGTGGAGAGGGTGGAGGTTTAACTCCATTTCCATTACCTCCTCCTTCTGAATAACCTTCTCCTTTTGGAGGCTTGGAGCTTTCACCATGCAATCTTGTATTCCTCTCTTCATAGAGGAATTTCACCATCTCTGTCATGTCAAAGAAATCCTTCCTAAAAACTTTCTCATCCTCTATCATATTTGTAGGCTCTCCCTCATGTGACATGCTTACAGAAGCTTCAACTGAAATTTTAGGTAGAACTGGTGGTGGAGATTATGACAACCTTACACTCCTTCTCCTTGACCCAACTTCAGGACTTTCAACCTGTTTCCCTTCTCCTCTCTTGAGCTTCAAACTTGTAAGCATCACATTCAATTGCAAACAATTAAATCCTCCTTGCACAAAGAAAACCAAGAGCTATGATACCAAACTTGACATGAATGGGAAAATTATTTTTGTTGTGCTAAATTCCTCTTCAAAATATGTAAAGCTGCTTAAGGATTCATGAGGTTAATTGCAAGTTTTAACATGAGTTTTTGAGTGTTTTTATGTAAATTGCGTGTACAAATTAACATAAAAAAATTGTTGAAAAACAACATATAACAGACATGAACATCACCAAAACAGTATCACAACAACACATGATGAAGGAGCTCACCCTGCCTGGGCTATGTCTCCTTGGTCCAACTTCCAGTGGCTTGGCCCTCTCTATTATGCTCAAAAGTGTGAATACATCAATTTACAATGCTAAGATAGCTCTGAAACCTATTCCAATGGCTTCAAAATGCCTAAAAATGTTTATCTAGCCTCTTTATGCTCCTAATTTGGTAAAAAAATGAATAAGTTTTGGCTTCCCCCTGTCTTTCTACTAATCGCACCTCAATTTCCCCAAAATCCAGCACCATCCTACAAATTTGCCTCCAATTCCGCTAACTGAGTGCTGATTTCACCTTTCCAGGCGAAATTGTCAGACGTATTAAATGCCCTATAAGGCCTTAAATTCAAAAGTTTTGGACATATGGGGGGCCACGTGCCCCGGTCTAAGGCCAATAGCATGCCCCCGTCGGCCAGGCCCCTACTCCGCTCCGTCGTGGTCATATTGGGTGGCATGCGCCCAATGGATGGCCCCCATGTGGGCTAGCCCCTTCCCGTGCTGTCGTGGTTCCATGGGGTGGCATGTGCCCATGGGCTGGCCCCCGCGGGCTAGCCCTTTTCCCCGGATGGTGCACCTCTTAAACTTTAAGTATGTGCCGCATACCATATATATTGAGACATAATGTATAGCGTACTGGTTATGGCTTGGACTTGGAGTTTGGAGGTTGCGGGTTCGACCCCCGCCCGTTGCCGCTTGGACCTTAACCTGATTTTTGGTGGCCCTCGGGCTGCCACGTGGTGGCCCATGGCTGGGACACATGGCATCGTGTTGTTGGCCATCAACCAACCAATAAAATTCATCCAAAAATCCACTTAGGCACCTGCCATGTGTCAACACACCATTCACTGGAGGTTAAACAATCACTTGAATAGTCATGCTACCGCATAGGCATGCCCATTTAGTGCCACATCAACAGTGCAAACTACTGACTGGGATGTCTGCATTTTTTTTTAAATTCGCTTGTTTAGGAAAACAAGCAGAACATGTTTCTAGGAGCAGACTGATTCTGTTTCGCGTGAAATAAGTTATGCCGGATTTAGGATGACGAGCACTACGCGGTCATTCAAGATCCACACTGATCTGACAACTTTGAATTTTGAGCTATTTTTTGAGCACCTGATCACACTATCATTATCCAATTTTTAGAAGGTAACATTCTGTCTAGGTTTGGATGTCCCCATAAGATTATCACTGGAAATGCTATTGCCTTTAAATCAAAGAAAATGGTTGATTTTTGTAAAAATACCACATAATATTAGGACACTCAACGACCTATTACCCAAAAGGAAATGGGATAACTAAGTCCTCCAAAAAGAGTTTAGTCAACATAATAAAAAAACTATTGCAGGAGAATACAAAATCCTGGCATAAAAAGTTGATTAATTCCCTATGGGCTCACTGAATTAGCACCAAAAAATCTATTGGAATGTCTCCACTCCAAATAGTATATGGAGTTGATGTTGTTTTTCCCATTTCTCTAGGAGTTCCCGTGTTAAAATTGTTACAAGAATCACAAGTGGAAACAAATGTTTTACAAAGAAGGATCAACCAAACCATATAGTTGCAACAATCTAGGGAGGAGGTCTATAACAAAACTCAACTCGGTCAAGACAACATTGAAAAGATCTATCATAGAAGAACGAAAACATATGATTTCCAGATAGGTGGCCTAGTGTTAAACTGGGAGTCAAGGAATGAAGACAAAGGAAAGCATGGTAAATTCGACAATTTGTGGAAAGGGGCATATAAAATTGAAGCTTTAAGAGGAAATAATACATTTTTATTGAAGGACTTGACTGAAGAAGCACAACTTGATGGACCTGTTAATAGAAGACTTCTCAAACAGTACTTCCCTCAAAGTTAAATTAGTTTCATTTAGAATCATTGTACCTATCATTTTACTATTCTACTGCAAGAGTGAGGGTGGCTCACATTAGGAATTGAAGCCCGGAGAAAAGGCCCTAATATTTTGATGATTTGTTGCCCATATTTATGAATAACAACAGGTAAATTAGTTCAATTACAGAATAAGGACAACATGCCCAATGGATCAAGGATATTGATCTACAATGTTCTTGAAACCTCACAAGGAGGATGCTATCCCCATTGGAACCACTGTTAGAGTCCTATAATTTATAGGATAAGCTGACTATTAGTTGTTGAGTTTTATATATGAGATGTTGTAAATAATCTTGCATTGTACAAGTTATTTCCAAAAATAAAAATGAAAATACAAAAAGAAAAAAAAGTAAAGAAAATAAAGAAAAAATAAACAAAGGGGATACAAAAAATATATATATGAAAAAATGGAAAAAGAAGAAAAAAAAAGGATCAAAATACCCCAAGAATAAGTGTCAAGCAAGTCTAAATGCCACTCAAAAAATTGAAAAAATGCATCAGTCATACCTTACAAATTTTGAATAATGTGTTGCTAGTCAAAATGCCATAGTGAAGTTAGATAAAAAAATATTGGAGGTTTAATCACACCGTTTAAGCGTGATTAGGCTTAATTAAATATCATTAGTTTAGATTAGTGAATAATTAACCACACAATGTAATCGTGGTTAAATAACAATAGGTAGAATAAAATGGTTTAGCCACACTGTTAAATCAGGGCTTAACTGTGATTTGCTTAGATTAGTTAGGCTTGATTACTTAAATTACACCTTTAATTGTGGTTTAATAAAATTAATGTAATAAAGACTGCTTTATATGCTTAAAGTGCGAATATGTATAAGGTTTGAAATAAAGTGTAATGCGACAGGATGTTTTTTCGTCTTCCGGGTAAAAAGCACGCAATATTGGATGGATGAGATCTCACTTGCCTAGATCAACGACGAGTGATGATGTTTGCTCCCCGCCCCTCCCTTGTCCTTACGATGGTTAACCGGGGGGGGGTCCGAAAAGAGGTTCCCCCTTTTACCGCCCATGCTACATGGCGACCTCCCAAATTATTCGCACCCCCTAACCTAAAACCACAACCGCCTCTCCCCCCCCTAAAAACCACCATCTCGCTCCCACTTCATAGCCGATGGCCCTTTTCTCCCGCTCTCGCTATATGACCATTGACCTTCCACCTTCTCTCCATTCACCATCCGCTAGGTCGCCCTCTCGTCCTCACTTATCCCAATACATTGCTGCCACATGGCCACCCGCCGCATCATCTCTAAACCGTTTCCAATTAATATTTGTCCATTCCCCGCAATAATGAACTCGCACCTCCAACCACTAATTTTCAACGGTAAGCGCCATTTGCCTATATTAACCCAACAATCCCGTTCTATCCACCTTTTCTTTTTTGTTTCAAGATATGATACCAGATATGTTACAGTGCTCTATTAATCAACCAGAACCTGTCATTGTGCCTAATCAACAGAACCTGCCACTGCAACAGTGATCCAAACCCTTGTTGGGACCCATTCATCCAACCAATCGCTAGTTTGCACCTTTGATACCAATTTTTCAACTAGTTTCCCAAGTAATTTGAACCCTTTGTTCTTGTTTCTTCTACCATGGTCCCTAAAGGAAAATATAAGATTACAAAGGAAAACCCTATGTTACCCCTAATCATAGACTTGACCATCAACCTTTGGTGGACCAGGAATATAAAATTATCGAAACCAGTTGTGAGTTCGACCTATATGAACTCCACAAATTGTTAAAATAGAACTTCTTGGACCCGAGCGATGAAATGAGCCTTTGGGATTCTCTCCTAACCCAAATTATCTTTCCCCAGACACACTATTTCCCTGAATTTGTTTCTTGGTGTAAATTTAGGTATATCCCTAGTAAGATGGCAGTTGTGGCCCAAAATGGAGACATTCTATTCACCATAACCCCTAAGTCAATAAACCAAATGCTACATATCCCAAACAACAACTCCCTGAGCCCATTTTTAGTAGATTCTCTCATGGAAATCTACAAGAATCTTACCTTCCCATAGAGAGCCAATTTTTTTGAGATTTTCCTACCAGAAGATGTCCAGTTACCTAAAAAGAATCCACCTTACCCATCTTCTATGTCTCTAGACATGACCAAGTAGATTGTCTCGCTAGTATCATGTCTTTTAGGCTATCAATCTGATCAATGGGTTGATGAGCCCGTCCTTGGATTTTTGTCAATTTTTTCCATAGGAGAGAAGCCTTCTGTCATGTTCCACTATAGCCAGTTTCTAGCAGACACAATTCATAATCAATTTCTGAAATTTTCAACAGAAAGAGTGTTTAAATATGCTTCTGTATTAGTGCATCTATTTTTGTTTCACCAGGTTGAGAGATTCCAGTTTTCATTCTAGAAATTAGATGAGTAGGGCAATGCTCAATCAGTAATTCATTGGAATTCCTTGATGAGGAAGCATTACAAAGAATTTACTTTCAGTGACTTTGTAGATCAGTTTTTATATACAATTGCATGCTTGCTAAACAATGAAGTGGAACCTAGGATAGGACCAGAAATATAGAGAATTATGGATCTCAGTGAGCAGACTAAGACATGATATTGGTACTTGTACCAATATTATACTGAGATCAGAGTTTATGGGTGTGAATTGCCACCATATGAGCTGCCAAAATTTGTTCCTATGAGGATCTTCTCACTAGAATATATAAGACAAATGATAAATATGGATGACCTCCATTTTGTTGCAGCAAAGAAAAAATATCTGTTCAAGATCAAGACATAGGTTGGACCATTTATATGTAACACTAGGGCAACAGGTAAGGAGGAAAATTTGCTTCTGAAACAAATGAATTTCAAGTTGAGTTTCACCTGGTCATATGACCCCTTTGGCATCATTTCCAGACTAAGAGTTGAGTAGAAAACCACTCCTTATACTCACACTCCTAGACCAGAAATAAAGAAGTTTATGAATCAAATTTAGTGGGAGGAGAATATGATACAAGAGGTAGAAGAACATGTGATATCCACAACTACCTCACATAATCCAGTGCCTCAAGAAAAAAAGGACAAGATGCCAAGGGAGGATGATTCCCCTTGAGTGACAGAGATTGGATTCAAAGAGTTTCTGATATATAAGAAGAAGCATAAGACTAATACTAAACCAGTTTTCTGCAGGAGGATGAGGAGCAAGCCACCATAGTCCTAACATTTCCTTATGTTTCTACAAGGGAAGAAGATATACTCATAGGATCCCCAACTTCCTCAGCTTCCCAAGATCCCCCAGATACAACTCAAACAACAGAGTTGGTTCAGGACCAGGATGAACCAAATATTTTTGCAAAATTTAAAGAAATTAAGAAGAAGAATGAGTTGCTCAAAGCCACCACATACTCCCAATTCTGGAAGCAAACAACCTCTTCACAACATAGGCTTCTTTCAACCTTCGATACAGAAAAGGGGAAAATGAAAATTGCATTCCTTCAAGCATAGGTTCCATTTCCAAAGACTCCAGCTGATTACAAGAAATATATATTCTCCTTTGATGCTAAGAAAATTCACCCCATTGACCAAATAGACATGCATAAACAAATTGGTGAAATGCTATACTCTACTCTGATCAATACTGCCATGAGAACATCCAAACTGTAGGCCTCAGTCAACAACATATAATCTCAGCTAAAACTTGAAAATATCTCATCTTTGGTTAAGGACACTAGTATCAAATCGTTGGAGGACTTGGTTATCAAGCTGGGTATGACCTCAAAGATGTAAAAGCAACAAAAGAAATTGTGAGTAGAACAAATGTAGACATAACAACATTGAGGAAGTAACTCAAACTTCCCTCCACTGAGGATCCCCAAGCTAGGGAAGTTGGGGAGCTTGAGAAAGAAAAAGAGAACATGTTCAAAATAATAATTGAACAAAATGGTCAAATTAAGGAAATGGAGATTGAGATGGAAAGATTGCTGAAGGAAAATGAACAGTCTTCACAACTAGCAATAGTTCCTCTCATAGTAGTGCCAATTTCAATTGCAACCACAGCAGGAGCATCTACATTGAAAACAACAAATCACATACCACATATTCCTCAAATGAGTTGGTTAAAGCTATGGAAGACATGTTCATCAGAGAGCAGGAAATTGAAGAATTAAAAACCCAACTTAAAACTTTGCAGGATCAGAAATTGAAGATAGATAATTCATACATAGCAGAACTGCAAAAAGCTCACATGCTAACCCAAAGGATTGAGAAACAAGAGAATGAGTCTGTGATGGCCCAAACACTAGCATAGGCTAAAGAATGCATATGGGTTGAGATAAATGAGGCCATCACAGAAATTTGACCTTCAATTGAAATAGTATTTGAATAGGAGGAATTAATACAAAGATCAAAGAGTTAATGGAAAAAGTTAGAAACAACTCAACATAGAGGCCAGGGGAAGCTAACACTTAATTAAAAATTTGAATTCAAAAACCAAGGATGAGTTAGCAAATTTCGAAATTACAGATAGGATAGAGACTATCTTGGAAGTCAAGAGATTCCTTACTAAAAGGAGCTTGCTAGTACATTTGGAAACCAAGTGCCAGCATTTGGAGACCAACATCCAAAAGTTTCATAATAAATTCAATATATTACATTTAAAAGGACTATCAGGACTAAAGGAAATTGGAGAAAAGTTAGTGCCCCTAATAGATTATCAACAAAAGTTTTACTCAATAGCCTGGGACAAATCAAAGTTTTCAGCTATCAGAGGCTCAATCACAAGAAAATATTTCATGGAGGCTTCAGAATTCGATCTGTTTATCAAAGCTGAAATCAAGCATTTATTTCTGGTCAAACCAACTTTCCATAAATACACTAAGGTAGATGAGACTTACAGAAAATTGGTTAAAATGCCAATTCTAAATGAAGATAGATGGGACCAACTATGTCAAATTTTGGAGTAAAAATTGTTTTATCTTCAGTAACAGAGCAACACTTTTTCCAGGCCCTGTCATCAACGACAAGCCCCGAAGATAGTGCCAGATCATCACAACTATTTCAACTATCTATATTTTTGTTCTATTTTTACAAACAATTTAGGATATTTTGTAAAATATTTTGAGGTTTTCACTCAATATATTTTTTGATAATTTTGTATAGGTACTTCCCAAATCGAAGTACAAATGTTGAGACTTGTATGAAAAAATAAGACTTTTGATGCAAAGTTGTTCACTGTGCTCAAGTGATCAATTCTCAGTAATACAGAAAGTTGTTTCAGGATTCATGTGCTAGATTCATTGGTGAAGTTTTCTCTCATGTTAATGTGTTTCATCTTTGTCATCACATATGTTTTCCTTATCTGATTTTTTAAAAGAAAAATAAGAAATTGAACTTGTTTAATCACACTCAATTTTGGCTTATGAACAATAATTGATGTTTTCCAACTTATGTTAAATATAGAATTCTTAAATGCTCTATGTTTAATTGATCCTTAATCTTTTCCTCTGTCTCACTTTACAAATCTCTTAAGATCTGATATTCTACCTACCTTGCTCTGTTACACTTTTCTGTTAACTTTGAAATTGATCTACTTAAAGCTGATTGACTCCCTTGCCCAGTGGATTCCCATTACAGTTTCAACCAAACAATCCAAAAAACCAAATTCTGAACCTTACATCTAACCTAAAATCCCACTACAAACAAATCTAAATCTGACAGAGAGATCCCTCTCTGAGTTTAGTAAGGCTAGCTTCTAAAGTTAAAAGTGGTTATGTGGTTACCTCTAGGTTTCTTTCACAACCTTAAGAAATTACGAAGTGCTAACACTGCTCACGATCTATGCTCTGATACCATGTGGAAAATCTGTTACCTAATTCCTACTGCAACAACTATTGTTAATTATTCTAATTGTTAATTCGATTAACCAGTTTACTTGTTGTGTGCTACACAAAATATAGAATTAAATACACTGCAGCCTACAGAAATAAAAATCACAAAAAATAAAGATAGTACATGAGATAAATAATCATCACACACATCTACATAGTTATTTTTGGACAAATGTCCCCAGAAAATTCCAGTGTGGGATAACCAGTGCAATAGCTGAAGGTTTATATTTCTAAGCAATATTTTTCTGAATACAATCTTTGGATCCCTTACTGGATATCCAATATAGAGAATATCACTGACAGAATATTAGTGAAAAATACCTCACACTATCATTGGTGATCCCAACTAATCCAACCATAGAATGGCTTGTCTCTTGCTGCCTCTACGGAGTCACTACGTAGGACCAAGGTCACAACTTCTAGGGACAATGTCACTCCTTCTGCTGATCAATTTGCCTCTAAGACTTCGATTCTATCCTCCCAGTCTCACACCCCGTATTTTGGCTTCAGAAATTGACATCTCTAGCAAAAATATAGATCTCCTCAAGGCTCTGCGCTGCCTCTGCATCAACCTAAGCTGCCTAATGTAGCCTCTGCATTGCCTCTCCTAGATCTTTCTCTGCCTCCCCTGTTGAGTATTCCCGAATCAAAATAAATCTCCAACCAGAACTATCTCTGCCTCTCACAGCAAGAAATCACTTTGAACTTCTCTCCAACAATTGCTACGCTGCTCTCTTCAGAAATCCGATTTTCGATTTCTCACTCGATGTGATTTCCAAATGCGCATCAAGCCTCCTCTTATAATCCTTCTGTTGAGAACCCATGACCCATATTAGATTCTAATCAATGGCTCAAATTATTTTGGCTTGATCCTCATTCTAGAAGTTTCACTCATAGTTAGATTAATACCCTTTAATTATTTTAATTCCCTAAGTTTAGACTTAGGCCCCCATTAAAAAAAAATTAATTATTTTAATAAAATTGTCTCTAGGTGGAATTTCCCAAAACGATTTATAGGTATTGTGGAATACATGTGTCCAAGCCTCCTTGCAAATTTTGAGGCTTAGAGCACATCAGATGCTACCAAAAATCAACATTTTCATCAATGTCAAGTTGACTTAGGTTTGAGTTGTGCCCCTTGAGGGCTAATTGTTTCCTTCATAGAACACTATAAGTAAGAAAGATATGAGATCTAATTTCATCATCCACAAGTTCATTTTATTCTCAATAAAATATAGAGATAAAGGAAGTTGCATGCCTTAGGGGCCAAGCTGGATAGGGAGTAGAAAAACGTGTCTTGGTTTGTCTTTTGTCTCATGTTCTGGTACAAGTCAAAGGAGGAAGGATAGTCCTGATTTGGTGAAGGTTTTGTGGAAATTTTTGTGCATACTTGTGTGGAATATCATTGTGAATAAGGGGCCACAATTCTCTGTGTTCAAATATGATTTAGGGATGAGTTTCTCTACCTTTATTCAAGAGGGCTGAGATTCCTTATGCATGAGTTCGAAAGGTTATTATTCCTATTGAGTAAGGTCCAAGTTGAAATAGAGGAGAGAAAAGAAGATAAGGGGCTTGTACATTGAATTCTAGATTGTGGGAATGGAGGAACAAGGGTCAAGTTTCAAAATAATGTATAGAATAAGGGACAATCTGAATTTTGTTGAGGACTGGAGTGTTTCTTCATAGAACTAAGTTTGTTAAGATGCCAAGTAGCAATTTCTTCAAGGAGAAGTGATGGGTTGGAGTGCATGGATAATTCTATCCTAAAGGGTTTAGGACAACAATGTTGTGATTCCCAAGTTCATTGGTTTGCAAGTGGGCAATATCAGTGATAATAGGGAATATTATTGAGCCCTAGGTCTATCATTCTTGGAGCATATAAGAGATAGAGGGAATATTTTTGTATTCCCTAGTTCTTTTATTTGGAGTAGCATATCAGAGATAAGAGGGAAACTAGAAGAAGACCCTAAGAGCAGTGATATTGGAGGAGCCTTATCAGTGCTAGAGGGAAGTTGTGTTTGAAGTCTTAATATCAATCATTCTAGGAGTATATAGAATATTGATAGAGGCAATATTGTTGGCTGAAGATGCAAGCGTTTTGAAGTTGCAAAAGTCTTGTGAGAAACATAAGATGAGGCAAAGGACCCGCCATATGTGTTCAAGGTATGTGGACCAAAAGGTCTGAGTGAGTGCTCCTTCAGAAAGTAAGTCAAGTGTACTTTGTTCAGGGAAATATTAGTAGTCATAAGTTTTTGGCTCCAAGCCCTAGTTTTCCTTGTATTAGGGATGTATGTAAGGGCCATGATCCCTTCTAGAAGAGCCCTACGTTTGTTGTATTAAATTTTGTAATATAACAAGTATTGGTTTAAAAATTGTCTTTTGCACCGAGTCGATTCACTATTGTATATTTTCCAAAATGCAAAGTGCTTGTGTTGTGGAATTTGAGTGTGTTTGTGATTGTGATCTTAGACATACACCTAATTCTTAAGTGTTGTGAAAAATAAACATGGTCTCAGAGCTACTTTGCAGGGACAACATAATTATAGTGCACATAACATATAGTTGAAGAGGGAGTTTGTTCCATTATTATTGAAGCACTAATAATGATGGAAAAGTTTGCAGTTGGTCTACGATATATGGATAGATTGGATGGGTTGTCCAACTATAGTCCTTGGAAGGAAATGATCAAGCTCACCTTGATGGTGAACAAGATCTGGGAGTTTTCTGACAAGGATATCTAGAAACCAACTGACCCTAAGGAGTTGGAAGTATATGAGGATTTGAATACAAAAGCGAAGATGATCATCCTAGAGTGTGTCAAAGATCACTTGATACCTCATCTGTTCAGGAAGAACACTTCCCATGAGATGTAGAAAGCTCTTCAAGATCTATTCCAAAATAAGAACAAGAATCAATTATTGGTATTGAGAGATAAGTTGAAGAACATCGAGATGTGAGATGATGAAGGTGTGCATTTGTATATGACAAGACTTTCTCATGTTAAAGATGAGCTTGCTACCATAGGTGAATTTTTTTCATATTCTCAGCTGGTGAGGACTACTTTGAAAAGGTTTACTGAGGAATGGAGACCATTTATCAAAGGGATCATTACTCGAGAAAAGTTCCTAGATTGGAACATGTTATGGGATGACTTCATTCAGGAAGAACTGTGAGATGATGACCTTCATAAGAATAAGAAGACTTCTGATGATAACATGGCTCTTGCAGGGTGGATGAAGGGAAAGGAAAATAAGGACTTGAGCAAGTCGAAGTATTTTAATTGTGGTAAATATGGTCATTATTTGATAAAGTATCTTCGAAATAAGAAGGGAGACAATGAGAAGAAGGGGAAGTAAGTAGCTAGGGATGCTACATCGTCTGAGTTGGATGACCTCTCGAGAAGGTTGGAGGATCAATATTTTGTTCTAGTTTCTCATTGCTCTTAGAGTACCATCGATGAGACTGCATGGTACGTGGATAGTGTAGTGTCGAAGCATATGACAGGTTCATGTGAAGTGTTTGAGACTCTATCTGAATGGAACTAGAAGCTGCACATGGTGGTTGGTGACAAGAGTCAAAAAGTGATCAAAGGATTAGATGTTGTGCCATTCAAAATGGATTCAGGTCATATGTTACGAGTTCAAGATGTACTGTGGGTACCAGAGCTCAGATATAATATGTTGTATGTCTCAGTGATAGAGGAGAAGGGGTTTGAGGTGATTTTCCGAGATAGGAAAGCGAGACTCATGACCAGAGGCTCTAACTCTATTGGATTTATCATTGGATTTAGATAGCATGGTCTATATTAGCTAACAGACAAGCTTATATATCATGAGAAGAAGATGGATCTTGGGACTCAGAGGGATTCAAGTTTGAGCGAGAGTATGCAGGTTATAAGGGAGAATCTAAAACCCAAGAAAAACACATGGTCAGTGGGAAGCAAGAGGACTTCTGCTAGCAAGAAGGAACCATGGGATGGGAGGAAGGCCTATCAAGAAAGAAAGAAGTGAGAAGCTTATGGTGGCAAAGACACTACCGAGATGAGTGTGTTTCATTCTAAAGGGTATGCTGTAGTGGTGAATGCCAAATATTGGGCTAGTGTCAACGACGATGATGACGAGATACTTCTGAGTGGTGGAATTACCTCCCTCGCTAAGTGGGAGCGTTGATTTATGTAGCTTGGGAGGCACTCCCACAAACCTATGGTACTGGGTTTTGGGAGAAGTTGAACCAAAAAAGGGCTTTGTGGGAAGTGTACCCAAGTAGTGGGTTTTGTACCCAAATTTGTGGGTGTTAAACCAGGTGGAGAATCAATTGTTTATTCATTGTTTACGTGAGGGAACTCTTAATGGAGCAAGGGGGACCTAAGAAAACCATGCAGTGTCTTGATCAAATGGAGAAAATATATTTTATTATGATAGTTTGGGTTTTTATCATTAAGATCAAGTTGACCTAGGTTTGAGTGGTGCCCCTTGAGGTCTAGTCATTGCCTTCATATAACACTATAAGTAAGAAAGAGATGAGACCTCATTTGATAATCCACAATTGCAGTTTATTCTTAAGAAAAGACAAATCTAAAGGAAGCCACATGTAGGTTTTAACCCCGTACAGAAATTACCTGCATAGGAATTCTAAATCACAGAAAAATAAACAATTCGAGAGCATAACACATATACACAGAGATTTTCCCCTGGATCCCAAAACCAGGACTACCAGCTTTATTTTTCATTATATTCCTTTCAATGTTACAATACATATTTATACATGCCGAAGCATCCAATACCATGGACCGAAAACCATCGCATCCAAAACCATGGACCGAAAAACCATTAGTAGGTTCGCCCAACCTAATATAGGGTCCAAAAAAAATTTTCCCGGGGCGCTGCCCCGGACCCCGTAGAGGGGGGCTGCACCCCCCCGCTACACAATCGATGCAACAAAGGGGGGGCTCCGCCCCTCCTCTAACCCCCCGGTTCACTACGTAGGTTAGTCGTGGAAAGAATATAACACAACCCAACAATCTCCCACTTGTTGTTTTCTTTCGACAGGGGACCACAGGAGAGCTTAGTAATTTTTCTAGCCCTGAAATGCCCATTGTTTCTCTACACCAAGAGAACTTCTCAGAGCTCACAGATTTTGTCAATGCATCTGCAGTATTCTTCAAAGTGTCCACCTTTACCAGCAACACCTTTTTGTCTTCTATCATATCCCTTACAAAGTGATACTGAACATCAATGTGCTTTGTCTTTGAATGATAAGCAGGGTTCTTTGCCAAGAAAATTGCACTTTGGCTGTCACAGTCTATTCTTATAGCTCCCTGTACTAACCCCATACTTGAACACAATCTCTGCAACCAAACTGCTTCCTTGCTTGCATGAGTGGCTTCCATGTATTCTGCCTCTGTAGTTGATAGTGCCACTACAGATTGTTTCTTACTCATCCAACTGACTGCACATCCAAATAGGTTAAACACATACCCACTTGTAGATCTTCTCTGATCCAGATCTCCAGCCTAGTCTGCATCAACAAAGCCACGAATATCCAACATTCTGTCCAATCCTAGTCTTCCTTGGTAGCACAAACCATAATCACTAGTGCCACGCAAATACCTGAAAACCCACTTCACTGCTGTCCAGTGCTCCTTCCCTGGTTTTGACATAAACCTGCTTAATACTCCCACTGCATGTGCAATGTCTGGTCGAGTACAGACCATTGCATACATCAGGCTACCGACTGCACTCGCATATGGAACACGGGACATGTCCTCTTCCTCTTCTTGTGTCTTGGGACACTGTTCAGCAGATAACCTCACACCTACAGGAATAGGAACCTTCACCGGTTTACTATCCTGCATATTAAACCTCTGCAGTATTGTCTTGACATACTTCCTCTGGTTTAACCAGAGCTTCCTCTTTGCCCGATCTCTTTTAATTTCCATGCCCAAAATATAGTTTGCAGCACCAAGATCTTTCATGTCGAATTTGGAGGACAATTGGGTCTTCAAATCCTGGATAATTTCTTTGTCATTTCCAACCAGCAACATATCATCCACATACAAGACCAGATAAATAACACGATCACCAATTAATTTAAAATACACACAGTGATCTGCTTTGCTTCTGGTGAAGCCAAGTCCCCGTATAAATGTATCAAATTTCTGATACCACATCCTTGGTGACTGTTTTAACCCATACAGAGACTTCTTTAACTTGCATACCAGTTCTTTCTTACCCTTCACCACAAAGCCTTCAGGTTGCTTCATGTAGATTTCCTCTTCCAAATCCCCGTGAAGAAATGCTGTCTTCACATCCATCTGTTCTACCTCAAAATCAAAAGCAGCAACAACAGATAAAAGTAACCTAATAGAAGTTACCTTAGCAACAGGAGAAAAAATATCACCAAAATCAATTCCCGGCACCTGGGAATAACCTTTTGCTACCAACCGAGCTTTGTATTTCTCCACCTTCCCTTCTGCATTTGTCTTCTTTTTGAACACCCATTTGCTGCCAATGGGTTTCCTTCCAGCTGGAAACTCCACTAGATCCCAAGCCTCATTTTTGTGCAAAGATGCCATTTCATCAACCATGGTCTCTTTCCAAAGTTTTCCATCCTCTGAATCTACTGCTTCCTTCACAGTTCTGGGATCATCATCAGTAACAGACAAAGCAAAATTTGAACAGAAAGCAGATGGACTATACCTTTCTGGCTGCCTTCTTTCTCGAATTGATCTTCTCAGAGCCAGAGTTTGTGGCTCTTCATCTTCTGATTCCTCCTCTGCTGCAGAGTCTGATTCTTCCTCCTTTAGCTCAAACTCTATCTTCTCAGGTTCCTTTGGTTGGACTTCATGTTTAATAACATCTTTTACCTCTCTGAACACCACATCTCGGCTGTACACAACCTTCTGTGTGACTGGGTTCCAAAGCTTATAACCCTTTAAACCATCCTTATACCCAATAAAGATGCACTTTTCAGATTTACTATCCAACTTGGTTCGTTTCTCCTTTGGAACATGTACATATGCATCACATCCAAATACCCTCAGATGCGAAAGAGAGGGTTTCTTACCAGTCCATACTTCTTGTGGAGTCTTACCCTCTAATGTTGATGAAGGTGACCTATTGACCAAGTAACATGCAGTATCCACCGCCTCTGCCCAGAATTCCTGTCCTAACCCGGCACCACTGAGCATGCTTCTTGCCCTTTCCATCAATGTCTTGTTCATTCTTTCTGCAACTCCATTTTGCTGAGGTGTATATGGAGTAGTCTTCTGCCGTGCTATACCACACTTCTTACAGAATTCTTCAAATTCCTTGCTGCAAAACTCCCCACCATTATCTGTCCTCAGCACCTTTATCTTCTTCTCTGTCTGATTTTCCACTAGAGCCTTAAATTCTTTAAACCTGTCAAAGACTTCAGATTTCTTCTTAAGGAAATATATCCATGTATTCCTTGAGAAGTCATCTATAAATGATACATAGTACACAGACTTACCCAGTGATGAAACCTTCACAGGTCCAAACACATCACTGTGCACAAGCTCTAACATCTGTTTCACCCTCTTAGCACTAGAGGGGAAACTCACCCGATTCTGCTTCCCATATACATAATTTTCACAGAAATCAAAATCCAGAGAGCTATTACTCATACCTTCTACCATACCTTTACCATGAAGTATTCGAAGGCCCTTCTCTCCAATATGTCCAAGCCTTTGATGCCACAGCATGGTCTTCTCTCCAGAGACCACTAGATTTTCAACTCCACTTTCAGGAACTGCAAAACTGTTGCACCCATCAACAACAGTGCTACCTTGCAGCTTGTACAGAGTTCCAGTATGAACTCCCCGCATCAATACTAGTGCTCCCCGAACCATCTTGCAGGTATCCTTCTCGAACACTGTTTTTACACCTGCATCATCCAACTTGCTTACAGAAATCAGATTTCTGGCCAATGCAGGAATATGCAGAACACCCGGAAGTGTTCTAACCCTTCCACCTTGCAACTTCAACTTTACTTTTCCGCGACCAATGATTCTAGCCTTCCTATCATCTCCTAAGAAGACATCACCACCATCGTATTTCTCATACTCACAGAACCACTCTCTATGGGGAGTGAAGTGAAAGGATGCACCTGAGTCAATCAACCATGCCTCATGATCTACATGTGTACTTGAAGAAGCCAAGTACACATCCCCACCTTCATCTGAGGTGGTTTTCGCCTCTGCAAAAGGAGCATCATCAGATCCCTTTCCTTTATCAAGAGCTTTAGATTTACAGTCCCTTTTGAAGTGCCCTTCCTTTCCGCATTTCCAGCACACCACCTTTACAGGTTTTCCTGGAGATTTAGATCTCCCTCTAGATTTAGATCTCCCACTCGATGACTTATTTTTGTTTCTATTCTGGGATCGTCCTCGTACAGACAAGGCATCACCATTCTGGCTCTCCATATTTTTCCGTCTCATCTCCTCCGTCAGCAAGGCTGAGACTATTTCATCAAACTGCAAAGCAGTTGCATTGCTACCTATTGCAATAACCAGACTATCCCACGAATCTGGTAGAGAACACAACAAACTGATGCACTTATCTTCATCTAAAATTTTAATATCAACAAACACTAACTGACTTACCACAGTATTAAATGCATTCAGATGCTCTGTCACCGAGTCTCCATCTTTCATCCTTAGGTTATACAGCTTTTTCCGTAGGAACAGTTTATTCACCAGACACTTAGATTGGTACAAAGTCCGTAACTTGTCCCACAAAGCCTTCGCCGTAGCTTCCCCTGATACATTCAGCAATACTGAATCTGAGACACACAATCGTATTGTGCTCTTTGCCTTCCGATCCAACTTCTTCCATTCTTCATCGGTCACTCCCGTTGGTTTAGTACCTGGATCTACCGCGATCCACTGATCTTTATCCACCAACAGATCCTCCATCTTGAGTTTCCACAACTCAAAACTCTGACCATTGAACTTCTCGATCTCTATCTTTCCGCTGCTCGCCATCTTCTTTCACCACCAGAATCAATCTCGCAGATCTCCCATTGAACAGGGTCTACCACAGGCCCGAGCGAAACCCCTCAGCAACAAAGGCGTCCCCTTGAAGCCAAAACAGCTCTGATACCAAATGTAGGTTTTAACCCCGTACAGAAATTACCTGCATACGAATTCTAAATCACAGAAAAATAAACAATGCGAGAGCATAACACATAAAACACATATACACAGAGATTTTCCCCTGGATCCCAAAACCGGGACTACCAGCTTGATTTTTCATTATATTCCTTTCAATGTTACAATACATATTTATACATGCCGAAGCATCCAATACCATGGACCGAAAACCATCGCATCCAAAACCATGGACCGAAAAACCATAGGTAGGTTCGCCCAACCTAATATAGGGTCCAAAAAAAAATTTCCTGGGGCGCTGCCCCGGACCCCGTAGAGGGGGGCTACCCACCCCCCTCAAACCCCCAGGACAGGGGGGGCTGCTGCCCCCCCTGTGACCCCCCCCCCCCCCCCCCGCTGCACAATCGGCACAATGAAGGGGGGGCTCCGCCCCCCCTCTAACCCCCGGTTCACTACGTAGGTTAGTCGTGGAAAGAATATAACACAACCCAACACCACATACCTCAGGAGCTGAGTTGGATAGGGAGAAAAAATACATGTCTTTGTTTTGTCTTTGTCTCATGTTCTGAAACATGTCAAAAGAGGAAGGTTGGCTATGATTTGGTGAAGGTTATATGGTCATTTCTATGCATACTTGTGTGGAATATCACTGTGAATAAGGGGCCAAAATTCTTTGTGTTCATATTTGAGTTAGGGCCGAGTTTCCCTACCTATGTTCAAGAGGGTTGAGAATCCTTGTGCATGAGTCTGAAAGGTTATTCAACCTTTTGAGTAGGGACTGAGTTGAAATAGAGGAGAGAGAAGAAGATAAGGGTCCTATACATTGAATTATGGGCTGTGGTAATGGAGGAATGATGGTCAAGTTTTATAAGTAATGCATGAAATAAGGGAAAACCCAAACTATGTTGAGGACTAAAGTGTTTGTTCACAAAACTAAGGTTTTTAGGAGACTGAGTAGTAGTGTCTTCTAGGAGAAGAAGTGTTGGGTTGGAGTGTGCGGATAAGTCCGTCCTAAATAGTTTAGGATGAAAATTTTGTGATGCCCTAGTTTAGTGGTTTGCAAGTGGGAAATATCAGTGATAAGAGGTAGATTGTTAAGCCCTAGGTATGTCAATCTTGGAGTAACCAAGAGATATCAAGAGGGAATTTTTGTGGATGCCCTAGTTTTGTGATTTGGAGCAACATATTAGAGATAAGAGGAAAGTTAGAAGAAGAACCTAAGAGCAATGATATTGGAGGATCATTATCAGTGCTAGAGGGCAGTTGTGTTTGAAGTCCTAAGATCAATCAATCTAGGAGCAACTAGAATATTGGTAGAGGTATTATTGTCGGTTGAAGATGCAACATTCCGAAGTTGCAGAAGTATTGCAAGTAGTAGAAGAGGAGGAAAAGGACCTGCTAGATGTGTTCAAGGTACGTGGACTAAAAGAGCTGACTGAGAGCTCCTTCAACAAGTAAATCAAGTGTACTTTTTTCAAGATAATATTTGTAGTCATAAGTTTTTGACTCCAATCCCTAGTTGTCCTTATATGAGGGATGCATGTAAGGTCCATGATCCCTATTATGAGAGCCCTACATTTTTTGTATTAAATTTTGTAATATAACAAGTTTTGGGTTAAAAACTGTCTTGTGCACTGAGTTGATTAACTATTGTATATTTTTTTGTGTAAAGTGCTTGTGTTGTGGAATTTGAATGTATTTGTGATCGTGATCTTAAACATATACTTGATTCTTAAGTGTCGTGAAAAATCAACATCGAAAACATCAAGCAAGCTCGAAATCCAAATGAAGGCTAACAACC
Organism: Pinus tabuliformis; assembly: GCA_031772625.1. NCBI lineage: Eukaryota > Viridiplantae > Streptophyta > Pinopsida > Pinales > Pinaceae > Pinus > Pinus tabuliformis. The sequence continues at coordinate 276,368,135 of CM062805.1, read as the reverse complement.
TCAGTTCTTCATGGACTCCCACATATTGGACATCATATGTGTAAAACATGAATTCCTAACGACAAGTTGGGATTTGATAATTCAAAAAGATCCAATTCAAATATACTACAAATCCCTTTGGGAGTCTCATGACATCCATTCATACACAAAAACATGCAAGGATATCTTGATCCCAATCTATGAAATCATTTTCAATGTACCTGCTTTGTGCATGTTTGGAAGGGATAGGCAAGTGATGTCCATAGTTGGTGATTGGTTTCTTGATTAGGATGGCACATATCTAAGGATATTTGGAGTGAGCAAGCTTCCATACCTACTTCCCAATTTTGTAATTGACCAGGTAGTATTATAGGAGATAGTATATCAGGTATGCACAACAGTGGGGGGAGTGCTCTCATGGACAAGAAGGCTCCCTGGCCACACATGCCATTACAGTTGGGATCCTATTAGTTGAAGGACATGAAAGAAATTAGAGCAAAATTCGATGCCCTAACACTCTTCAATTTTTTGGATCTAGTGTTCCAGAGATATGATCCAAAATGGAAGAGTGTCAGGGCATCCAACAAGTGTCTACTCTTTATGTTTGAGTAAATCTATAAGGAGACAAGAGGAAAATACAATTGAAAAAAAGTATTTTTCTTAATTTCCTTAAAAAAATACCACCTTTTTTATTTTGAGGTTGATTTTTTACCTCAAAATTTCCTAATTCCCCATTGCTATAAACAAGGCCTTGAAGATTCAAGAAAAGATATAAAAGGACATCTCTAAGTCTATAACTTAGTACCAGTAGAAGTATTCCTTAGCTGAAGGGTTAATCAAGATGAAAAAGTTGCCAACTATTGGAGCCTAGGGAGAACCCAAGCTAGATGAAGAGGGGGACATGAAATTGAAAGAGATGCTAAATGATAGAGAATTATATTTTAGTGTCTTCACTAAGAAACTCACCAAAGACAATCTCAAACAACATATTGTAGAACCCTAAAAACAACAAATAATTATGAATTCCTTCATGATATCATTGAAGAAGGATGCACAAGAACTCTCGTAGCACATATTCAAATAACATGTCAACATGGAAGGGCTATTACCTAGTAGCATTAATATTATTTTCTCCAATTACAAGATCCAAGTAGCCTATATTCATGAATTCCAAGGGGTCCCACTTAAGGTTCCAATCACATTGTAGTAACTATTAGTTTCATTATATACGAGTTTACAAGTTATTTTCCTTAATTATATTTGAAAATAATGAAAATATTAACAGATTTTAATTCCCCAGAGGAATCCTATATGCCCTATGAGGTAATTTTTTATGCAACCTATAAATGTTGTAAATCTCCTAGTGATATGGAATTTTTATTTATGAACTTCTTGACTTTTGAACCTTTTAATTTTTTGGAAATATGTGTAGATAGGATGTAGGAAGCTTGTGCATTTTGTGTCTATTGATATATAATGTTGAGAAGCCTGAGAAATACACTGCATGAATTGTGCCTCAACATGCATTGTGATTTTTCTTTAGACTAATTTGAAATAGTTTCATTTATGTGTGCATTCTGTGAGATTTATTACTATAAGATAATGGAATATTCTATGTGTTGAAATATGTAACTAGGTTTAGCCTTCATAATGTCTCATGTAATCATGATTTTATGTATTTGATCTAAAGAGTTTTTTATTATTATTATTGTTATTTTGTTGCATGGGTTTCATGCTCATGATCATTTTATTTATAGGTCAAGCACCCATTATGTGCTTCTAGGGCTTTGTCATAAAGTCTAGGAGTCAAAGAGTCATTGTCACATGTAAAAGACGCTATTGAAAATCTTGTATCATGTGAGAAGAATTTATGTAATCCAAAACTATGTCATAAAGTCCCTCCAAGAACAAGTCGGCCTCATTAGGGCTACTCGGCCTTCTCAAAGAATCCTATATATAAGAGAAACTCAACCTCATTTGAAGACACACCAAAAAGTTAGATGAAGATAAGAAAATAATACTAATGTCAACCGAAGAAAAGGAAACTCAAGGAAGAAATATTGAAGCATTTTCGAGACTGTTTTGGGTTACATCATCTCACACGTGCAAGTAAACTAGGGCATCTTGTGCAGCAACAAGATTGAAATTGCAGTCACTATAGAAGGGTAAAGTTTGGGGTTCAAAAGGATCATTTTGATAGTAGAGTTATTAAGGAAGAATCAACTCCCAAAGCGAAGGAAGAAGGAGACATTTTTCATGATCTTTTCTCACATGTGCAAAGCTAGGGTTTCTCTAGTTAGGCCGAAAAATTGTAGTCAAAAGTTGTAGGTTTGAAATTGTGGTTGAAGGAGAATTTCCAGAAATTGTGAAGCAAGTTTTACTTGGGTTGACTTTGTGAGAATAAAACTCATCAAAGGAGAAGTTTACTTGGTCTTGGAGGGGTCTTTTTTAAGGGTCTCAGGTCTTGTAATTTGTCATTTGAAGATTCTATAAGAAGAGAATAATTCTTGTGAGTTTTCCTCTTAAGAGGAGAGGTTTTGGCTCTGACTAGAAACCTATATTTTGTGTCCTCTTGTCTCATTGCTCTTAATAATTTGGTAGTTGTTTGATGATAAGAAAAAAATAATAATCAAGAGAAAGAATAAATTAATTACAAGTACATCAAGTTAAGTAAAAGAACATAACAAGCAATTATCAAAGTAAGAGAAATCACCCTAATCTAGGTGTCGTTGATTTCTCACCATGGTATCAGAGCGAAGGTGACAATAAGAAGAGGCAGCTTGAAGATCACTCCATTAAATAAGGACACATAAGGGACAATCATAATAAGAGCATCAAGGAAATAAAATCATCAAGGATAACTAAAAAGCATCAAGGAAGACTAGTCTACACATCATCTTGAAGGAAGGAACTCTTGAAAGAAGAAAGAAGACCTCAAGTACCCAACCTCCACTCAGAAGACTCTACACACTTGAAGTATTCTTGGAAGCATTATCATTCTCTTCAAAGAAAGAAAAAATAGCACTCCATCCACAAAGGAATCAAAGTGATCTACCTCATATTGAAGAAAGGATCATTCTCAAACATCCTCGAAGAAGATAATCAAGAAAACAATCATCATTAAGAAGGCATATTCAATCATCAATAATAAAGGAGTAGTGGAATTCAACATCATCAAGAAGGAATCTAATTGAATATATCATCATCAAAGGAGCATCTTCACTTTACATGTAAGTATTCCATATTTTATGTCTCAATCAATAATGAATTCTTTCTACAAGGAGAACAACAAACTTGCTGGGGCATCGAAATATCTTGCATGGAATAAGAGAATATATTTGATCCTCATAGAAAATGAAGTTAGTGAATATGTCACGGGCTCAATCACCAAAACTCCTCAAGATAAATATCAAGCACTATCAAAATATATGAAAGGAGAAGTAAGGGCTCAAAGGATCCTCATTGAATCAATTAAGGATTTCCTCATTCACTCTATAGCTAAGTTGAAGCCATCAAAATAGATCTATGAAAAATTGGTGGAACTGTTTTCTATAAGTACTACAGGAGAAATTGTATCATTAAGAACCAAAATATACAAGATTAAGGTATCAAAGGAAGAAGGGGTAGCCTCATACCTTGTGAAAGTATATCAAATAAGAGATCAACCACAAGATCTAGGAGAAGTAATGTATGATAGAGAGATGACCACCATTGTGCTCAATGCACTACCTGATGAATGGGGAAACTTTGTATCAAGTATCTATGGGAAGAAAGAAAATACTCCATTAAATGATCTTTGGTCATTATGAAAAATTGAAGAAACCAGATTGAAGGAAAAGAATGAAGTTCGATCAAGTGAACAAACTCAAGCATATGCAACTATGGAAAGGAAGAAAGGAAAGTCTCGAAAAATATTTCAAAAGAAAATTGACATGTCTAAGATTCAATGCTATGATTTTAATGAATATGGGAATTTCAAAAGGAACTGTTCTAAACTCAAGAAATAAAACAAGAAGAGAAAGGAAATAAATGAAGCCCGTTTCATTGAAGAAGTAGAAGAACCTGAAAAGAAGAAGTCAAAGGAGGAAGAAGTAAAAGAAAGAAGAAGTCAAAGAAGGAAGAAGTGAGAGATAACACCATATACTTAGTTATTTTAAGTTTGTATAAGATGGAAGTCATGATGGAAATCATCAAATGTATGATAGGATGAATTATAACGGAGATTGAGATGACATCATCATAAAGGCATGGAAGGATAGCCGAAGTAAAATTCTATATGGTTGAAGTAGTCATAGTACATGATAGAAAGGAAGTAAATCATGGAATATTCATTGGAAGCATAAAAGGATAACCAAAGTAATAGATTGAATGATTGAAGCAAGTCATCTAGCAATATAAGAAGATAAAAGTTTGTCATACATCATCTTGATTAAAAGGAAGCATTTTCATAATGACTAAAATCAAGATCCTCCATTGAAATATTTGTTAGAAGATTCATCTCTACTTATAAGAAGCAAGTGTCTCGTAGATAGTCTACGTTCCATCTAGCATGGAATCCACGGTTTAGAAGGATGAAGGTATGATGAAAAAGGTGTGCAACATGTCAAGTTTATTGAAGTATTTTCATCTTCAAGCAAGGAAAGTAAGCTGATAAAAGAAATTATAGATGACCACATGAAGGAAGAGGTATATATATATATATATATATATATATATATATATATATATATATATATATATATATATATATATATATATATATATATATATATATATATAAAGTCATGTCAAAATATGGTTGCTTATAAAATGGTTATAATTATCTATCTAATGAGTATGATGAGAAAATAAGGAACTTTTCCTTCTATATGATACATGAAGGAATGAATACAAGGTGCCTTGAAATCTTCTACATGATGACATGATATGACCTCATGAAGAATATGAGGTGGTTGGAAACTATGGTTGCTATGATGAAGGAACTATGTATAAAAGATATCAAGGAAGCAATTTGTGAAGAAAGGTGAAACAAGAGTTCATGAAAGATGTATCTATAGTCACGTAAGATAAAATAAGTGATCAACATCTGATAACAAGAAGGATTAGCTATGACATCTCCATGGAGAAGGTATGAAGACCCTGATATGTATGTTGGAGAAGGAGAACCTTGGTAATGTATGTCTTGGAGATGGATTCATATAGTATGTGAAAGGATTTTGATGTTGCAAGAAGAATATTTGATGTTCATTTTTTATTTTTAAAAGAAAGCATCTGGTTGGGTTGTAACAAGGCTACAGAAAGAGGGTTGTAAAAGTTCATTGACAACTAAGACTCGATGGAAGATCTTGAAGGACACATGACTTGGAAAACGTAGTAGTATAAAGGATAACTAAATGATGACAAGAAGGTCAATTCTTGATGAAGAGATGGATGACATGACTATTGGTTCAAGACTATGTTTCATTGAAGGGAAGTGATAGAGAAGATGGTCGATGCCATACAAAGAAGTTCTAGAAGAAGATGGCTTCATGATGAAGAAGTTGAAGTTAATTCATGGCATGATGATGTAGAAAGGAGGAGCTCTATAAGCAACTTATAATACAATGATCTCCACCAAAGAGCAGAAAATTGTTGTTGAAAACAAGTCCCTAATTAAGAGGGAGCTTGGGTAAGTCCCTAGTTAAGAGGGAACTTGGGTAAATTCATTTTATAGGAATGAGTAGATCCTCCCTAGTTGAGTGGGAAATATAGAGACATCATTCTTGTCTTCATTATGAACAAAGAATGGAGGATTGGGTAAGCATCTGAGAATGATACTGATACTCTTTGAGGATGAGGTAGGTCATCCAAAAGGTAAGAATAGTTGAAGAGGAAATTCCTTGAGGATGTGGTAATCCAAGATAGGAATGGTCCTAGAGGGACATACCTTGTGAACATCCAAATGGGTATATGCCTTGAGAGACAACGATGAAGGTGTCTATAAATCATTGTCTCCCCAGCATTGTGCTATAATCTAGTGGAGAGATAAAGTTATTAGTCAAGGCCTTGCTATATGACAATGTTGGTCGATATGATGAGATGCATTGATATAAGATAAGAATATAACTTAGGAGATGGCTTACCAATTCGACTCTTCTTATGAGAATTATTCAGTATGATAATGCCCATGGATTAGGAATACCTCCCTAATAAAAAGGGAGTGTTGAAATATGTAACTAGGTTCGGTCTTCATAATGTCTCATGCAATCATTAATTTATATATTTTATGTAAAAAGAAAAAGAAAATTTATTATTGTTATTTTGTAGGGTGGGTTTCATGCTCAAGGTCATTTTATTTATAGGTTAAGCACCCATTGTGCACTTTTAGGGCTTTGTCATAAAGTCTAGGAGTCAAAGAGTCATTTCCATATGTAAAATACCCTATTGGCCATCTTGTATCATGTAAGAAGAATTTATGTAAGTCAAAACTGTGTCATAAAGTCCCTCAAAGGATCCTATATATAAGAGAAACTTGGCATTCTCAAAGAAGCCCATATATAAGAGAACCTCGACCTCATTTGAAGACACACCAATAAGTTTGATAAAGACAAGAAAAGACGACTAAATTCAAGCAAAGAAGAGGAGAACTCAAGGAAGAAAGATCAAAGCATTTTGGAGTCTGTTTTGGCTTACATCATCTCACACATGCGAGAAAATTAGGGCATCATTTGTAGCATCAAGACCAAAATTGCAATCACTATAGAAGGCTAAAGTTTTGGGTTCAAAAAGATCAATTTGATAGTCAAGTTACTAAGGAAGAACTAGGTCCCCAAGCGAAGGAAGAAAGAGACATTTCTCACCATATTTTCCCACACATGAGAAGCTAGGGTTTCTGCAGTTACGCTGAAAAATTGCAGTCATAACTTGCAGGTCCAAAATTGTGGTCAAAAGAGAAGTTGCAGCAGTCATGAAGCAAGTTTGAATTGGGTTCACTTTGTGAGAAGAAATCTCATCAAAGGGAAAGTTGATTTAGTATTGGAGGGGTCTTTGTCAAGGGTCTTAGGTCTTGGGATTTGTCATTTGAAGATTCTATAAGAAGAGAAAAATGCTTATGGATTTTCCTCTTAAGAAGAGAGCTTTTGGCCTTGGCTAGAAACCTATGTTTTGTGTCCTCTTGTCTCATTTATCTTCATAATTTGGTAGTTGTTTGATGATAAGAACACAATAATAATCAAGAGAAAGAAGAAATTAATTACAAGTACACCAAGTTAAGTTAAAAAACATCACAAGAAGTTATCAAAGTAAGATAAATCACCCTAATCTAGGTGCCCTTGATTTCTCAACACTATGAATTGCGAATTATAAAGAACAACTATTCTTATTTTCTTTCATAAGTTAAACATTCTAGTGCAATGAAACCAACTAATTGTTTTCTTCATTCAACTATTGTGATGTATAGTAGCTCATGTTTACCTATCCTTATCTATATTTCAATATTTAGTTGGTTTATAGTAGTTTCATTTTTGCAGTTATATAGTTGTATTTTAGTTTTCACACAATTTGATGTGATGATCCTGTTAGTTCTGCTACAGGTTGCTGATGTTCAAGGGGCCTAAGCAAGCTCATTTCCTCTGTTTCTGCTCAGAAAAGGTCTGCATCGGTCACCTTCCTTATTCCCCTTCACCCTCGCTTATATTTTCAAACCCGCTACCTCCATTTTTACTTTGAAACTCTGTGTAATTTTGTGGTTCCTCTGACCCCCGAGCACTAAGTTTTAGCCATCATATGACTAAATTCACATGACCGCGCGCTTTCTCTGGCTTTTCCTGTCACATCAATAATAAAAACGTGCATATTCAAACCCCGTCGTCCGATCATTTACCATGAGATCCAACGACATACGCTTCCCCCGCCACCGAAACATGCCCGCACTTTAACCCGCGGGGAAAGCGGTTTCCCTCCCGTCACGTCCGCCACGCGTCGCCCGCTGACTCGCATCGCTCCCCCGCGTACGAATACCACCCATCCCCATAAGCGGTGCGATCAATACCGCCCTGCCGCGCAAACCACTTTCCCTGGCCGTTAATCCTCGTGCATCTCTTCCACCCGATAGCCATCGGATCTGTCCACCCGCGATCTGATGGCTCACGGTTGTCCATTCCCGTTTCCGCCCAATGCCTCCTGTAAACTGATCTCCGCCATCCATCTGCGAGATCCGATGGCTCATAATCACTCTGCCCCACTTCCTCCCAATGTCTCCCGCTGATAGATCTCCGTCGTCCATCCATGTGATCCAACGACTAACATTTATTCCCTGCCCTCCATTCATTCCCCATGCAGTTTTCGTGTCTTTGGCCTATCCCGTGCATCTGAAGGAAGAAGGCGGCCAGTATTCAGCACTCTGTGCAGTTAATCCTCAACCTCTGCATTCAAGAGCAGTATGGCCGAAGGACGAGAAGGACATGCCTCGAGCAGATTATGGCATTTATTAGTTATGGAACTTCTTCAATATAACACTTCACCTGCTCGAGGAGTACAACAGAGTACCAGAGAATGTCAAATTCATTCATTGAAGCAGCAGGTCGTAGCAGAGGCCCATTTCAGAGAGTTAAGGTGGTTGGTGGTCCATTATGACCCCTCCACGCATAAAACATCAGAATATCTTTGTAAACAAACTCTATATATACCCAGAACACAGATGTAATAGGGGTTGATGGTTGTAGTTTTGATATAAGGTTCAACTTCTGGAGACTATAACTACTATGATACTTGCAGCATCTGGTCTTCATTTTCAGCTAATACAAGCTTCTTTTGTTGTTAATTGCTCACTTTCCATTTCTACTCTGTTCTGGGCTATGCCTGTTATGAATTTGTTCATGTGCTCTTGATTTCTAGCATTAGAGGGGTTGTCCTCCCACCTCTGTGCTGAAGTCTAGTATGTATCGTTGAATGTGTTATGCAGGTTTCTGTTTACTTAGTGCCAGAGAGCTGTCATCCTGTCTGTGCATTAGGAAATAGATTTGCAGACCTCTTTACTGGTTGCAGCTGGCCATCACATGGTCTTGTGCATCTGCTGGTGTGGTCAGTATTCTCCATGTTCACCTAATCCTCAAACTGTGAGTAATTGGTGGTCTAAAGCCTTGTAGTCTGGGGGTGTTCACCCATGTCTGGAGTTAAGCATAGTAGAAGTGGTTATCTGGCTTGAATATGCATCATTCCTTCCATTCATCCATCTCCAACATTTTGTTGAGTTTGTAATGTTCCCGAGCATCTTTGAGATACAACCTAGGAGAGTTTCTTGGGGTGATAACATTAATTGGCACCGTTGCCGGGGAGAGGAGATTGAAGCTCAGCTTCCCTGGGAGACGACATAGTTCCAGATTTTGATGATAGACAAAGTCTGGGCACATTTCTAGTTGTAATCATCTATCTGGCGACTCTACTGGAGAGACAACCTTTGACGACTCCACATCATAGTCCTGGCTCAGTTTATGAGGCATGCTCGGAGAAATCTTTAGAAATCACCAGCTGACCCAGTGCCTGATCCTGAGAAGATTGTTAAACCGAAGAAAACATCGTAGAAAGGAGCATCAGGACCAGGTAAGCCTTAGAAATCCCATGTATCTCTGCTAGTGAAAATCATCTTCAAATATTCATAAAGCTCCTTAGTCATTCATTTCCCTTTTGGATTTCAGTCCAAAGAAAGCCTCCCATAAAGTCCATCATATTCCCCTGTTTCTGTCATCCATTACATTGCTTCATACCACGTAGTCTACCAGTATCCTTACACCTAACTCCAGTCATGGCAGGCCAGCAAGCCCTCACAAAGATAGAAAGAATCGTTGCTGCTAGGTATGGACCTTTGGTCTTGCCTGTCCCTTTAAATTCCATGCCTGCAGGAGATTATCAGGAATATATGCCTAAGTTTACTGGTGCAGAAGGAGTAACAGCTGAAGAGCATCTAGAGTCCTTTTATAGCTATGCTGATAACCTGGATATCTATGAAGAGGATGTGTGCATGAGGGTGTTTGTCCAAAGCCTAGATGGGGAAGCTAGAAAATGGTTCAAAGAATTACCCCCTAGGTCTATTGCAGACATTGAGGCTTTAGATGATGTGTTTCTAAAGCATTGGGGGGATAAGAGAGATCTTCTCTATTATCATACTGAATTTGGGAACTTGCAGAGGGAGAATGGTGAGCTGCTGTCTGATTTCAACAAGAGATTCAATCATTTGTACAACAGAATACCATATGAAGTGAAACCCACCCCTACTTCTGCTATGATCACTTATGCCAACACCTTCGATTCTCAGTTCTACTTGTTGTTAAGAGAAAGAAGATGTGCTTCCTTGGCTGATATGCAAGATGCAACCTTTGAAGTAGAATCAAACATCATGGTTGCAGAAAGACTCGAAGGTGATGCTGAAAGGAGAAGACAGGGGGGTGAGTCCTCATCATCCTCAGATCCTGAGATCGATAAATTGGCCAGGATGATAGAGTTATTAGCCTCTGAAGTTTCCAAATTAAAAGCTAAGCAGTATTCTGAGGAAGCAGGAGCTCCTAATACCTTTACTCTTTCAATTTCAAATCCATATAGAGGAGCACAGGAGCAGTTGCAGATTTTGCAAAGAAACAAAAATGCAAACGAAGATCAAAGGGTGAAAACCCTTTTTCAGAGTATAGTCATGGAGGAAGAGCAATATGAAGAAGAGGAGGAGGTCCATGGTTTGGAAGATAAGGGCAGTGCCCCTTTCTTAACCAGAGCTGCCTATGAAGAATCATTATCTAGAGGCACTGCTCGTGAGTTTGTTGTACCTGCAGAACAACAAGCTTATCAGCAGGAGCAACCAGTAGCAGGTCCTACCATCCTCCAAGAATCTAAGCCTAAAGCCAGCACATCTTCTAATGACTATACAGATCTACAAATTAGCTAGCCTGCTTTTGCCCCTAGCCCAGTGATCAAGAAGGGACAAGAAAGCTCCCCATCATCTTTTGCTTCTCTGTTTGTTCAAGTGACAATCCCTCACAGCTATCCCCTAAGCACTGAGGCAGGTAATAACTCAATGCTCAAGGCTGACACTGATCACCTCAGTCTTGGTATTCTGATGCCTACCCAGCTAGCCTCCACACAGCTTGAAAGGGCAGATTGTCAGATGACAAAGGAAGAAGGTGCACAGTTTTGGGATTCCTCCTTGGATGTGGACTGTTCTAAGAAAAATGAAGGAGCAGATGATATCTCTGTGTCCCCCGCACAAGAATATATTGGTTCTCCATTCATATTAGTTGTGCAGGCCATAGATGACACAGAGAAGTACACAGCATTCATTGTTATCCAACAGGTGTACAAAGGCTCCCATGAAGAACATCTAAGGATGAGAGCACACAGAGAGGGGATGAAATATAGATCATCTCTACCTGATAAGGTCAAATGCCCCAAAGTGTTTGAGGTAGATGATCAAATAAATCCAGTTTTGCAGATCTATGATGAACCGATCGAGAGGAGGAGAAACATTTTTGATGGCCCAGTAGATGGCCAATTTTTGAAAATTTATGTTGTTTAAGGTTTTCAAGCCTAAATGATTATAAGCATTTTCTTTTACAGGTTTTAACATAGACTTAATTAGACCCCATGCCCAATGGAATACTAGGCGATATTTTTAAGCTTGTTTTGTATGAAGGCATTGGTCTGCAGTTCTTGAGACCTCACAGGGAGGATCTCATCCCCAGAAGGAGCCAGTGTTAGCTCTGCTACAGGTTGCTAATGTTCAAGGGGCCTAAGCAAGCTCATTTCCTCGGTTTCTGCTCAGAAAAGGTCTGCACCGGTCACCTTCCTTATTCCCCTTCACCCCCGCTTATATTTTCAAACTCGCTACCTCCATTTTTACTCTGAAACTCTGTGTAATTCCATGGTTCCTTTGACCCCCGAGCGCTAAGTTTTAGCCATCATATGACTAAATTCACATGACCTCGTGCTTTCTCCAGCTTTTCCTATCACATCAGTCAAAAAAACTTGCATATTCAAACCCCGCCATCCGATCATTTACCATGATATCCAACGGTATACGCTTCCCCCGCCACCGAAAAATGCCTGCGCTTTAACCCGTGGGGAAAGCGGTTTCCCTCCCATCATGTCCGCCACGCGTCGCCCGCTGACTCGCATCGCTCCCCCACGTACGAATACCACCCATCCCCCGTAAGCGGTGCGATCAATACTGCCCCACCGCGAAAACCACTTTCCCCAGCCGTTAATCCCCGTGCATCTCTTCCGCCTGATAGCCATTGGATCTGTCCGCCCGCGATCCGACGGCTCACAGTTGTCCATTCTCGTTTCCGCCTAATGCCTCCTGTAAACTGATCTCTGCCATCCATTTGCGAGATCCGACGGCTCATAATCACTCCACCCCGCTTCAACCCAATGTCTCCCGCCGATAGATCTCCGTCGTCCATCCATGTGATCCAACGACTAACATTTATTCCCTACCCTCCATTCATTCCCCATGCAGTTTTCGTGTCTTTGGCCTATCCCGTGCATCTGAAGGAAGAAGGTAGCCAGTATTTAGCGCTCTACGTAGTTAATCCTCAACCTCTGCATTCAAGAGCAGTATGGCCGAAGGACGAGAAGGACATGCCTTGATCAGATTATGGCATTTATTAGTTATGGAATTTCTTCAATATAACACTTCACCTTCTCGAGGAGTACAAAAGAGTACCAGAGAATGTCAAATTCATTCATTGAAGCAGTAGGTCGTAGCAGAGGCCCATTTCAGAGAGTTAAGGTGGTTGGTGGTCCATTATGACCCCTCCACGCATAGAACAGTAGAATATCTTTGAAAACAAACTCTATATATACCCAGAACACAGATGTAATAGAGGTTGATGGTTGTAGTTTTGATGTAAGGTTCAACTTCTGGAGACTATAACTACTGTGATACTTGTAGCGTGTGGTCTTCATTTTCAGCTAATACAAGCTTCTTTTGCTGTTAATTGCTCACTTTCCATTTCCACTCTGTTCTAGGTTGTGCCTGTTATGCATTTGTTCATGTGCTCTTGATTTTTAGCATTAGAGGGGCTGTCATCCCACCTCTTTGCTGAAGTCTAGTATGTATCATTGAATGCATTATGCAGTTTTCTGTTTACTTAGTGCCAGAGAGTTGTCATCCTATCTGTGCATTAGGAAATAGATTTGCAGACCTCTTTACTGGTTGTAGCCGGCCATCACATGGTCTTGTGCATCTGGTGGTGTGGTCAGTTTTCTCCATGTTCACCTAATCCTCAAACTGTGAGTAATTGGTGGTCTAAAGCCTTGTAGTCTGGGGGTGTTCACCCATGTCTGGAGTTAAGCATAGTAGAAGTGGTTATCTGGCTTGAATATGCATCATTCCATCCATTCATCCATCTCCAACATTTTGTTGAGTTTGTAATGTTCCCGAGCATATCTGAGATACAACCTAGGAGAGTTTCTTGGGGTGATAACAGATCCTTCAATATCTCATTTAGTAGAAGCTTTTGGGGACCAAAATCCTCCCAAAATGGGGAGGTGTAATATGGATTAGATGATTATACTATTTTTCATTCATCTCACCGCTTTTAGAGTAGATAAGGTGGAAGAATCAACTTACAAGACCATTTTTACTTGTGGTACCCAATTTCGCATATTGGGGTCTGAAACCTTCCAGGAGAATTTTGAGGCATCAAATGACATTTTTTAGGGTTTAAAACTTTTCTTCTTTGGTGCAATAATTTTTCCCCTATTTTATAGACATATACCTTTCTAATGGCATAATAATCACCTCAATCAAAGTCACCTTTCCAATGGTGCAATAACCACCTCAATCAAAGTCCTTATGCAAATGTTATGCCACTTGAAAGTTAACTTCCTATTTTGACCAGTGATCACCATAATTTGAGAGGATGCCACATTAGGCCCCATTATTCATGGAAAAGGGGCTATCCACATGATCATAATGAAGAATAATCTAGAGGAGTTCATACTGTAACTCTACTTAAGAGTTTAAGGAGTCAAACCTAACCACAAGTAGGTTGTTGGGCTGTGTTATAACCGAACCACTAGGAGGAAAACGAGTTTCTTTCTTTTTGAGGGAAGTTTGTTCCATAAACAAACATAGTAACCAATAGGGATCAAGAGAGATAACACAGAAATGATTTGTGCTCTATAGTAGCCCAAGGGACACATGCATTACTTATTTATATTTACAACCATTTTCTATTCAGAGAAAGAGAGCAGAGTGGCCTCACCTTCCAAATGGGTTTTCACCCGAAAGAGTATCCCGGGATATATCTTGTGTTAATTGTGGTTTGTGAGCTTTTATTTTGTTGTTCTCTATTTTTCACATAATTATAATTTTCATGCATGCACAATAAATAGTAATTTACAAATCCAAAAATCTAAAGAGAAATAAACCCTCATATTGTAGATTTTGGATATTTATGTATAATTTATCAAATTTGCTTGATGAACTATCCAGTGGAATATCCATTACAGTTTATGGCTCATAAATTTATTCTCCTTTCACTATAGTTTAGTTATAGAGATCTTCTACAAAATCTTGGGCATTTCCTTGTCCATCCTTAATGTATATGGGCCATATGAAGGAAGACAATAATTGTGAGATAGACTTCTTTCTTGGAGCCTAAAATCTAAAAAATTAATAATTGGTGGTGACTTGAACTTTGGAATAAGTGTCTGAGAATTGTGGGTGGATGGAGATAGGGATAATAGTATTCTAAACTTCTTTTGATCATGTTTTGAAGCCTCTGCATAGGTGGATATTAAAGCTATCAAGTCACAACCTACGTGGAATAATAATAGAAATGGTCAAGACACCATTGTTAAGAGACTGAAACTATTCTTGGTTCAACACTCTCCCATATAGAAGGTGGAAACGTTTAGGACTTGAGTGGCACAAACTAGGCTCTATGATCACTTTCCCATATGGTTAGAATTGGACAATATTGGATCAAAAATAGGTATTTCATTTAAATTCAACCCTAGTTTATTGATTAAGGAGGAGTTCCAAGCTATCATTGTAGAAAATTGGCATCCTTGTTCTTCTAATTTTAAATCTTTGAGATTTGAACAATTTTTTGAAACGTGTCAAAGAGGTGGTCTTATTTTGGGCAAGGGAAAGGTATTGCTCATGAGATGCTTAGCCAGAAAAGGTGGTGAAGTCACTAGAATTTTAGCTCAAAAGTTCAATGAAAGTGTAATTGATGAGGAAAGCTTCAAGGAACTCAAAAAGTTCAAATATTTATGGTCGAAACTTCTTGTTGAAGTCCCAAATTGTCTTCTTTTTTATAACCCTTTTACTTTCATTTCCATCATTTTCATGATAGTTTTGCTACATTTCCAAGTTGAAAGGTCACTTCATATCTACTCAAACATCAGAAAAGGTATTATTCATTCATGGTTTATAATCTATTGTTTTTTTATTAAATTTGTTCAAAACATTACTATAGCTACTTAATTACACTCATTTTGCAACTAACTAAAGATTTTACAACTACATCCATGGTTAGACAGGTTATAGCACGCTTGAGAATGAATAAAGGATATAGGTAGATGGAAAATGATCGACATATGGACATCCACCTATCAAATTGATCTGGAAATTCAACTAGTTCGAGAGATCTATTGGTCAAACAAAAAGTCAACTCTGGTTATAATACTCCAATCGTGCGTAGAATTTAAAGGAGGATTGGGGCATTATCAAGTGAGCGTGGAATTGGACGAGAATAATTTGGAATCATAAGTTACGATATGTCAAATAAAAATCTTCTCATGATTTTCTCTTCCAGTAGCAAATCATGAGAAGAAGGATTCTGATTTCAATTTAATTTCTTAGTTGTCAAAGTGAAAACTTGCTTCTTGGATTGTAGATCTTAAGACTGTTATTTAACAAAGGATTATCAAAATACATGGAGTGAAGTAGTAGACATCATTACTCTTTTTAAATTTGTAGTCATTTCTATCAAAGACTTCGACATTTAATAAAAAATACTCTGTTCCTTGGGTGATCAATGCATGGGTGAATAGTTTGATAATTGATCTCATGCTTACACTCAATAGGAGGGCTCCCTGAAGAGTTGTAAGTTAGTTTAGTATTTGGTTATGTTAGTTGTCAACTTATTTCATGAATAGTCTCTTTCTCATTGCAATTAGTTAATGTTTTTTATTGGTATTTTGTTAATTGATCTCTGGTTTAACATTCAGTAGTTTGAACAGGCCGAGCGCTCATAAAAGACAAAAATATTTCCCTTTTATAGTTTTCTTCATTCAGTTGTTTTGTTTTGATTTCATGAGTAATGGACATATCAATTCTAATCACAACTACGCACATCTGTAATCCTTCAGAGTTATATTTTGAATTATCTTTTTTCTGAAGTAATTAGATTAAGATTTCCTCTTTTGTTGAATAGAATAGAGATTTTGATTTTTAAGAAGTATTTAGAATAATATTTCAGTTTTCTACAGGTAGAATTAAATTACGATTCTTCTCATTAGAATATATATTTCAATTCAGTTCAAATAGAGTAATTTTTAATTCTTGTTGCAGTAGATTAAGTTTCAATTCAGTTTGATAGTTAGAATTTTCAATCGTTCTTGCCTTGAAATTTAGTTTGATTTTGAAAGAATAATTTTGATGGAAAGAACATGTGCGTAAGAATGATATGAATTAATCTAGTTACATTTCATTTCATTTTTTAAAATAAAAAATAGAACTCCTAACATATATTGTGCACATGCACTTCACAAGTACACGAACCTTGGTTGACAATTAATGAAGTAATTTAACCATCAATTAAATTACCCAAAACTTCTATTGGAAAAGGAACAAGACTAGCACATGAAAATTTGTGCCACTTGGATCGAATCCATTGATTGAAATACAAAGTGTTTCAAAACTTTTCCTATCATTAAGGAAGAAAAAACATAATCTAGGAACTTACCAACTTCGAAGGAGACAAAGTGAGAGGCTTTAAAGGGTTAGCATATCTTGGAGTTAAAGACTTCAAGGCTATTTTCAAGGAGTCTACTGGTGCTAATATCATATAAATATTGATGAATGTCTCTTTTTTCCCTATATGGACTACAAAGAAAGGTAATGTAAGTATGTACAAACCTATTTCCAAGGAAAAAATACTATAGTTTTTGAATTCTTTTAAGAAGGATGGGAGTCCAGGTCCAAATGGATGGATTGTCAAATTTTATATTTTAAACTTTGAGTTATTGGATCTTTCGAGTATTGGAGGAGGTTAGGATGATAAGGAAGGTTCCTAGGAATATCAATGTAACTTTTATAGCTCTTACCCCCAAGGTGGATCATCCTAAGTAATTTTAAGGTTTTCAACCCATTTCTCTTTGCAATTGCCTCTGCAAGGTAATTACAAAGGTTTTGGTTGCTAAGTTGAAACCTTTGCTCTCAAACTTTATCTCAGTGGAGAGATTAAAAATTCTTGAGAGAAGTCAAATCCATGAAGCTATAGGTACAACTTAATACTATCTACACTGAGTCAAACTCTCCAAAGATCCTAGAGTGGTATTCAAGCTTGATTTATCAAAGGAATTTGATAGGGCTTCCCAACTCTATCTACGACTATTGTTACTACATGTTGGTTTCTTACTTTCCATAGTAAATTGGATCATGACCCATGTATCTTTTGTGCTTATCTCTAATATCTCTTTTTTGTGCTAATTAATGGGGCAAATTTTTATTTTATTAAAGTATTATAAGGGGATGAGGCAAGGTTTCCCCATCACTCCCATTTTCCTCCTATTGGTAGAAGACCTTAGAAAAGCCTTGGAAGATACCAAGATGAAAGGAATTATGGCTGGTATCAAGGTTGGAAGATTTATAAAACTCACACATCTACTTTTTATCAATGATGTGTTTCTCTTTTGCTATCATTCATAGCATGAATTCAGCTCATTAAGGGATATCCTTTTACTTTATAAGGAAACTATAACTATGGAATTTAATGATACTAAATCTACACTTAATTTTTATGATCTCACTAATGAACTTGGATAAACTATTGGAAGGTACCTTCCCTTTCAATCCTTTGACATCAATATAGGCTTAAAATACCTAGGATTTGAAACCTAATAACCATGTGAAGGTCAACTTGTTGTGGTTGAAAAGAAAAATGGAAAAACAAATTGCATTATGGTGCAATAGGTGGTTTTCAAGAGGACGCGAGTTAGCATTGGCCATGTTAGTTCTTGAGAAAAGTCATGTGTATTGACATATCTTGGGTCATTTCCAAAAATGTATTTTGGAGAAGATTAGGAAATTCTATTTTAATTTTCAATGGTAGGGCAGTAGAGAATTCATGGGCATTCATTGGGTAAATTTAAAAAAGGAATTGTAGCCCCTAAGGCTCTGGGAGGTTGGGGACTAAATGATGTTTATATGTGAAGGAATATTCTAATTCAAAATTACATTTCTCTTTCCATTGCATGGATTGGATTAGATAGGAAAACAAATACTTGAACGTATCAAATCAATGGAAAGTCTCATAATGGCTTTCTTAGAGGTGTGCTCCTTCTTAGTCTAGGAGGTTGGCAATGGATCTCAACTTAGGATAGATGTTGATGCCATCATCGATGCAATGAAAAAATCTTCCTTTTTGCAGATCTTATATATATTGTTAAATGATAAGGAAATAATCTTTGAAATTAATGTCAAATGCATCATCTGTTATCGTTTGGGAACAAGTGGTTGAATGTTAATAAGTTAGACTTGTAAGAATATTGGGCCCTTAAATGCACCAATACGTTTCAATCCCTTAGAAAAGCTCATACAAAATAAAGTTACCAACTTAATGAGAATTGTATCGAGTTCTCATTTTTTTAGAAGTCACAAAAGATCATGATTTTCATGTTGATTTTAAAAAGTGTTGATGCAACATCAACCTTTTTTTTAAGCATATTTTTGGAACTTTAATTTTCTTATATATTAAGTATGGACATTTTTTTAAATGTTAGTGATTTTCATGCAGATTTTGAAAAGTGTTGATGCAACATCGACACCTTTTTCTAGGTGCTTATTTTTGACACTTTAAATTTTCTTGTGTATTAAGCATGAATATTTTTTCTAAATGTTAGTAATTTCCATCTAAGAGCATTGATGCAACATCAACCATTTTTTTTATTTTTTTATTTGGCATATTTTTGAAACTTCAAATTTTCTAATGTCCTAAGTATGCACATTGTTTTAAATGTTGGTAATTTAACCATTTTTAAAGTCACTGTATTCCTCTTTTTCTTTTTTTCTTCGATGTTTGATTTTTAAGGGTTTTTCAAGCTTGTGTTTTTTGTTTTTCTTTGTAACGTTTTTTTTATAATGAAATTTTCAATATTTTTGCAAAGTTTAAAAAAATAATAAAAATAATATTTTGAGGTTAGGATTTTTTTATATATTTATGTATCGTTAATTAATACTTCAATACACACAAAATAATTGTCACTAAAAAATAATAATTTTAAACACAAACACACATTTTGGATATAGATATAATTAAATAAATATGCACTTTGGGACCTTTTTGCTAAAAATGACATGTTTAATGAAGGTTTTTTATGGAAAAAAAAAAATAAATAAAAATAAAAATTAACAAAACAAAGTTTTAAAAAATAGCAATTTAATGAAATTTTCATGAATTTTATGTCGAAAGATGATAACATTTAAAGTTAAAAAAAAGAATGATCCAAGTAAAATTTTAAGTAAAAAAGTGTTAAAAACAATAAAAACAACTTATTAAAATATATATATATATATATATATATATATATATTTAATTTTTTTGTTTTTGTTTAAACCAAAATTAATTTAAAATAAAGACAAAAAATAAAATAAAAAACATTTAAAACAAAAGTTGGAAAAAAAATGTTTAGCAAAAAAGAAAAATATAAAACATTATAAACTAATTAAAATCAAAATTGAATTAGAAAAAAAGAGAGAATAGGGAAACAAAATCCAAAAAAAACCATAATTATAAAAAAAATTGAAAATAAAACAAACTTAATTTTTTTAGAACATTACTAAAAATAAAAATAAATTTAAATTAAATAAATAAAGCTATAATTAAAAAAGCAAAAGAAATATAATCTACAAAAACAAGTTAAAAATAAATGAAAAATAATATGAAAATTTATATATATATATATATATATATAGATATATATATATATATATATATATATATATATATATATATATATATATATATATATATATATATATATATATATATATATAATTTAGGATCTCTCTATGGTAATAATTTAGGATGATGTATTTACAATCTCTGCGGTAATAATTTACGATCTCTCTGTGAAACTCGTGGGTTTTTACCTTTGGATCTGCGGTCAATCCAATCCGGGGCAAGTGCGATCTGCAGTTAGGTTTGCTGATATCAGGTGCACACATTCCTTATCTTTTTCTAATACATATTTGCTCATATATTTTCAAGTATGAATATTTCACCATAGCTACCAAAGATTACCAAAGGCAAACCTAGCACAGTTACTCTACAAGGCCTTTATGAGTATATAGAGTCTTTAAAGAAACGTAGAGAAGAAAGAGAAGTCAAGCTACAAAAAGAGTTAGAAGCCATGTTGGAAAATAAATTTGCATATCTTGAAGACACGATCCAAAAACAAATAGAAAATAAACTAGAACTATTGGAGAATAAAATGGTGGCAATGGAGACTAGGTTACAGGTTATAGAAAAACAAAACCAAGATACTAACCAAACATTCTAGCAAGGAGATGTTGATACTTTAGAGAGTTTTAAAATGAAGGACATGATTAAAGAACTAGAAGAAAAATTTAATAGTCGCCTTACCCTAAATAATGTGGTAGATAAATTAGATATCAAATCAATTAAAGATGAAATGAAAAAATTAATAGAATTAGACCATGAGCGTAACAAAAGGGCCTTGAAACTTATAATCTTTGGTTTAAAAGAGGAGGTAGATGATGATAGTTTAGCCATAGCCCAATCAGAATTACATAATAGATTACAAATTGAAACAACGTGTCTCACAGAAGCAATAAGGTTGGGGAAATTAACTGAGAATAAAGGAAGACTAATCCGAATAAAGGTGAGCTCTATTGATCATAAGTATGGCATACTTAGTAAAACCTCAAGTCTAAAAGGAACGAGAATATTTATAAATGAAGATCTCATTCCAGAAGATCAAGCAGAATTAAGAAAGAAGGTTCAAAAGGTAAAAGAAGCTAGGAAGGAAGGAAAATGGGCAATAATCAGAAATAGAAAAGCCTTTATCCAAGATAGAAACCAAAAAGATAGTAATAAATAGCAATTCAACATGCTCCGGTTTCGTTCTTGGAACTGTCAGGGTTTTCCATGGAACACAGGCCCCAAGTTAAGTTGGATCTCAAATGATGTTGATATTATTTTGCTTGTTGAAACTTGGGAGGACAAAGAATCTAAGGTCCCTAACATAGATGGCTTTACGCTATGGTCTACCTGGAACAAGCGATCCTCCCATAGAGGCATTGGGGGAATAGCTTGTTACATTAAGAAGAACATCTCCCCCCATGCTAGGATTTATAAAAACGACCCTTACAACCAATATAGTTGGATAGAGATCACTGACATTAATAATAAAAAGACCTACATAGCAATATGTTATTTTCCCCCCATCAATTCTAACTTCTATAAGAAGAAGAATCTAGATAAAAATAGTCCCTACAATGGTTTAGAGAATGATATTTCTAGCCTAAGGAATGAAGGTAATATCCTTTTAATAGGTGACTTTAATGCTCGAACTTCAAGCAACCAAGCTATTATTCTAAGCAATCATTCCAACCCTAATCCTCTTTGGTTAGACGAAGACCCTACTCTGGCTAGTAGGTACAAAAGGAGATCTAAAGACCTCGGGGAGAATTTATTTGGGTCGGAGCTAGTCAAGCTATGTAGTGCTCAGGATCTCATAATTTGCAATGGTCTAAAGAAGTGGCCCAATTCTAGCCAGATGACCTACATCCATGGGCTTGGTAGTAGCGTGGTAGACTATGTTATTTCTGATCTTCCTTTATACAACGAAATAATAATTTTGACATCTTAAATGACCACGAGCCTGACTCTGATCATAGGCCTTTACTTATAATTCTCAATTTTGTCATGCATAGAGATCCCATAGAAAATAATCCTTATAGCCAAAATAACCTAATATTTGATAGAAATAAAAACGATCTTTTTCTAAATGAATTCAAAACTAATTTGCTTCCTTTATCTAGTATAGACAACATAGAAGACCTCTATCATAATTTTACTACAAACCTCTCATATTATATTAACAAGTTCTCAATTGAAGTTTCAAATAATAAAAGAAATAGCAAAACCAACCCATGGTATAACAAAGATTGTAAAAGTGCGACGAGAGCAATTAAGGATGTTGTTGATGAATCTCTTAAAATGGGCAAGATAAAAATATACAAAGCCCTAACTAAAAGGAAAAAGAGGCAGTACATTCGTAAAAGACAAGAGAATCTCTTACACCTCTCTAGGGTAGATCCTAAGAAATTTTGAAGGCAGATTCTAACTAGGAAAACTAAAGATAATAATAAAATTTCTTTACATGATTAGAATTCCTATCTTAAAAAACTTTATGAATCTCCAAATGTCATGGATAACTTTGAAACCCTACTCACAACAAAAGAAGTTTTCTCATTAGAAGACATTGATTTTGGGGTTAAATGCCTAGCAAATGGGAAAGCTAAGGACATCGAAGGTTACCAGGCAGAAATCTTAAAAATTGGAGGTCTTGTCCTCATCCCCCACATCCACAAGCTTTTCAATCAAGCAGTCAAGCAAGGGTTCCCTAAACCATGGACTGAGAGCCTCATTATCCCTATTTTTAAAAGTGGGGATACAAATAACCCCTCTAATTATCAAACCATTATGATCAGCCCTCTCTTAGCCAAGCTATATGGTATTATTTTGGAAAAGAAGTTGAGCATATGGCTTGAAAGTGAAGGTAAGCGGGCTAAAGGCCAAGCGGGTTTTAGAAGGCACCACTCAACAACAGACCACCTCGTTACACTTAGGATCATTGTGGAGGAATGTCGTAATGATAAATCCAATCTCTTTTGTTGCTTTGTGGACTTTAGAAAGGCTTTTGATACGGTTCCTAGAAACAACCTTTGGAATAGATTAGAAGAGCTAAAGGTTCCTTTCGAGTTGAGAGCTGCCGCTATAAGATTATACGAGAATGTAATTGCCAAGCTAAAAAGCAATGAGGGGTGGTCGAAAGATATTAAATGTAATATTGGAGTTAAACAAGGTTGCCCCCTCTCCCCTACCCTATTTGGAATTTACATTGACAAGCTTGAAGGTTATTTAGAGGAAGCAGGTTGTGCTGGCATGATCTTAGCTAGGATAGTCATCATCCTTCTTCTCTATGCTGACGATATTGTTCTTCTCGCAAGGTGCCCATCTAATCTTGATAAGCAACTTAGGCTTCTTAAGGATTTCTGCTCTACCATGGGTATGACTGTTAACATTGATAAAACAAAATTTATGATTATCAAATCCAAGAAGGACACATACGCTAATTTTATGTATGACAATAATAACTTGGAGGAAGTGTATTCTTACAAATACCTAGGAATTGATATTCATCACAAGCTCAACTGGAACTATATCATTGAGAAAAGGATTAATGGGGGGTGGAAAGCTTATTTTGGTCTTGAAAATAATCGTAAAACGGAAAACATCGTAATGTGGGATAAAAAGAAGTTCCTCTTTGAAACTTTAGTCACTCCTGTTATCTTATATGGATGTGAGGTCTGGGGTTGCAGCATCTTTAGAGAATCCTGGAGAAAGATTGAGCAAATCCAAAAGCATTTTATAATGTATAACCTGAAAATTAAAAGCAATACACCCTATCCTATTCTCCTTATAGAAGTAGGTCTTTCCCCTATCGAGAGCCTAGCTATGACTAGGCTTTTGTTGTACAAGCGCACACTCAATAACATAGGAGATTATAGACTTCCTAAGCTAGCTTTAAATTCTAGCCAAAACCACCTAAGGCTCAAGCGGGGGTGGTATAAAGACATGAAGGCCTGGTTAAACCTTTGGGAGATCAACGAGAATGATGCTTTGCAAAACATTAATAACATTAAAAATATTGTTACTTCTAAGTTCAAAGAAAAAATGTGGTGTGAGAAAGATTTAGCAGCTAAAAGAAAATTAAGTTATTATAAGAAGGTCATCAAACCCACCCTAGAAGATCAAAAGTATCTCTCTGTTTTAACTAGCTCAAAGAAGAAAATTAATATAGCGAAGATTAGAACGAACTCTCATGAGCTCCATAGTGAAACAGGTTGTTGGGTAGTTCCTAAAACACCATGGATGGAAAGGATCTGCCATCTCTGTGAGAATAGGAACATCGAGGATGAAAACCACTTCCTCTTAGAGTGCCCCGTGTACAACCACATTAGATCTTAGTTTCATAATATTTGTCGCAATACTGACCTTCCTAACCTTTTACGATGTCAAAATTATAGTGAGCTCGGGAGGCTTCTCTCCAAGCTTTTTGAGCATAGGATTAAAATCTTAAATCAAACTAAATATTTTGTTTCTTTATGTCCGATAGACCAAAGCTTGGTCTCAGTGGACGTTAACCATCATCATCATCATAAAATTTAAAAATACATTAAAAAATACTAAAAGAATGAAAGAAAAGAAAAGAAAAAAATAAAGAACTACGGGTTTCATTTTCTTAATGTTTATTTTTTCAATATTTTATTTTTAACATTTATTTATTTATATGTATTTTTAATATTTTATCTGTTTATTTGCATTTTTACGATATTTGATACGTTAAAATATATATCTTTTAAATTTTTATTTATTTATTTTTAGATTGGTTTTAATACATTTTTTAATTGGTTAGTTTTTTTATTTGAGTTTTGTAGTTATTTGATTTTATTGAGTTAATTTTTTTTTTTAAATATTATGTTTTATATATATATATATATATATATATATATATATATATATATATATATATATATATATGTTTTGGATAGATGGTTTCATGGTGCTTTGTTAAGGCACTCCTTGATGTGAAGTCATCCATTCAATTCTTCGCTTGATCGGGGTAATATATTGGACATGATGAAGATGTAGACCCACAAAGCTTAAAAAATAATAACTTTTAGTTTATATATATATATATATATATATATATATATATATTTTAAGATTTTCTCTTTTATGGGCTATTTTTGGTTTTTTTTTGCTTCAGTTTTTTTTTTTGGTCAACCAAACTCCACTGTGTCAATTTGATAGTTGATTTTAAAGTTTTCGTTAAAATAAATCGAGTCTGTCTCCACTGTGTGTTAACTTCATGGTTGATTTTAAAGTTTTCATTGTAATGGGTCAAGTTAACCGCCACTGTGCGTCAATTTGATGGTTGATTTTTAATTTTTCATTGCAATGTGTCAAGTTATCTTAGGATAAGAATTTAAAAGAGTTATACTTTTAATATTTGAAAAAAGAATTTGTTCTTGGTAGAATGACTCTTTGAATTAGGTATTCATTTTAAGGGATTTTTTAGTCACGATATTTGGTTTTAATTCTATGACTAAAAAATGTCGAAATTTTAAGGTTTTTCGGAGTCGTGATATTTTATCTTTAATGCCATGATTGAAAAAGTCAAAATTTTAAAGTTTTTCAGAGTTATGATATTTATCTTTAACACCATGGTTTAAAATTGTTGGAATTTTTAGGTTTTTTACAGTCATGATATTTAACGTTATTGTCAAAAACTACTGGAATTTTAAGGTTTTTTCAGAATATATATATCATTGCTAAAACAAAAAAAGGTTGATGCAACATCAACACTTTTTGATTTTAGAGCATTTTCTCATGTTAATTGCACGAAAATTTTAGTTTTTAATGTCATTGTTAAAAAAACTTTGAATTTTAACTTGAAAAAAAATGGTGTTGGTGCAGCATCGACACTTTCAATTGTCGGGGTGTTTTTTCATGTTTATTGCATAAAAAAATTGGTTTTTAATGCTTTTGCTATTTTTTTTTTTAATTTTAACCCAACAACAAAAAACGTTGATGCAGCCTCAACACTTTACATTTTCAAAGTGTTTTTCATATTTTTATGCACAAAAATAGGCATGTTTTGGGCTAGAGTTCTCATTTTGAGGTCACAATTCTCATTACGATAGTATC
This sequence comes from Pinus tabuliformis, assembly GCA_031772625.1. Taxonomy (NCBI): domain Eukaryota; kingdom Viridiplantae; phylum Streptophyta; class Pinopsida; order Pinales; family Pinaceae; genus Pinus; species Pinus tabuliformis. Next base: position 276,341,934 of record CM062805.1, on the reverse strand, counting down.
TTTGTTATAATACTTAGCCCAATTGAGGACAAGCTTGTATGGGTAATAAATGAGGATAGTGACAACTATCAGATAACTTGTAGTATGAAGCTCTATTAGATCCTAGGAAAAGCAATGAGGCTTGGTAGATCTATTAGATCCTAGGAAAAGCAATGAGGCTTGGTGGTGGAAAAAAATTTAGGAAGTCAAAGATCCTCCAAATTCCACTCTTTTTATGTGGCTTTCTCTTAATAACAAGGTTTTTACTTCGGAATTTTGTTAAGAAAAAGAGCGGAGAGGGACCTAGTATTTGCCTCTTTTGCAAGAATAGCGAGGAAGTAACTTCTCACCTTTTTCTTACCTACCACTTCTCTTAACAAATTTGGTAGGAACTTGAAGTTCAATTTAGGCTCTCAAACTTATGGGATAATGATTCCATTGCTAGTTGTTACTTTGGTTGGCCTAATAATAGGGAAATGAAACATATTAAGGCACAACTTCCTTTTTTGGTTCTTTGGGGTATCTAGTTGGATTGAAACTCTATTGTATTTGAAGATAGGTCTATACCTTATTTCCAAATATCAATTCAATATTTAATATTACTCCAATTTTATAGGATTGAACCAAAGAGTAAATAGCCTTGGTTTGTAGGTGAATTTCAAGTGGATAAGACCATCCCATGGTGTCTTTTTAATGGCGTGTGGAGGGATTCCTTCTGTGGTTTTGGTTTTCTTCTCCATCTATATGACACCACTTGTTTTTAATTCAAGGCTAATGTAGGGAGATGAACTAACCATTACAATGAATTTATGACAATTTTCCTATTTCTAACATTTACTCAACACCAAGACCATGACTCTCCATAGGTATTTGGTGACTCTATTCTTGTCATCAATATTGCCTTAACTAGTAAGGTTAAAGTTTAGACTTTCTTATTAAGACCTCCAATCGATCAAATTGTGTACATATCTAGCTTATTTTCTTGGATTAAATTCTTTGACATTTACAAAGAGCTAAATTAGTTAGCAGATAAACTAGTGAAAAAAGATTCTATGTTATCAGAAAATCAATGCATCCTTGAATAATTTGAAGAAGGAATACTACAAGCTCACAACCAACTCTTGGTTCATAACCTATAGTTTTTCCAACCTTGCTTAGACTCTCTCAATCATATTCTTTGTCGAAAAGTGATAAAAAAAACCTTAATTAGATCAAATTTGGTGAAGTTTGGCATGTATTGTTAAAGAATTCAGGGAAAATGAGGTTAATGAGATTCTTCTTTCATGATAACTATTTGTGAGCTATGTTAACTTTTCTTCTTAGCACAATGTTCATTTGTTATTATTAGAGTGTGTATTCTTAGTTCATCAAATAGCTACCAAAAACAAAGAGACAAGAACACACGATGTTGGCTTTCTGCCAGGGCCAAAACATCTCCCTCTTGGTGAGGAAACCCTGTACAAAATTCTTCTTATAGAGATTCCAATTGACGGATACCAAAGACCATGAACCTTGACCTATCAAGCCACTCCAAGACCATGACACCAATCCTCTTTCTTGTCACTATTGAGATCATCATCATCACTACTACTTCACTGAGATCATCATTATTACATCACAAAGGTTATTTTAGTTGCATCATTGTTGTACCTTTATCTAGATCATTGTTGCACTCTCACTAAGATCATTACTGCACCTTGATATCACAACTATGACTTTGCTAAGATCATCTCTGCACCTTCATCGAGATCACCATCATAACAACGAGATCTATATTGATATATGTATGTATATTAAGAGTATTCCTGTAGGATCATCGAGATCCTTATCATTAATGTTATACCGAAAGTGTATGATCTTTCTTCTGTTATGGGGTCATCGTGATCCTCTTTCATCATAATAATAATAAGGGTATATTACTTAAGAGATCATCGAGACAGTGACTGCATATTTGTATGTGTCATGGCTGCGTTCAGTATTTCGAGACTGTGATCATGAGGAGGCCGAGACACTTATCACTGTAATTTCCTTGCACTGAGACATTGTATTCATCACCGAGATCCTGTACCTTACTGTACCATCTGAAGTTACAGAGTAATCCGAGTTCTTCTTCACTATTTTGTGAATACCCTAGCTGGGTATTTATAGTGGTTCGGTTCATCTATTGAGCTGACGTGACAGTGGATTGTTGTGTCTATTATTTGAGTCAAATTCACTGCCTTTTAATTCAATTTCCATGCCAACATGACAGAGATGATGGTGCTTGTCATTTTGGAGGGCTTCTTCCAAGTATAACATGATTTTATAAACATTACAATGACTCTTATTCATTATGACAAATCCTAAAGACATCAAGAAGAAGTCTTTGACATATGGATAACACTTCTTGCTCATGAAACCCATGATGCAAGGAATACAATAAATATATTTTGTTCTCTTTATTACATTATTTATATCAGTCATAATTACATGTCATTATGAAGACTGAACCTAGTTACACTTTCTTCAACACTCCCTCTTAACTAGGGAGGTATTCATAATGGTACTTGGTCATTCTCAATCTGAAGAATTTCTCATAAGAAGAATCAGATTGGTAACCCATATGTATAGCATTATAGTAACCAACATTGTTTCCACATCAAGGCCTTGACTGACAAATCTATCTCTCATCATATCAGAGCAAAATGTTGGCGAGACCAATGACTATAGACACCTTCATCATTGTCTCTCAAGGTACATACCTACCCGGGTTTTCACTGAGTATGACCTTCTAATACTATTCTTATCTTGGGTTCCCAGCCCTACACATCCTCAAAGAGCATCAAATGCCAGATGATTACCCAATTCTCTATTCTTTCTTCCATAGTGAAGACAAGAATGTTGTGTCTATCTCTCCCTCTCAACCAGGGAAGATATGCCCAAGTTCCCTCTGACCAGGAACTTGCCCAAGCTCCCTTTTAATAAAGAAGTTGTCAGATCTCCCTCTTAGTTAGGAAATCTTCTATACATCGAAAACTTCTTCTCTATGGGTCCTTCCATTGCTTGATCAACTTCTCTCCTTGATGTCATGAAATTCAGTTGAGCTTCTTCCTTGTAGTGAAACAACCATCGATCACTTTCTTCCTTAGTTCATCATGTCATTTCTTTCTTCATGGAAAGTGGCCTTCTTCATATCTAGAACCTTCATCATATGACTACTTCTTTCTCATCATGCTTCTTCCATCCACCACATGAATTCTAGTTGTGCTTGTATTTACAACTCTTTCTCGAGTAGCCCTGCATGAACTTATCCAGGTATTATTCAAGAAATCAAAACATAATATTAAATCAAATCATACTTTACGAGATGGCTCTTCATCATGACATATTTCTGTAGATATCAACATCATGCATACATGTTGACACATCTCCCAAAGGTATCCATTATCAAGGGTCTTCATCTTTTCCATCAGAGTCTTTATAATTTCCCGAGAGATTTTCTAGTCAAGTCTTTTTGGTCTTTTGGATGTTGATTGCCTTCATCAAGGTTGCATATTTCACGATCTCTTTCTTCTTTACACATTCCATTCCCATGTGCTTTCAATCATAGTCTCTTAATTATGGTCAACCACCTCATACTTCATATGAGGACATATTATGTTGATTTCATCTAATGTGTCTTATGCTTTCCTGCATCCTTTCAGATGAGGAGATCATGTTTCTCTTGATCATGCTTAAGATAGAAGTAATGATCCATGTTACCTACAACCATACACCATGACATTATAATATTAAACACAATCATACATACCTTATTTTACCTTTGGGTCATCTAGGCTTCTTCCAGTAGCTTCCTTGATTGAAGTGTCTTCAACCCCTTGATCTGCTTCTTCTCTTATGTCACCATAACATCATCCATGGATTCCACAAGTTGGAGTTTTTGTTGAAACACTTGCTTCCTCTCTAGATTAGTGAACCCTCCGATGAGGATTTCATTAGAGAATCTTGAGGATCTTGTATATCCCCATCTGGTAGATGTTTCCTTTTTGACTTGATGTATGATGAACCTTGTCCTAGATGACTTCTTCCTTTCCTTCAATGTTCAATGAGGTTCCCAAGAGCTATATCCTTCATGTTTGAATGCCATGGATTTTGTCCTTCATGATTCCCATGGTGATGTCACAAGTTTTTGTTTCTAATGATTCCATGATGCCATGATGCATCTTATTATCTTGTTCATATCTATAACATGAGATTTAGGAGCTTATGATAGGACCCTTTTGTGAGGGATACCGTCTTACTCATAGTATAGATTTGTTACACCCTCTTTCCTTGGCCCTTCAAATTCCTCCATCTTTCTGGTGATATGAGCTTCTTTCCATAATATTTCCATATTATTATTCTGTCTTTTTTTAGAACCAAGCTTCCTTTTCCCTTATACACATGTTTGAGTCCTTCATCCTTCAATACTTTTGCCATCAACTTGTCTTTCTTTATCTAGCATAGAGACCACAGATTTTTGAATGAGGTAACCTTCTTGTCCCATGGATATTTGTTACCTTTATTATCTATTAGAACAATGATGATTATCTTCCTTCCTAGATCTTGTAGATAAGACCTTGTGAAGATATCTTACATCCTTTGAATCATACCTTTAATTCCATGCAGATCAGATTTCATGTGACCTTCTTCAATGCACCTTCATAGAATCAATTTATATATTTTATTTCTTCAATATTACTATATGAGGGGATCTTTCATATGTATCCCTTTTCATGAATTCAGAGGAGACCTTTTGATATGTTCAATAAATTCAACTATTTAGAGGACTATGTCTATCCTCCTTCTTCATGCAAGGAAAGTGATGACCCATCCAACCTATAAATGTCCTTTCAATCATGAATTCATTTAACCAAACTTGATTATAGAATGAAAATATACTTACTTGTCATGTGAAGATGAAATATTCACCTTGATTGCTTTGATGATGGTTGAATAAGATATATTAGAGCTTCTTCTTGGATGGATTTATTACAAATGAGAGAGCCTTTCCTCAGTAAAAAAGGTTGCTCCTTTTGATGAGGATGGTTTGTTTTTTCCTTGGATTATCTTCTTTTAGGGCAAGGAGATGATCATTTGAAGATGTTCCTTGCCTTATTGCCTTCAACTTGCCTTATTTTGTAGTTTAGATCAAGACTACTTCTAGGAATTCGACCTTCTTTGAGATGATGTAGTCTTCGATTTTGAGGTCCTTTGAACTTCATTTCTTTGTAGACAGCTTGGTGAGAGTATTGGTGGCCTTTTGATGATGACCGTGGATACAAAAGATCTTGCTGTTGTAGATTGTCTCCTTGATTACATAGACAAAAACCCTTGCTGCTGTAGACTGCTATTATGATTGATCCTCCAATTTTGACACCGCCCTTCAACTTTATTTGATGCCCTTCTTGAAGCTGATCCTTGAATGTCTCTTTTTGCTTCCCTTCCTTTGACTTCAACGCCTTAGCTTCGATTCCATGTTGAATAATCTAGGGAAAACGAAGTTAATGGGATTCTTCTTTCATGATAACTATTTGTAAGGAAAGTTAACTTTTCTTCTTAGCACAATCTTCATTTGTTATTATTAGAGTGTGTCTTCTTAGCTCATTAAATAGCTACCAAAAACAAAGAGACAAGAACACACGATGTTGGCTTTCTGCCAGGGCCAAAACCTCTCCCTCTTGGAGAGGAAAACCTGCACAAAATTCTTCTTATAGAGATTCCAATTGACGAATACCAAGACTATGACCCTTAACCTATCAAGCTACTCCAAGACCAAGTAACCAATCCTCTTCCTTGTCACTGCTGAGATCATCATCATCACTGCTGCTTCACTGAGGTCATCATTATTGCATCACAAAGGTTATTTTAGTTGCATCATTGTTGTACCTTCATCTAGATCATTGCTGCACTCTCACTAAGATCATTACTGCACCTTGAGATCACCATTGTGACTTTACTGAGATCATCTCTGCACCTTCATCGAGATCACCATCATAACAATGAGATCTATATTGAGATATGTATGTATATTGAGAGTATTCTTGTAGGATCACTGAGATCCTTATCATTATTGTTATATCGAAAGTGTATGATCTTTCTTCAGAACACGTATGTCGAGACTGTGTATACTGTTGTGGGATCATCGTGATCCTCTTTCATCATAATAAGACCGAGAGTATATTACTTAAGAGATCACCGATACAGTGACTGCGTCTTTGTATGTGTCATGGTTGCGTTCAGTATTTCAAGACTGTGATCATGAGGAGACCGAGACACTTATCACTGTAATTTCCTTGCACCAATACATTGTATCCATGACTGAGATCCTACACCTTACTGTACCATCTGAAGTTACAAAGTAATCCGAGTTCTTCTTCACTGTTTTGTGAATACCCTAGCTAGGTATTTATAGTGGTTCGATTCATCTATTGAGCCGACGTGATAATGGACTGTTGTGTCTATTATTTGAGCCAACTTGACTGCCTTTTAATTTGATTTCCAAGCCGACGTGACAAAGATGATGGTGCTTGTCATTTTGGACTGCTTCTTCCAAGTATAACATGACGTTATAATGGAGTGGACCACTATTCATCGTGCAAGGAAATGAGTCATGGCTAGATGGTGATGAATAATAATTAAAAAATAATTATTATTATTATCTAATTTATGGTTAGATAGTGATGAGTAATAATTATAGATTAATTATTATTATTCAATTTCAAAATAATGCAGACTAATTCATAATGCAGGTTAATTCATCATAGTTATTCAACGGAAAATTATCTCACATGGAATGATTAACTGGTGGTCCCTAAAAGGGAAAATTTTCATTCTTGTCAGAGACCTCTGTGTCTTGGGTCGTTAACCTGTTTCCATAAATCAAAAAAACAAAACTCTTAGCCAAACAATATAGTTTTAAAACATACTCCAAACCCAATTAGATGCCATATTTATTAAATACACAATAACTACAATATAATTTTGATTTAGATGTACAAAATCTACCATTAAAATAAACATATCTAAGATGCAAAAAATTTATAATTGAAATAAAGATGTCAAACCAAAAGCCAAACGACGATGTCTTTGGTTTGTGTTTTATCTGCTCATGATGTGTTTCTAGACATAGCTTTGGTGTCATTGAATAATTCATACACCCATGATGTATTTCTGGACATTGCTATGCTATTATTGAATAATTTATATATTTTTTAGTTTTTCTTATTTGTTAGTATGGCAGATTTAAAAAGAGTGTTATTTTCATTTTGATGGTAGATTTTTAAAATATTTTGGAATTTGACAAAAAAAAATTGTTGATTACAAAAATATTTTGGAATTTGATTAACAAGAATTTTAACAATTGAGTTTGTTTTTATTTATCAAATTTTAAAATATTTCCAAAATCTACAATTTTCTTTTTTTTGTTAGTTTTGCCCGGACTACATCTTTATCATGCCCAATATATCACTCGGACATTGAACCGGTGACTTCACATCAAAAAGTGCCTTAACAAAGCACCCAATCACAAAACACCCAGCGTCTATCCAAAACTCATAAACAAAATCTATAATTTCAATCCAAAAAACAAAAACAAAACCACTTGGAAAAAATAATAATAATAATAATTAATGCTCCTAAAATCTAAAACAAAAACAAAACATCTGCACAGAAAAATTTGATGCTCCTAAAATCTAAAAGGCCTTAAGATTTGGTGCTTTCTTCTTGTGGATTGTTCTTTGCAATTATAAACGAGGCAAGAAATCCATTATTAAATTCTGCAAGACATGAAGTTGTTTATGAGTTGACTGTGTGAGGATTTCTTAGCATTGATATTTAAATACGTACATTTGAATCTAAATCCACCGAATGTAGATGAATTGTTTGATTTACAGCACGGTCGTTTATGCATTTATAATTAAACTTTCTAGATGAATTGTTTAATTTATAACACGGAATTAAAAAAATGTGATAGGAAAATAGTATATGAATTTTAATTATGGTTTTTTTAATGTGTTATTAGTAAATTTTATTAATAAATTAATAATTTCCATAATAAAATGGGAGTGAGTTGTCATAGTTAAAATTTTTTTACATGTTTTTTTTATAAATGTATATATATTTTAATTCATATATTATTTTTGTTAATAATTAATAATAATAATTTAGAATAAAATTATAATTTAATTAATTTTTATGATTTTTAATTTTGGCAATGTGAGATGTATTATGAAGCAAGTGTTTTATAACCTTAAAAATTTGGACTATTTCTAGATTTGTGTGTGTCATCCTTGCAGGGGTCATGCTAATCTTCATCAAAGAAACATATTAGTTGAAAATATATGAAATAAACATCAAATCATTAATAGCTTAATATTTTGGAAAAACTCTTTTTAGATAAAACCCCATATTCTAAAGCACATTAAATGTATTATTTAGCATAATCTTAGTATTTATTCTTTGCCATTGCTCAATAGAGTTGCTATGCTCTCAACAACAATGTTCAATATAGCTTAATTCAGTTAAAACTTCTATCACATCATAGTGAGCTCAAAAGTGCTCTGTGTAATTTCCTTCAACCTTAACACTTAATAAATAAACTTAGTAAAACTAATACTCTAAATTTATTCTTTACCACTACTCTACATTTATTCCTACAACAATTGTTGAAATATGGTGATATTATTGCAGCTTTTTGATCTAAAATCAAGAGACACAATTCTACTCTATTCATCTACGAAATTTGATTCACAATTTAGAACAACATTCACAAACATGCAATTAAAAAAACTACACATGCACAATATTTTTCTAGGCCAGCTCAACCAGGAAAAACCCTCATGCCTCTTTACATTAATCAGGTGAATACAGAATGTAATACAAT